>LS997567.1:22807114-22852114 GCA_000469685.2 Haemonchus contortus | reverse complement strand
ACACTAACTTGAAAAATTCACTCAGACCAGACCTTCTCTTTGGCACCCCCACCCCCACTCAGGCCAAAGCTGGACCACCGTGTTCACGACGGGAACGAACTCCCCGAATTTAGCAAAGTGCATGAGTGATCTGAAAGTGAAAACATTCAGCGCCAATGGCGGGCTGCATTACTTGTGTACGGCAAATTCTCTTCAATTGATGGACATCATATCGTGCACGTATAGTTCTTAGATTCGCATATTGTCGTCTAAGCTACGGTAGCAGCTGCAGGTTCCAATTTCGTCATCGCATTGCAGCCACAGTCGCAACTGCACTAGAACTCGCAGTCGCAGTAACAGACAATCGCAAATAGCCCCCTATCTCTAGTACATGTCCCAAATTATATATCGCGCAGGCTTATATTCTAGAGGATGTGGTGGTCACGCAACTGAGGCAGGGGTCAGCGCGTTTTCGTTGAACGAGGATCCTCCTGATATTGAAGTCCTCAACCGCTGACGGACGTTAAGGGCCCCGCACTTACAAGAGGGTTTACGAAATGGCATGCGCAGTGCTGTACAATAATATAATGGTACTTTACCTTCCACCTGCAGCATGCTAGTGTCTCGATTCTAAGTCTTCGGAACCGGTAGACTACCTTGCTGGGTATCGCAGAACGCCTACTTTTTTCGGTTGGACACAATCCGTTGCAGTGTTGCATCCAGAAGAAAACACCGACCCAATCTGCAGCAAAATGGTAACGCAGGTCCCTTCCTTCTGGAGCGCTTATCAATCTCGCTGAACCTTACCAACGTTTTCGAGACCGCATATTCGAGGCTCATGACAATAGCAGCATCGATACAAATTTATTTCAAATAATCAACGCCTGGAACTCAGCTACTTCACCGAAGAGATCATTCGTCAGAGCGAGCACAGCAGAACGTGCAGGCTATATTTACTTTTTCGATTTTGCGTCTTGTTAACTACTCTTATTTCGCCGCAGTATGCGTTCCGGAAGTCTCACAAGG
The DNA here is from genome assembly GCA_000469685.2 of Haemonchus contortus. NCBI lineage: Eukaryota > Metazoa > Nematoda > Chromadorea > Rhabditida > Trichostrongylidae > Haemonchus > Haemonchus contortus. Next base: position 22,851,109 of record LS997567.1, on the reverse strand, counting down.
TTGGCGATCCATGGACAAAACTCCAGCATCGGACGGGACCCAAACCCGTACTTGTGCTTTCCGGCATCGTGTTTTATCCCTAACACTACCAAAACCCTGCTTGCCCTCCCCTTCTTAATGGCTCTTATGCCATAGCTTATCAGCACTCACATATACTACGTATCGAGCTATTCGGCCAATAGCAGCGAAGAACCGTTAAACTTTAAGCTTCACATACCAGAAGTTGTTTTGACTTTGAGTAATTTTTTTGCAGTGTAAGGGATAGAGCACGTGCCCGGGAAGCACGAGTACAGGTTCAAGTCCCGTCAGGGATTGGAGTCTTTCCATGAATCGCCAACTTTGTAAGACTACATTTAGTTCGCTGTCTCCAAGGTAATGGAAAATTTTGAGAGGGTTTGCACTCCTACGCGGTAGCTCCTCGGCTGTTTAGCTCAAGCTGTGCAGAAACACCATTCACCTGGCACATCTGCTCTCTTAGGGCCGACTGAGCATCTCCATAGGTTCATACATGGCTCACAGCGCCAAACAATGAGTGCCCCACAATGCGATGCTATATTCAACATGTTAGGGGACGATAACCTCCTCTGCAGCTGTTGGATCTGCTATCATGGTGTCTCCTGGGTGGACGTGCAGGAAACTCCGATGCCCGTGTAGACATGCTGGCTGAGCTTGAAGTTCATGACACATGGAAAGCTTATTAAACATGAAATACATGTCACCGCCGCTTCTGCAGCTAAGAAAGCAGGCACAGATAGCGAAATTACCACTACAGCCTCCTCATCTCAAGCTTCTCTCACTACGTACGAACAAGCTATGAAGGATGCGCTGCACAAAGGGTAGTCCGCACTTTCCATACTGGCAAGAAGAATCTCCACACGCGAGATGCTTCGTTCGCAAATTGCATATTACTCATCATGTTGCAGGGATTAACCGTGTGGGATGCACAAGAATACACTTCGACTATTACAAGCTCATCGATTACCTGAGGGACACAATGATATTCGCTCGCGATGTGTGTACCAAGGTAAGAGTGATTTGGGTGTCAGTGCAGGGTAGTGTTTAGCACAAAACAGTGACAGCTTTTCGCAGATGCTCCGCGCTCTGCTACAAGGGCTATCTTTGACGCCCAGTGATTGAACCACAAATAATTTGAGAAGAATATGGGATTTGGCTAAGCACTTTTGTCACAATCGTCAAAAACAGTAGCTTTTGGTTCTGTTGCCCAGTACGCGTAGCTCAATTTTTTCGAATGCTCTCGTAAGTAGGCTGTGACGAAAGTTCTCGCCGTTTTGACAACTAATTTTCAAAATAGCATAGCTCATCACAAAGTGAACATTTTCATTCAATATAAGTCCCACTCGATTCTACACATCTTTGCCAACGTGGCACAACTTCACTTATTCCATTCTCTTGAAGGCCGGTGATCTGGATTCCAAGAACTCGAGAAAGGCAGCTCCCAAGGCGCTTTGATTCTTGAATTTTCGATCTTTCAAAAAGTTGTCCAGATGTTTGAATAAATGGAAGGCAGTTACTGACAGGTCAGATGAATAGGATGGGTGAAGGCGAGTTTCGATCCGCAGCTTGTTCATCGTCGGCAAGACTATCTGTGACACATGTCGTGCTGAAGCAGGCGATTCACTAGTGCTGGCTGCACTCGCTTTAGTTGCGCGTACATCTCGTGAATTTGACTACAATAGGACTGAGCGCTAATGGCTTGCCCGAACGTTAAAACGAGTAGTGGATCAAACCATGGCTGAACCACCAAACTGTGATCATTGTCTTCTTGACGTGTGAAATTGGCTTGGGAGAAGTTTTTGGAGGCCAATATACACCTATCCACTGAGCAGAATTTTTCTGTTGTCACATACGATCCAGTTTCTATCATATGTTACAACGCGACTAAGAAATGACTCTAAATATTCATTCTCAGCAAGTCGCTTTAAATTTCTGGGTGCCTCAATTGTTGCTGCGCCGTGAGTTGGTGTGACACCCACTTATCAAATTTCTTCATCATTCCAAGCTGCTTGAGGTGGTCAGTTATGACTGTATGGGGAGCGGCCATATGCTTTGTAATCTCTCTCAATGGTTGACATCTATCTTCCTCGACTGCTCTTTGCTCGTCATTACACAGGCTGCAGAGGATTGGACAGTGTGTCGTCCCTTCTACTAGTTACGCGCCTCCTGAACATCTGTTTTTCATAGTGGGTGAAACCAAATAGTGCGGTTTGTGTGTCCATCACCATTGCTCAAAGTTAATTCGTCCCTCCTTTCCTTTCTCCATCATCTGGTACTGTCTTTGAAATTCCCTTACAATTTTTACCTTCAAACTCAAATTCGTACGGTACTGCTACTGATTCGTGGTCAATGGGCGATTTGCGACAGATTAATCTGCTCGCGACGGGTCATTCCATTGCAGATCGTCGCTTCGACATAACTTTTGTCTACAGCAGCATCGCGAACCCTTCACTTCGGTTAGAAACTTTGTTTTCAGCTTTTGAATAGGGCGAATGACACTATACTCAAGGAGAGCATAGAATCTTGATCAATGTTGATATCTTTCGTGACAAAATTTTAACAATTTCAATCGAAAGCAGTAGTTCAACTACCAATTTTCAGAGCGACACAGGTAGAAAGAAACGGCAATTCTTTGCAGTTGATGTGCAGTTCAACTACCTGTACTAGCTCGAATTCACTTTTTGCTTGCTCAAAACCGCTTTCTTAATTTGCCACCAGTTCCCCACGTTATAGAAGCTGGGATGTACTTGCACAAAGAACAGTCCCACTCAGCTCAGAGGAGCGCAAATCGCTTGCGAGCGATGTTGTTTTAGCGTTTGCAAGCAATGGGCACGACGGGGGATCCTGACCCATACTGATCTCCAGTCGGGTGCAAACATGAAATACAAGCACTCCCTTTGCACCACTGGTCCGGTTTAACTTACGTACATCTCGGCCAACCACTTGATTACGGCCGCGGTATCAGTAGGGGAGCGGCCAACATTCGACGTGTCAAGTCACGTTACGGCATGATTTACTCACTATTCACCAAAAGTCGGCGTTGTGCTCGCAACATGAGCGCACAAATATTTCGTTACAAGTGGACTAATTTCTTCTAATATTATTACGACCTTGGAAGTTTTGGAAACAAGAATTTATATCTTACCTAATATGCTTTCCCATTTCCTTTCGAGCTTTTCTACCGACGTTCCAGCGACGGTTTGCGACGAATTGATCCCTCGCAAGCCGCTCGCTAGCTCGCTTTTCTTGAAGTGCTCCAATTAAATTGAGAGAAAATCAGTGCGAAGCTCCGTCCGTATAGAATCCAATCGTATAGTAAACTTTTCATTTTCTTGAGCTTTTCGCATTCAATTCCAGTAAATATGAAGATTGACCAGACTTACAGAAAACTCCTATTTTTTTCCAGCCACCTGAATTCTTATAGACCGTTTGATAGCCTTGCTTTTGGGGAATCCAGGTAGATGACGAATCGCCAGTTTTTGCAAGTTTTTGGCTCTAATTTCATGGAAGGTGAAATTCGAATGTTCAAGTGTTCAGTACATACACTATTGCAGCATCGCAAATCATACACTTAAGTCAAAAACTTGTTTTCAGTCTGTAGCAGGCGTATATGATACCACACTATAGGGAACCATGAAGTTGTAGCCATTTTGATACCCTTCTTAAGTCTTTCAACCAAAAACGGTGATTCAAATCACCATATTTTGAAACTTCAGTCAGCACTTAATGCTTTGCAATATTCGTTGTAATTCTTCGTGAAATTAGGTAAGAGTTCGGAGGTAGGTGTCTGGATCACCTTTCAATTAACATCTAGCTGGTCGACCCCTCGCTACCGATCTCTTTGACTCATGACCTCGCTACTGCCAAGCCCATTCAAGAGCGCGCCTTATGTCAGATAGCATTCATTATGCAGAACTCCTTTTCAAACCATATTTCGGATACGCTATTCCGACACTTGTCTGTTCCAAATCTTTCCCACTATAGCTCTCCACTTCAGATAGTGGTTTCAGTTCCACAAAGTGAAAGCTTTGATTATTGGCATCTCTGAAGAATGGGAAGAACTGATCATTTTGATACGGTTCCGAGAGAATTTGGATAAATTCCAGCCGATAGATGAAATTTCGTTGTGTTTCTTTTAAGTTCTTCGGTTTTTCAAGGAAACATAGTCACCACTTACTCCAATAACCCTTGATATTCTGTTGAAAATTAAATTGAACCCTCATCCCCTGAGGGTGAAGTGTTCGTATCATATCGAATCACAATTCAAATTATATATAATAAATATATATACACATTCATATGTATATGTTCGCCTGTTGATAATAGTAGAGCTTATAACTCAACACCTCGTTATCGATCTCCCTTGGACTTACTGGATCTTCGAGGCTAGGTTTCCTCAAGCCGCATGAGTGCATTCACTCAAAGATCTGTTGTAATGCATTTATATTTAACATTTGCAAGGAAAACTATGCTATAAGTATAACAAATATGCTAAAAATGATGGTGGGAAGTGGACCGGTAATAAGAAAGCGAAAAAAGAAAATGCCGGTAAAAAGGAATTTACTAGGCAAGATGTAAGTTCCCTAGTCGAATACACACAGTACCAAAATTGAATGATAGAGAAACGTTCACTCCAGTTGATATGAATGCAGCAAGTCTCACAAAGTTGGCGATTCATGGACAAAACTTTAGTTTCGGAGAGGACCCGAACCCGTACTTGTGCTTTCTGGGCACCGTGCTCTGTCCCTTACACTACCGAGACCCCGCTTACCCTCGCCTTCTTGATGGCTTATAAGCCACAGCTTTGGTCTAGTCCAACAACGATGCAGGACTTGGAGGTTCGGATTGAACAAGAAGTCCGTGCGATAACACATACGATGCTAAGACATCTCAGTGATAACTTCAGCGTGAGACTAGACATTGTGAACAAGATGGAGGCCACCACCTCCTGGAGCCACACTCAAAAAATAGATATTTGAGTTGTTGGCTTATGTAAATTTGAACCTTTAATGATTGAATTAAAATCTCGTTTATATTTTTAAAATTTGTGGCAGTACAAAGGATAGAGTCTTAGACGTAAATCAATTCCGTCTGATGAATAAGCCCACGCATTCGGCCTCCAAACAGAATTGTAGTGGCGTATTGAATGCGTATCTGGCCTATGTATATATTGACTTGCGGTGGTAGCCTGCCGATGTACAAGTCAGCGCTTTCAAAGTCCTAGGCGAATCTGCCACCGATTGATAGACCCCGGAGAATAGAAAGGCTCACTAGGCCTCAAGCAGGTATTGGTCCGGGAATCGAAGCCGTGCAACGTCAACGATCATTTTCGAATGGTCGACATATCAATATCGAACTACTTTGTAATTGATCGGATATTCATTTATTACTCTGTTCGAGGTGATCTTCTACTAGCTGATCGTCTTTACAGCGTTCGGTAGTTTTCTAACTACATGGCGGATTGTTTCCTCATGGTTTGTTCGACATCCTCGTCAAGCTCTGATTTATAGAGGAGGAGCTCGGTAAACGTCTGAGTGGTTTCAACCCCTGGAACATTTATGACATAAACCAACCAGTTTCCAGAGTTTGGTTGGAAAATACAGCACTAAAATCTTTGTGGCTAACGTAGTCGCCCTTCAACTAAACTTATAGAACGACACGTTGAGCTTTTCAATCCCATGTATTAAAGCTCTTGTAATATTGCTGTTCATAAGGATGAGCACTAGTTGGGACTCTCACCGTGCAAAACAACATAATCGCAAGTAAGTTGAACACAAGCAGCAACATATTTAGCAAATGAAGCCTTACGAGGTTCACCTTTGATCCATTTGATGCTCTCTTAGAGGGAGAAAATGTCGTTAGCATTGCTGTATAATGATCCCTCCCACAATCAGATACTTTACCACAGCGATTTTCACGCAGAGCACCTGATAAATCGATCACACCGTTGAGATGAGCTCGACTGCCGATTGTAAATATTCAAGCGTTTGTGGGAGAAAAAAAATGAAAGGAAATAGAATATAACAGGAAACGGAAATTAGCTCATCTGCGTTTGTTCCAAACGATCGAAGTCAGCTCTAGGCAAACAACCATACCATAGGCAACAACCTTGTTCAGAGAGGAAGAGCAAAGTAACCATAAAGTAAAGTGCTTCAGAGTAACAAATGCTTCTTAAGGCAGTTTGTTAGCAAGCACGTTCCCAATTGCCTTTCGTGAATGTTATGGGAGTACGGTACAATGCGCCTACACGATAATACTTCTTAATGACACCAGCGGTTAGGCCTTGACCCGATGAAGGGAAGCGCGGTCAACCAGAGACGGGTCATGTCAAGAGAGGCGGTCGACTACGTAAACCTTCATCTCCCACTGACTGCTCATTGCCACGTTTTTTCAGAGATGCGGTGGTTAACATTCTTCCTTCTTCCATGTGCCAGTTTAACATACTGTCCCGAGCTTTTTAAAAACCAGGTAGGAACAGCAGCCCACCCATTTTTCTATAAATACTTATGATTACCTTGCATGTGGCTACGATTGGAGATTCCATTATTTATAGACAGCATGCTCATGTTTCGACAACCTGGACGGATCCGTGGTTCGCTGCTCTGGGCAAGAGGGTCCCATGGTGGTGGAACAAATGAAAAAATTATATTTTGAAATTCGGGAGCTCACGCTAGAAAACGCAAATATCGTCGAGGTTGGAAAAGTTCTGTGTTCAATGCATTACAGAGAACTCTATTCGACTGCTCTGTTAAGATCGGACCAAGAGCATTCAAAAATCTTCGCATAAAAAGACTGATTTTGGACAAGAATCGTATTAAAGCCATACATAAGGACGCACTACGTGGACTGGAGAATATTCTCCAGGAACTATCACTTGCACAAAACAAACTCACTGAGGTAAGCCCAAGCTGTCATCAAACATGGATGAATGAAGTTCCTTGACTTGGACTCTGGAATGTCTGAGGGATTATCCAGTCAGCTATTAATTTATGGTGCAAATTATTGAAGAAGCATTTTCATATTGTGGTCGTGTTGTATGGATGAGACATGTCTTTGAAACGAGGTAACTACAGAAAGCACGGGCACCATTGAACATTTTTGTGTAGCGTGTGTATAACAAGATTCCGAGTGAATCTCGATGTCTCAGGTACCAAGTGACGCTCTATCAGGAATGCGGGCTCTAAGCGTTCTCAGTCTCAAATGCAACAAAATAAGCAATCTCACAAGGCCTGTCTTCCGGAACTTGAACTCGCTGATCGACGTCAATCTGTCATGCAATGAAGTCAGCGAGTAGCAAAAAGATCAATATTTGTGTGGTTGTCGACTGCGCTTGTCTAATTAAGGTTTGCGAATTATCGTCTGATGTGTTCGACGGGGTGCGAAACAACTTACAAAATCTTATTCTTGATATGAATTGCCTGAAAGCGTTCCCAGCTGGTGCCGTCAAAAATATGGATGCTCTCATTGCTCTTCACTTGAAAGGCAATCAGGTAATAATGATTCAGAGTTATTGACAGTGAATCATGGTAAGGGAGTGTAATATTAGGTTGTTCGAGAAGTATTCGTAATAGCCCTTATTTTTTTACAGTTTTTTTTGGACTGTGATATCACGAAATCTTTGGGTACCTTATGTGCATATAAGTGAGCTATATCCTTCTATAATCCTCCTAGGAATTGCCGGCATACAATGTTAGCGAGTTATGGACAAGACTTCGACTTCGAAAGTGACTCGAACCCGCACTTGTGTTATACGGGCACCGTGCTCTTACCTCTCACACTACCTAGACTCCGGTTCCCCCGCCTTTTGAATGGCTTATCTACCATAGATTATCAGCGCTCACATGTACAACGTGTTGTGCCAGCTAGCCAATATCAACATTGAATATTTAAGCCGTAAGCTGATCGCTTATAAGCTATTCCACTTTACATAACGCGCTAATCTGTGTTTGTGTGTGTATATGTATATGTGTGTCTGTGTGTGGGCGTGTGTGTGTCTGTGTGTGTCCGACCGGAAATTCATAGCTCCTGTTCCCGTTGACATAGAACGTTCAAATTTGGTAGGAGTATAGAGGACAGGATGGGAGCACTTATGGCGGGCGGCAGGACCAGACTCCGCCCACAGAAGGCGGAGTTTGAACGAAATAAATGTCTTGGCGAAAGCCCATGATTCTTGAACCGTGGACTTGAAGAGCGATAATCGGAGGAGTAGGGGAGGCAGATGGGAACATTACGATAGAAGGGGCCTCAGAAAACAACATCCACTCAACATTTAAATCCTAGCGCCATTGCTACTTACGATCTAGCTTCGAGTTTTTGATGTGTTTCATTCGACAATAAGGAAAAGTGCAGTTATAGGGACCGACTATGAGGGGGTTCACTTTCTGCCATGAGATTACGACCGCTACCCAGCATAGTTTGCGAATCAATAAAGGATCACTGCCTCTCTCTGCTTCTATATCACTCTTGGCAAAACTTTTCCGACCGCTAATAATCTCGGATTCTCATGTAAAAACGTACCCGTAGAGAAGAGGAGCTACATCTATAGAGGTTCGATAATGGTACTATTGCGACTCGACAACATTTGTGAGTACCACTCAAGTCTTTGGACGCTTACTAGTTAAACCTTTAGGGGGTCACTATCTGTAAGATGAACAGCAACAGATCGGGACTTCTAATCATAGGCATAAGCACCGGCTCATCTTGTATAACCCTTGCATGCCCGAGTGATCCTCTGTTGGTCCGGAAAGTGTCATCTGTTCCAAATGAGGAGTGGGTCTGCCGATTATTATTCCATAAGAAGGAGGGAAGCATGACGTAAGCCGGCGACCCGACTGGTGGCAAATAAGCCATGAGAAGGCTGGGGCAAGCACTATGAGTGTTAAAGAACATGGAGTGCAGCAGCCGTAGAGCACGAGTACGTGCCCGAGTCGCACCCGAGGCCTAGTTTTGTCCATAACGGGCTAACCTTGTTAGACTTTAGCATCACGAATTGCTGCGAAATAACAGCAGTTAACAAAACATTATATCAAAACATTCGGCACATACCAGAGCAAATGCAGACTCATGTGAAATTTTCGGCAGAAATTCCCTGGACATCCGGATACATACATAATGCATTCTCAAATAAGTTAGAAGGAGCACGACTGGAGAGTAGAAGGGTAGTCATGTACACTTCATATTAATGAGCATCTTACCATAAGCTGTCGGATATAGATCAAAGGACTCGAGGTAGCGTTGGCTCGTTCGAGCACGTGGTCTTTGTTAGCTGCCTCACGGTGTCGTATAGTCAGGGTGGCGTTCACTAACAGTCTTCATTTCGTGCTCTCAATGCCCACCACTTTCTCTTTAGGATCACTCGGCGCGAAAAGGGTTATATGACGCCAGACTTTTCGGCTCATAGCTCACATTATCTGCTAACTTTGTTTTCACGACATTCAGTATCATAAGAAGATCCCCTCGGAAAGGTCGAGTAAGACCTATGATGGGTGCAATGCAGAAAATATAGAGTTGTTAGCAGAACCCTTTCTGATGTAATGGATGCGCCTAAGGAGGATGATGTTTATGTATGAACTTGCAGTTAAATTCAGGGCAATGTAAAGACGAAACGGGTCAAGTTCCTTCAGCAGGTATGGCAAAAGAAACTAAGTAGTGACAATTAGGAGTTTATGATCGAAATGTATGTCATGTTATTGCAAGCGTAACGGGGGGGGGGGTTCCTTTTAGTGGTATAAAATTTGAAATGTCGCATGTCACTTGATTACCAGATCAGGAAATCAAGAAAGGTCTAGTTGGATCGAAAGCAGTGGGTGGAAGCTTCAGAAGTTGGGAAGAGGACGTATGAGATGCTGAGATCAAAGCTTTGAGATACATTTTCTGATCAACTTTGTGATCCTCTGAACAATTTCGTGATTAGGATGAAAGAGCAGTGAATAGCAATTCCGTCAAAAATGTTAATTCACCAGCTTCGGTGGGTAAGGTCGAAACAGAGGTGTGCGGGAGATCATCTAGAGCTCGATCATCGAGCGAGCAGTAAAGCTCGGCTAGTATCGACAAGAGGTCAGAGTGCAAGCAGTGTAATTGCCAATAATTGAATAGCAACTGTAGCTATCCTGTCCTATAAGATAAGGCATTGTTATATCACACACAACCTTTAGCCTTTTGTTTGAAATACTAAGCAATCATTAAAACAATCACTTGTTCTTGCAGATAAGCATAATTGGCAATGAAGATCTAAGTAACCTCACCTCATTGGCAATGCTATCTCTCAGTAATAACAACATTTCCTTCATTCACCCATCAGCACTGCAGAACACTCCCAATCTCAGATATCTATACTTGGCAGGAAATAACATTCATTCATTACCTACTGGTGCAATGACTCAGTTTAAACAGGCACAGGTAAGCCCTTTATAAGAAGCTTCAACTCATCAAGTTTCTCTCAAACTTCAAGAAAATGTTCCAGGTACTGGACCTTGCATTCAATCACTTGGCCGAAATAAATGAAGAGACTTTTGCCGGATTAGAAAGCCTGCAACATCTCAACCTTGAAAGCAACAACATTCATGTAAGCAATCGTGCCTCATTTCCTTCCCGTTCCGGCGTAGATCTTCGAATTTCATGAACTTCTCAGAATATAGGTTCGTGCCTCTCAGTTGAAAAGTTCGCTGGATGAGAGGTTCTCTCCGACTATGAAAGGGAGAGAACGATGAAGTCTCTGTGTCTTACTAATCCCGTTTACAAGATGCGCTCACGCATTCAGCTTTCATTCAAAATCGTACTGAAGTTTTGGAGCCTAGGTGGTCTATACAATGACGGGCGATATTTGAAACGTCTGTTATACAGGGTATACTGCCAAATTTAGCACTCAAGTGAGGGAGCTTTCTCCTGGAACAGTGGCTCCCACCGGTGGGTGCCAGTCGCCCACGAAAGCAAGGGGCGTGGTCTCATGAGCGTCACGTCGAGAAGCGCATTGTCTTCAAAGGGTCAATGTACGCTGCTCTTTCTAATGATTTAACCATCAATGGATTTCACCAAAACTCACGTTGCAAGGCACTTCATGAGAAGGCTCAGTACGGAAGTTGTGCCCTACTCGGACCGTAACTTTTAGGCGAAAAGCGGGTTCTATTTCAATAACATGGGCAGGTTTCCCCTCATTTTTTCGGAGGCCATTTTGCCTGTGTAGCCAAATGATACAACCATTGACCAAATCAATTTATTTAGCAGCTAAATGACGACAAAAAGGATGTTGCGTGATTAGAAACTAAGCCCCCACTCCTTCGAATTACCTTAAAAATACGATTGTCTAGGCCAAAAGTAAGAGCTGTCAATAAGTTTTGGTCATATTGGTTTCCCAATCGTTGGCGATTGCTTTCTTCAGCTCACTGAAATCACTAACTGGATATTTCCTTTATAAATCTCCCTTATAACGAATTCTCATAAGTTTCTCATTAAAATCAATTCAGGGCTATTTCCCGGCAAGGGCTGAAGTTCGAATTTGTGGCAGCTAAACCGGCTGAATCGGATCAGGGCATTATCCTACATAGATACGAGGTTCTGCTGCCGATTCTGACACCAATAAGGAAGAAGAGCACGGCGCATTACGACTCGATGACCGGAAGATTCGAGCTTCTTTGGAACAAGCCATAAATGATGACGTTAAGGAGAAGAAGTTGCCGCTCATACCATGACTCCTCCTCCCCTGAAATCTTATAAAGTGAAGCTTATACTTTCTCAGATTGTGCCAGTAGAACCGGCTTCCATCTGAGGCACCACAGTTGAACTTTTCGCATCGAAAACATTACCTGGAGGATAGGACATCAGGAAATAGAAGAGGAAATGACAAGCCGTAAAAAAGCGGCTTTAACCTGTCGGTTCGCATGCAAATCCTGGCACTCGGTTATCGCGATGCTTTTCGGTCATAAATAATGCCTCATTTTCCTTCAACTATAAACTCAGAATTTTCTATCGCGTTCCAAACTGCAACGCTTAGAACATTGAGCTTCGAAGAGGACTTATTTCCAAACGTGACTTTGTCGTATTCGACCCTTCTCTCGAAATTTTTCCAAAAGTAACGAAAGAAGTCTCGCACGTCTTTCAGTCCCATTCTCTATAGGATTTCTGACGAATCAAATCGCGAAATCGTTCAATATTCAAGCCGATGCCACTCATTTGTCGATAATTTCGTCAGGAGTCCTACAGGGTATGGGGAAGGATAAGCGGCAGCTTATTCTAAGGAGAAGGAGTCATGGTGTGGGCGGCAACACCTTGTCGTTAACACCTTCATATATGGTTTGAATGCGCTCAGCTCTTCCGGTTTTCGAGTCGCGATGCGCCGCGCTCTTCTTCCTTTTTGGTATCAGAATAGGCAGGAAAACTTCGAATTCATGCAGGGTAATGCCCTGATTCGCGTCAGCCGGACCACTCAGGCCCGGTTTAGCTAGCAAAAATTCGACCTCTAGCCCTTGCCGGCTAACGGCCCTACCTTGAATTGAATGGAAAACTATGGAAATTCATTACAATCAAGATTTATAAGGTAAACAAGCGTTGGAGGTATCAATGAGCTAAGGAAAGCATTTGTCAACGGCTGAGACACCAAATTGACCAGGAACCCGTTGATAGCTTCTACTTTAGCTTAGACAATCGTATTTTTTTTAAGGTAATTAGGAGGAATCGGGCTCAGTCACTAATCACGCAACGTCCTCTCTTTGTCGTCATCTAGCTGCTGAATATGCTGATTAAATTGATTTGGTCTGGCTGTATCATCTGGCAACATAGCAAAGTAACATTTTCCGGGAAAACGAAAGGAAAATTGTCCAAGTTATTGAGATGGGACTCGCTGTTGGTCTACGAGTTACAGTTTACGTAAGGCACAATTCCTATATTGAGCCTTTCCCTAAAGTGCCATGGAATGTGAGTTTTGGTGAAATTCATTGACTGCTGTATCACTAGAGGAAGCAGTGTACATTAACCCTTTAACGACAATGCGCTTTTTGAAGTAGTGCGCTCATGGAACCATTCCGCCTTGATTTCATAAGCGGCTGGCACCCACTAGTGGGTGCAATTGTCCCATGAGAAAGTTCCTTCAATGGATTACTAAATTTGGCAGTATATCCTAATTGACAGAAGTATCAAGATATTCTTTCATTAATTATTTATATACGATTCAGACTTCGAAATGATCCTCAAGGGCCTTGAATGAACTTGAGATCTGAGTACGCAGTGAGAATTCAATGCCCCTAAGGATCAATTTGTGCTTTGTGACTGCCATGCTGAGAACGACCGATCAGCAGTCATAAAGTCGCAAAACTGAGCTTCTACTGTCTACAAAGCTCTTGAGACGTACATGAATCTTGCGAAAACACCTAGTTTTCTTCAGTAGTACTCTATTGTCCATATACGTTTAAAATAAATAGTCTAGTAAAGAATCATACGAACCACAGTGAATATAAATACTACAAAGTTCGTCAACAAACATGAAATGATTGAATAAGTTTTGAACCTGCAAAGAAATGAAAAAACTTTGGTGGCACCCAACTTTGGGTGCCGCCATGTCCCATGTGCCGGTAATAGTGGCACCCACCGGTGGGCGCTATTGTCGTCAGAGGATTAGCGAAAATATAGCACACTTCAGAGGTTTTCGGACTCGAGCAAGAGAGCGCTCTATTAGTGCAGCCCTATAGAATTCTGACAACCGATAAAACTCGCAAGGAGTATAATAAGAATGGAATTCATGAGTATTAGCATTGTGAAGGAGAGTAGGAAACAATGCTGTTCCTTATCAAAGCTATTTTGGTTGCTCAAGAAATAAGCTCCCAAACTGGGCCCAATTTAGAGAACTTTTTCTGGTGCTGCGAAAGATATGTCATGAATGTATGTCAAAGGTTTTAACTTTTGTTCCGTGTACCGTAATGCCAATACCTGGGAAATCCGTGCATCTGGAGAGAAGAATTATCAACTTCTCACCAGTGACTCTGTCGTGACTTTCACGATCTCGAGCAAACATGCTTCAAGGTCTAGGTGGGAGAAGACCGCGTCGAGTACCACGTTCAAACTGCGCGCCGCAATTCAGATCGTGCGCTGAGTGTGGGAGCCTCTAGAAGGCAAGCCTTTTGGCGCCGACCTCGTATCAGTTTTTCAACATCCGTCGTTCCGCTTGGCAGCGCTTCGTTCCATCGTCTTCTCCACACGAGTCCGCCACGCGATGAGCACCTTCGCCTCACGCATATCGCCTGCCATGATATATGCCACGATACACGCCAGGATTCCTCTCTACAGGAATCACTGCTAGTAGTGAGTTCAATCGAGTTCGCACGTGATGCAATCTTGGATATTTAGTTCCTTATCATAGTTAACTCTCACTTCTTCATAGTTCAATATTTAGTAGCCATTCGAGTGTTCCTCCCTTCACACGGCTTCTATTTCTGCCGGTATTTACGCCACCCTTGTACACCTATTATTTGGTATTTTATGTTTACCTACATTTATACGTTCTGCTACATGAAGTACCTTAAATACTAGTGGTATCCCCCCTTGTAACTGTGCATCGCATTCTTCATGCGCTTCGCTTCTCCGTACCTGGTCTCGTGTCCTTCGGGACCGCTGCAGCTTGGACGTCTCTCTACTCGCTCTTTATCTCGTGGTCACACTCCTTCCGTTCTCGTCGACAGTCACCATCTTGGTCGAGGAATTGAAGGCCTCAACTCGTTCCCGCGTCAGGACTGAGGTATCACACCTCCGAGCATTCGCAATCGCACTCAACCTACACATAGGTGCGGTGTTCATAAGAAATCCCACAGCCGCGACAGTGCGGGGCTCCACCATCGATGCAACCTTCTTGACCGGAGCCCACGCAGAGTCACTTCAGACCCTTCGACAACGAGAAGACAATGAGTAGCTGATTGCAACACTGTAAAATTCAGCAGGATCTTCAAAATCTGAGAAAGTACATATATTATATACAGTGCGTTTCATAATTGTAAGGTCACCCTCAAGTTTTACACTTTCAAAAAAAGCAATCATTGAGGATTTTTTCTAGCATCATGAACGGATTCCCCAGCACGAATAATCTAGGTATCCGTTTTTTTGCCGCAGCTGCATTTTTCTGAACTTTTTTAGAACAGTTTATCGGGTTTTGCACCGTTTCATAATTATAAGGTCACCCTGAGAAAGTGAACAATTATTCATGGAGGAGTGGAAACTTCGTGTTTGAAGATATTCATAAAGGTAAGCATGTGTAGCAAATGCATTTCTAAACCTGACTGTCAACATGGCTCGTGGTCTTCTGCTTTCCTCTGATGAAAAGGGTCCTCATGAACGTGGGCTCAGTAATCGAGCCATCTCCAGGCAAATAGGGAGATCCCCTTGGCCCATTCAAAGATTTCTGGAGAGCCCCTGATTTCGTTAGATATAACACCGGCTGTGGACACCCATGAAAAATTACTGCCCGTGACGAGCGGAAGATTCTGAGGACTGTTTTCAACAGTACGTCCTCCTTGAACCAGATCCGATCGGAATTAAACCTCTCTGTGTCGAAAACCACAGTCTGGAGAGCAGTGAGAAGATGCGAGAACATCACCAGGCAAGCAATGGAGAAGGTGCCACGAATCACCGATCGCCACAGAGGGGCTCGACTTGGATTTGCAAAGATGAACCTAGGGAGAGATTGGGCGAAGGTAGACCTGCATCAAAATCTCACCATAGAGCCGAATATTTCCTATTCAGGTCGTCTTCGGATGAAAAGAAGTTCAATCTGGACAGCCCTGACGGAAACAAGCGATACTTGGCGACTTGAGGAAGGAACCAGTTTACTTCAGACGTCGCAATTTCGGTGGAGGAAGTCTATGGTGTGGGGCGCATTCTGCATGGGTCTGGGAACTTCTCCCTAATGACGGCGTCGCGCACGCCGCACCCGCCGCGTATCGCAGGACTGCGATGGCAGGTTGGAGCGCGCAATTCGTGAGGTAGGGAGTCCTTTGATTATTTGAATTGGCTGACTGCTCTATTCAATTTCAATGCAGTCTTGATAGTCGCTTACATAGGACGAGTCATTCTAATCAATCAAGTATAATAAACATAAAAATGAAAAAGAAATAGAAAAAACGATCAAATCTAATAAAAAAGGGCAATCAACGAAAAATTCCGCGTCCTATCGATTGGCGGGGAGGCGGGGTGAGTACGGTAGTTGCAGTGACATTTGCCGCATGCCGTAGGGAGAATGCCGCAATCGGGGAGAGGTTCCGCTACCCCATTCTGCATTGATGTCGTGTTGGATCTACCTGTCGTGAGCTGTAGTATCGATTCCAAGGAATATCAGAGCGTCTCGGAGCATCATCTAGTACCCTTTCTATGCCATCGCCGTCACCTCAACTATGTCTTTCAACAAGACTACGCCTCCATTCATGTGAGCCGTGCAACGGATGAGTGCCTGCAATGCCAATAAATAAGCGTCCTGCCATGGCCAGCCTGCAGTCCCGATCCCTATCCGACGGATCATAACTGGGGCATTATAGTCACACAAGTTTATGCGAATAAGTGTCAGTTCCAGAGCACAGAAGAGCGATTATCAAAGCATAGAGAGCAATCGATGAGGAACTCTTCGAAACTTTCTAGTATGCCACGCAGGCTCTTTGATGTTGCTCTTAAACAAGGGGGAGCCATAGATTATTAAGTGTTGTACATATGCCATCAACGTTAATAAATTATTTACTTCCTCTGGGTGACCTTATAATTATGAAACGGTGCAAAACTCGACACTATCTTTCAAAAATTCATAAAAAAATGTGAGGTGAAGGATATTGCGACCAAAATTTGAGTACGGAGGTACATTGTGATGAGGAATCTTTCGGTGTTTGCCAAAAATTCCATTCCGGCCGCTTTCTCCAGGATCGCAAAAATCGAGGGTGACCTTATGATTATGAAATGCACTGTATATACAGGGTGGGCGAAAATTATGATTACAGCGCGCGCTGAGGCTCATAGCAATTTCTTCCTGAGTTCATAACAATTCGTTCGCTTTCTTCCATTTCGCAAGGTAGTTTACATTATTGCCTTCCTAATGGTACTAAACTTTTGATAGATTTTGAAAATAATGTAAGCATCACTACCCGGTGAATAAATCGTCGCTTCCCATTTAGAAGCACTTTTGGCACGGTGCATCTACAGAGACTTAGAGTAACAAGACAGGAGGTACATTTGACCATAAGATGCTTCCGAGAGCTGGGAACAGTGGCAAATAGGGAGGGTTATCCTAAGAGTCCTGCGATTATGTTTAGGGGGAATGTTAAGGAAGCAGAGCGAAGGTCCTCGTAGCAGCAAAGTTTATTTTGAGCCCAAAATGGCTAATTGAATGGATATCTCATGAAGTGTGCTGCGCGAAATCGTAAAGCATCATTTGCACAACAAGGCTCTTATACGATCAGGCAGTGATCTCCCTAGTGAGCAGGCCAAGGAGGAGAGAAAGTTTGGCTCACAAGAGCTGTCCTGCCGTAATCGAAAAACCGTATTATGGAATTCCTGTTCACCGACGAAAAGACATTCACGGTGAAAAAGGCGCTCAATAAGCAAGGCGACAACATGTGTATGAAGCTGGAAGAAATGGAAGTGATGCAGCGCTAGGCCCATTGACTTTCTGCAACGGCCTTTGCGAGCGTCACCGCAGAGGCGAAAACACCGATTATTTTTGTAAATTAGGGAGTAAAATTTAATTTGGAGACGTGATCGATCTCATCGTGCACAATAGACACTTCAGCGATTCAAACCGGACATATTTTCACGATGAAGCTCCAGATCGCAGATCAGAATTGTCTAGAAATTTTGTGGAAGGGGGTCCCTGACTTCATAACCTTCGATCAGTGACCACCCATGGATGACTCAGTGTGGTCAACCTTGAAAATAGACACATGCACTGGCCCAAATATGAACTGAAATAATCTCGAAAATGCCTTGCAAAAAGCCGGAATCAACTCGACGAGGATGCCCGGGAGCGCCGGGCAGAGGTGACGAGTGAAAATACCCAGTCTCGCTGAAAAATCAATACCAGGGGCGATGCGCGACCATCGGCAGGGACCTGACCTCGTATGACCTTATTTAGTGGTTTACATCTTGGGGGGTCCCCTGGAGCCATCCTTGACCCGACCTCTGAGTCCCAGCACATATAAAAGCGCCGTGAGGAACTTCGGGCTCAGGGTGCGGACAAACAGCTCCAACCGGTTACAGGTCAGCTCATCGCTTCTGTTTTGTTTTCCTTCTGAATCCTCTTATTGAAATGGTGGCCCACGAATCATAAATATAGTTTCGACTTACAGGCTCCGACGAAGGCGATATTGCCGAGACGTAAGCCGTGTTGATAAAGTGTTGTTTAAAAACCTCGAAGGCTAATACAACCTGCGGCGAAGTTGTTTCAATATGTCGAGGTTAATCGAAAGTCATACATGGGACAGTCACATTGGTTCTGAAGGCACAGTTCACTATAATTTTGGGTAATCCAGATCATGATGAAAATTGGAAGACAAGATCGAAAACAGTGCGATGAAGGTGAAGAAGCTGCGTGAATCGGTGTTTCCAAAGTGAAAAAGGCTTCGAAAAATCGTTAAAAAGGGGGCCGGACGAGAACGAGACCAGGAGAATGAAGAAGAGTGGGGCGTTTGGACGAACTATACAATGTGGGTCATTGCGTACGTGTGGGTCCTGGTGCGAACTGAAAAATAAAAAGTCGATAAATAGTCAACGTTTATAAAGCATGATTCGCGGAGATTTTGTGCAGTTTCTCGGCATTAATTGACTGAGTCGTGGAGTACGCTCTTATTTTTTTTATCGGAAAAACTCTGGTTAAAGGCACAGTTCACGATAATTCTGGGTAATCCAGATTACGACGAAAAATGGCAGATAAGTTGGAAAATAGTGCGATGAAGACGAAGGAACTGCGTAGATCGGTGTTTTCAAAGTAAAAAAGGCTTCAAAAAATCGTTAAAAAGGGGGGCGGACGAGAGCGAGACCAGAAGAATGAAGAAGAGTGGGGCGTTTGGACGAACTATACAATGTTGGTCATTGCGTACGTGTGGGTCCTGGTGCAAATAATTGTCAACGGTAGCAAAAATAAATTCACTTATAAACATAAGTAAACAGAAAAAACCCTACTAACAGCAAAAATAGCTCACCTTTTTCAGCCTGTTGGGGTAGGAAATTAAATAAGGGATCGCGGCAGCAGAAAGAATAACAGAGGAAAAAGAATGGTAGGAAACATTGTCTCATCGTTCGGCGATCAGCTGATGGTGTGTGGGTCCTAGAACGAATAGTTGCAATCTGTACTGTCTCGTCTGACGTGACATCGATAGAAGGGCGTTGAAGCCAATAACGGCAGCAACAGAGCTTCCACTATGCCCTAAGCACCGAGATAATGGGAGCGAGAGGGTTCCTTCTACTATCCATGGGGGGCGGTGAGTATTCCTAGAGGAAAACTCAGTAACCTTTTTGTCTTGAGCCGTGTCTTTAATGTACTACGAAAGGAATCCAGCGTTGACGTTGTCGTCGTAAAATGCAATCTGGAAATGATGCACTAATGACTCGAAAATCCCATACCTTCTGTCCTTCCTCTGTTTCCATTCCCACCACTGTTAAGAAGGCTGAGGCCATTGGTCCTCGAGCCTTCAACAGCTTCAATCTCTTTGTTCTAGCTTCGATTGAAAAAAACATTCTACAATGAACAAGGCAAACTCTCTGGTAAGTTGAAAAGGATGCTGCCAGAGTCGTCGACTGACTACCATAATGAATTATACCATGATGCCTTCACCCTTATGAACAACGATTCTACCTTACTGATGAGGAAAACCGATCTCTTCTATAGGAATGTTCCAGACAATCGCTTCTGGAGCTTTCGCTGGTATTCCTCTTTTACTCTTATGGTTACCCAACAACTGTCTAAGCTCAATTACTCCAGCAACATTTCAAGGAGCACTTTTTCTCCGACAGTTGTCTCTGGCCAACAATAACATCAAAGACATTCAGGTACACGACACGCATAATCTAGACCAACAACTCACATACGAGGTGAACAAATTTCATCATGCAGAAATTATGTGTTTTGCAGCCTCTCTCTTTTAATCACCTTGCAAATCTGCACACTGTTGACCTTGCTAGCAATAAAATTCACTCTCTACCGCAGGGAGCAATTCAAGGATCAGATCATCTCACAGTCAGGCTTCAAGGTATGGAGATTCATACATATATATATATATATATTTATATGCCCGAATATTCAGAGAATCCGATGGTCTGCTTGCAAGATGGATTCCATGTTATGAATGGTAACCAGGCAATCAATCTTACCACTGAACCAAATAATATCTGTAAAACTAAGTGGAACCAGGAAAGTCACGAAGTTTGTCTAAAGGTGAGAGTTGTGAAAAGTATCTTTGACATGCTAACGATGCAGGCACCCTATAACATTGTTCTGGATGTTTGTGTTGTTTTGTAGCTTCATTTCAGGTAAGCGCAAATCCAATAGCACCACAGTGCTGCGAACGAAATGCAATGGCCAGTGCGATAACAACGTCCGCTGCCACTCCTACAACCACGTTCAAGGAAGGTGATGAACTTGATGGAGAGCAGATTATAAAAGCGATTAATAGTGAAGAAGAAGGTGCATCCGATACCTCATAAGTAGCAACGTCTGGGATTCTGAGATTCGATTTGTAGAGGAAAATGTGCAAATATTGTCTCTCGAGCATCGCAGTGAAGAAGACAATACAGCAGAAACGACAAAGCTCAGCTCATCATATCAGACATCAAGGGCTCCAACCAAAACAGTATATTCAATTTGACCATTGCATTTGTTTAGTTGAAATGTTGTGGAAGATTTAGGTAAACATGGATCGTTTCTGGAGGTTATCGCATCAACCGTCAACTGAATCTTCACGATTACAACATCGGTCCGAAACAACGTTGGGATACAGATATACGGTGAAGGTTGGGATAGCAGCTAATTTTGGGGTCTTTGAAGGCTATAGTTGCGGTCAAAACAACATAACATGCGTTTTCGTTGATCGTTGAGGTCACAAATTCAATCAAGCTCCCCGATTTTCCTTCAGTTTCTTATTTGTTTGAAAAGTATTAAAATGTAATTTTCACTCCATTAGACCGTCTTTGTTTAATGGAGGGAAATGAAGGCAAAAAATAATTACTGGTATTTGATAAACCACTCGGGCCGCCCGGCTGACGCCGGGCTTCCCTCCTTCTTTTGGGTTCGCCCGGCTACGCTGGGCGCTCCTCCATGCGGAAATAACACTTCGGATTCTCCTTTTCTTTGAAAGCTCTACACCCTTAGTATTAGCTCCGATCAGGAGCGAATTACAGTAGCGCTCAAAAGTGTTCGGTGAAATGCATTAACGCTTTTATGTTCATAACTTTTTTCTTAGTAGACCGAGCAGCGCAAAATTTGGATATGTTTAACTAGAGCATATTTCACCCTAGCCAACACTATTTGACTGCCAAGCTGCAATATCCACAGATAGAGCAAGGTGTTTGTTGCAGTAGCAGATTTTGTTAAAAGTAAAGTTGATGACGTCTGCACTTATTCGCACCTTATGTGCGTTTTTCTCATCTATTGTGTTCGGCATTACAGCTCGTACACTTTTGACATGACAAAAAGGAAAGAGATTCTAGAAGGACCATCATCTGTATTTTCAGTCGATTTTATGTTCATGCCCTTTAGAATATCTGGAACATGATCAAATTGCAGATTAATAGTGGCAAATATTCACAATACACCCACGCTCCGAATATAGAAATTTCGCATGCTTAGATCCAGTAGGAAAGGAGTTACGACTGAAAAGTACGGCTGAAGAGCCATTTCACCGAAGACTTTTGAGCGCTACTGTATCTGTAAGCCATCTTCGCTGTGTCCGAATGGAACATCGCATAATGTCACAAAGGCGATTACTCATAGGAAAAAGTATTTAGAGACTTCATCGCGGCTGAGTCTACTATGTTAGCTTCCATCAATGTTCCCAGCCAACTCCTTGTGCCTTCAAGTTTCAACAGTCTGGGTCCAAACTAAGAGCATTTATTCACGCCAAGCCCTTTGGGGTGGAGTTTTGTTTGCAACCTTTTATCAGTGTTCCTATCGTGCCTCCTGTTTTCTTACCAAATGTGGTCGCTCTAGGCCCATTTTGACATACCTCTGCAAGCCCCGCCGCTGAAGGAGTAATGGTTTCTCGCTCAAACCCCACCCATTGTGGGCAGGTCCGGTCCTTCCACTCACCATAAGTGTTCCCATTCTGCCACCTGTACTCCTACCAAATTCTAACGCTCTAGGTCTACGGGACCAGGAGTTATGGGTTTTCACACAAACCCAGCCCCTTGTGGGCGGAGTTCGGCCCTGCCACCCACCAATAGTGTTCAAATGCTGTAGCCTGTATCTACCAAGTTTAAGCGCTCTAGATCCACGGAGACAGAAGTTGTGAGTTTCCGCTCAAACATTTATTTCGCACAAACCCCGCTCCCTGTGGGCGGAGTCCGGCCCCGCCACCCGCCATTAGTGTTCCTATCCTGCCGCCTGTACTCCTACCAAGTTTGAGCGCTTTAGGTCTGCGGGAAGCGGAGTTATGAATTTCCGGTCAAACACATACACACACACACACACACACACAAACCAACAGACACACAAACCAACAGACACACAATCCAACAGGCACACACACAGGCACACACACAGACACACACAGACACACACACACAAACCAACAAACACACAAACCAACAGACACACAAACCAACAGACACACAAACCAACAGACACACAAACCAACAGACATACAAACCAACACACACACATACACAGACACACACACGCAGACACACACACAGACACACACAGACACACACACCGACAGACACACACACACACACACAAACCGACAGACACACACACACCAACACACACACACACACAAACCAACAGACACACTTAACACACACACAGACGAACCAACAGACACTCTTAGCGCGTTATATATAGTAGGATAAGGCCAATGACAGATTTTGAACAACTGAATTCGCTAATTCCTTGCTGCACAGCATTCAAAATCAATGGCAGCCTTCAAACGCTTGGGCACTGTGCCATTGGTTGAGATTACTGTCTGTTCATACAACTCCCTCCGTTCTTTGAATTCGCGAATTTTCCCTACATCCATGCTTCTTTAAAGGGAGTGCCAAGTGCTGCACTGTTACACGCCTGTCTTAGGAGTGGAATATTTGCATAGGCTAGCTTACTGAACCTTCTGTCTTCCAGTCCAAAAACGGTCAACTATAAGCAGATCTGGATGAGAGTCTTAAATACCAAATAGGATATTCTCAGGCTTCTGCATTAGTGTCCAATATCCATCTCAGACGTTAAAAGGAAAATTATCAATCGCTTATGATCAAAATATTCTTGTGCGTGCGAGGTTGTTATTTGAAACAATTAATTAGTTCAACAACCTTACGTTTCTACGCTATCGCCTTCTTCAGAGGTCAGGGTTCCACTGTTCAGGCGGATGTAAATCCGCTGTTGCCACAGGCGACTGTCAATTGTTCCACCTAACAACCTCGCACGGCACAAGAATATTTTGATTATAAACAACTACCGAGGTTAAAGCAAGAGAGAAGTTGAAGACTATTGTCAACCGCGTTCTATTGTTTTTCCTTCACACCTTTCCACATGTAGTATCAAGTAGTTCAACGCTTGTCGAGCTCCAGAAAACGGTGATAATAAAATGGGAGCTTCTCATTTTTGAAGCCCTTGTCTTGTTGGGTTTTCTTCAACTTCTAAGAAGGGCAGATCATTAGGAGTGACGAATGCTGCAATTCTAATCGCGGTGCAACAGCTCAGTAAATAAAATCAAAGAGTTGTCGCGTAGTCTTCTTCTCTGAGACTGAATGGAGAGGAGATCGCGCAGACTGTTCGGGTCACCTCGATTTTTTTGTATCAGATGCGCCAGTTTTTATTAACAGCAGCTTTTCGAGTATTATAGAATAATAGAGATGGGCATCAATCGATTTATTGAAATATATATATATATATCTATTAGTATATATAAGATGGAACCGACACAGAATCAAATACCATCAAGTAATATATATGTTGCAATAAATACAGAATGAAATGCGAAACTATTTCACACCCTGTTGGTAGTTACCAAACATTGACTCTGCAAAGTGATCTGCTCCGTTGAAGCAGCCGTGTATACTTCCTGTACATTCTGAACACGCTGAATTCAAAATACAAATTTCTGATGATGATGGATCGAAGGTGCACAACAAAGCAAGTTCGATCAAAATGCTGTCTTCGCCACACGGGTCAGACGGGTATTCGAGTGGCCAAGTGAGCGATTAGTTGAAAAAGCCGGTTCTGCAGGTATCAATTAGAGTTGAATCTCGTGAAGCGGTTATCATATGATTCAGTTTTTTTTGAAGTAAGTTTTGACGATGTAATTTTTAACAATTTTCCCCTATGAAGGAAATGATATTCGGTCTCGGGCGCTTCAGAGAGGTATTATGAAGTCGAGTCTCAGGACGAGTGAAAATTTCATAATACATATTATAGTAGTATATGCACATTGAGGTTCCATATAATTCCTTCTAAAGAAACACCTTTCTTGAATGTCGTAAGTAGTTGAAGGGGAAGTTGAACCACACAATTCGAGTATTAAAAAGATTCAGAAAGAAATTCATGAGCTTCGTAGAATTAACCGGATGTGGGTTCCAATGCACGGTGAGCAGGATTGAGTTCAACGTTAAGTTAACGCCTCAAACATGAGTAGCCTTGTTGTACAAACCTGAATCTGTTCATAAAGACACAAGTCTCTGGATGCAGATGATCTAGCTTTGATTGATCTCACTTCCGTGGAAGTTCGTCCAACCATAAGCTGCGTGGAAGTCCTACTGTCCAAACTGTGTGGTTTCTTAATACCACTTTAGTGCAGCTCCTCAAGTTCATACCCTCCCATTTCACAAACACTCAAATGACTCTGGATCGTTTGGGCGCTTGCACCCCCTCTGATGGCATGATCCCCAAACATGGTAGTACTTTGGTTGATGAGAAGATTCCTTTCGTACTGCTCCTTTCGTACTTTCATCTCTGATGAGATCAGCGCTACCATTAGGAAGTGTTCAAAGGGATTAGGCCTTGAAAATGCGATTGCTCTTATAAACGCACCACCCTTCAATCCAGTGAAGCGCCTGGTTCGGAACACCCTATACGATGGGCTATGTACAGCTACAATCTGCATGGTCTGTTTAGGTGGCATTTAGGGTGATTGTAACGTGTTTAGGTTGATGGTATGCCGCGACTGAATGAGTCCAATGCATTAGGGAGTCATCAAATTCAAAAGCACAGCGGAGGCGTTTTCGAAGTCACCGTAGAGGTCGTGACACAGGAGTTACAGTTAGGCGCGCGTGAAATCCTCGGGACATTTGGGCCGAGGTCACCAGTCCAACAATGAATAATGGAGAAGAAGGGCTTGCAATCACACGGGAACTGCGGGGTATCGATATCGGTCACAAATTGCTATGATCGTTTAAAGCTCTGAAGGAGGCAATTCTGCCCATACCCCAGCCTAATAGGGCTTGTGTACAAACCTCGTGAAGAGTTCAAGAGAACATTCATCAATAGAGCAGTTATGCAGAGGTTTATAGAAAGCCGTGGAAATTGGTACCAGACTCGTCTGAGAGGACAAAATCACTAACTTGTGCATCGTCTGACCACCGCAACTCAGTGTGTCTAAACTCACATGCATTCAGTGCTCTACTACGATTCTGAATAGAAGGCGAAGGATCCGCATCCTTGAGACAGAATTAATCAACACCAAAAGGCTTTAATTGTTGTCTCTTACAATGGGCTATGCAGGCTGACTCTTGCTCTGTATGACCAGGACAGCTCATCTATGGCGGAGTCATTCAGCGGATCGGAATAAATTAATTTTTTCTGGATACAAACGCGTGAACCGTTTCGAGGGCATCCGCTCATCGGTTGATCGTAGCCCCGTCAACCTCACTGCAGATCCCTCCCACTTTAAAGTTGACCACCCCTCTTTGAATCCCCTTGGCCGTTTTCTACACATTCTAGAATGTTCTTGAACATAATGATGAATTTCGACCTCAGCTCCGCCCACTTTATTGCAGGCCAGACCCACTTCAGGGATTTGATCACATTCTTTCTGCTGACCCTTACTGCTTTTCCCCTGCATTCTAGAACATTTCTGAACAGAGCTGTGAATTTTTGATCTTAGCCCCGCCCACATCAGTGGGAACTCGCCCCTTCCAAGGGTTTCATCAATTCATTAAATTGGCTCTAACTACTTTTTCCGCCTAAAATGTTTCGAACAGATTAGTGGATTTTGATTTAAACTCCGCCCATCTTGGTGCAAACCCAGCCCAAATCAGAAGTTTGACCTCATTTGTTCTACTACCTCTGACCACTTTTTCACCACTCTAGAACGTTACTAAACAGCTATATGAATTGTTGATCTGAGCCCTTCCCCCCTCCATCCCCCCCCCCCCCGCCTGCTTAGAAAAGTCCATCACATTTATTCTAGTACATTTACGTACGCATTCTACGAGGTGTCCCAAGATTATGGGCGCCAATTCATATTTGAAGCTTTTCAGCCGAAAATAACAATGGAATCTATATATAAGTTTGCTTTCATTATGTGCTACAACATGCTGCAGTCACTTTCGAAATTTCCTCATGAGTAGAGACCCGAAGTTTGTTCTCGATCTCCTCTCATGTTGCAATTCCTCTTCCAGATATCCTCTTCCATTTTATAAAGCCGTTCTAGAGTCCTGCTTTCTAGGGCTCCTAACTAGAACTACAAACTACAGGTCCACTTCTAACAAGGGACCATACGGAAGAGTCAAGTGAGTTGAGAACTTGGAAGCAGGATGGTCATTCCTATTTGCTAATGAAGTCGGTACCCCTCCGGGGCTCTGTGGGCTGGAATACCGTCTTGCTGGAAGGACTAAGAGCTGTTCCGAGAAGCGGGGCTGGATCAGTGCTTCACAACGTTCATTAGAAAACCCTCCGAGCACGGGCTTTTGTCAATTTTCTAGCCGGCACCGACGCAACCACGGTCGTCTTACACTTGCCAATGACTCCGTCATAAAACATCATTTTACTGTTCTTATAGCAGCTGTTTTGTGAGGAGATGCACGTTCGATGGTCACAATTGAAACATGAACGTTTCATTTGTAGAGAAATGGTTTTTCAAAATAAAAATTCTGAGCTAGAGAAAACTATGCAGGGATGCGTGTCCCAACATAAGCGAGTCAACAATTTTCTGCATTTTTTTCACCCCACTATATCTGTTGAGACCGAAGATGAAGTGGGATTTCGCTCCCGATAGGAATGACAATAAAGATTCTGCATGGCATTCTTGTATCGCGATGACCCCGATAAGCCGTGTCCGATGATTTCCTCTTGATCTGTCATCCAGGATCATGATCGACATGCTGATGAACCATTTCAAAGGTCCTATCTTCAGAAACACTAGCCTTTCTACCTCTTCCTGGTTGGTCTCAGATTTAATTTTCTTGATATCGTTTAGTAGCCTCCTATACGGATAATGTAAAATCCACAAAGAATTTCATAATGCCCTTCCGCCCATATATTATGGGTGAGAACCTTTTTATGCATCTAATTGATAGCGAGTGGAGCAAACTTAATGAACTACTTCTTTTTTAGAAATTTCTGAATTTTTGGCGCCTATAATGTTGGGACACATTGTAGAACGTTTCTGAACAGAGTTATAAATTTTAGATCCTAGCCGTGCCCAATTTTATACAGGCCTCGCCCACGTAACGCTTTTGAACTAAGTTAGTTACTTTTTTCGAGCGAAATTTCACATTGAAATGGCAACCTCTCGTGGGCGGAGCTCCGGTGAATTTGTAAATATCTTTTCCGGCCTTCATGGCCTCCACGCGTTCGTTTTATCGAGTTATGAAATCATGCGGTAACTACCGCCGAGTGCAACAACGTTCCAGCGATGAGCTTTCTTCATTTTACTTGTCGACCCATCCCTCATTTTTGCCCATCTTTCCTAGCGTCTGGGCTGTTATGAAACCTAACCTAACTGAGGGATCTGCCCATGGCATCGATTACTCCTACCCATGCTCCGTCCTCAGTGGCGGAGCTCCGCTTAAATCTCATGTGCTTTTTTTGGTTAGTCCAATTCCAACCCATTCCCCACATGACCCGATTTCTGCAGGTGTTTCTTCACGTAATATCAAATTTCCGCACAAACAGACGGAAAGATTCAAGCGCGTCATATGTAGCACAAGCTGGATTGCAGGGTTGACGCTGAGATCTCTGTTGTGCTGAAAATGACCCGCTGCCTGCACTCTCCCAAGTTCGAAAGCTCTGGTCCGAAAAAATAGGAGCTATCGGTTTCTATTGGAACATACGTGCACCGACGCACTTCGTGGGTGTACTGGCCGCTATAAGCGAGTTTTGTTCTATGTAGCCTGGTTCATTCCCTCTTATTCCGACTTCATTGCTTGTTTTCATTGAAATTCCGCTCATTTCACGCATGGCGCGTCCCCTACATCCCCTTTACTCGTCCACGGGCTTGAACCAGTTCAGTCATCTGCCATATACTACTCATCATGGGTGTCTTAATTCCGCCGCCTGCACTCGTTCCAAATTTGAACGGCCGAGGTCCAAATCAGCAATTTTCGCGTCGTCACACCTACTGTGGGTGAGTGAGCCACGCTACATCAGCATTCGCATAGTGCTGCCTTTATTCCTAACGAATTCGAATACATCAAGTTCAAATCAAAACTTTTTACGCACACCCTAACACCCGGGCGAAGCTGAGCCCTGCAACAGACCATTACTACTTGAATCCTGTCGCCTGTACTACGAAGTTTGAACTCTCCAGGTCTTAGTAAGCAGGATCTATGAATTTTTTCTCGAACACCAATTTCCTCGTGAAACCAGCCTTCGTAAATGCAAAGAAATTATGCCACAGCCCGTCAGCGTTTTCATGTTGCCGCTCAGACTCCTGTCAAATTAATGGATCCTAATTTATGGATTTCCGGATCCTAATCAGCAATTCTCATGTACGCCTAGCCGCCCTTGGGCGATGGCAATCATGCCACATACCATTCCGATCCATTCCTATCCTGTCGCCTGTACTTCTACCAAATTTGGACGCTGTAGGTACACGGCCGGACACACACACCACACACCACCTATGAGCAGCTACGTGTGCGGTGTCTCTCCCTGTGGCGACGACTAGTCAGTCCGGCGCTTGTCTGGTCCGTGGATGACGTTGATTCGTCAAAAAATGCTGACGAAGTCGAGATCACTGTGAAATCAACGAGTCAAGAATTTTGTGATGATTAAGCGGTATTTTATTTAAGATGTTTGGGAGTGTCTGCATCTGCTCCCATTTAGTTCAATGTGTCCCCTTTTGAAAGCGCTCACCAAACGCTCTGTGGCCAGTGTCTCGTTGGTGTGAAGAAGGGGGTGGATGCCTTCAGAATACTAGGCAGCAGAAGTCCCCAGACGACGCAGAAGTGAATCGAGCGCCACTATCGTAATGAGATAGTGCGCGGTCTCAATTAGTCGTGCTGTCTGGCCCAACTGGTTGGGACCGCGCACCATCTCATTACACCTTAAGAAATCGTGCTAGTAAGCTATATACCGAAGATGCGGTTCAGTAGCGATGCGATCCATCAGGAATCAGTTGAAGTTTTCCAGTGCGCCTTTTCTGCTTCCCAAAGTGAAGAAAAGCATCACATGATTCGTCTCAAAAATGAAATATGTAGGGTCCATGGATGAAGTTTTAAACAGCAAAAGTTGTAGCGAGAGTCTCTTTGTCACCCTGGCTATACGTTCGTTGAGCATAAGGCACGACTCTCATGATGAATGTTCTTTTCGAGTCGATGAGGTAATCTGTATGGCGAGACAAATCCAATACTATAGTCAGAAGCATCTGCAGCAGCAATAGTATAAGGTTGAGTGGGATCGAATGGAAAGAAAGCGGAGTTCAGAAAAAAATTTCTATCCCTTTGTGAAGGCACCCATGGGAGAACATGTGTTGTATAGATCCTCGATAAAATTTCATGGGAAATAAGAAAGCCAAGGAAGGCCTGAAACTGAGTGAAATCGGGTGGCGATGGTATCCTGCTGGCTCCAACCTTCGTCGGAAGGAGCTGGAAGGGGGAAGGAGGCGTCCATCGGTATGACCATCAAGTTCTGCTGGTGAACTTCTTCTCGTGGGGGAAGAGCACATCTCTACTCGCATACGGAAGCAGCAATCATAGATGCTCTGAAAGTTGCTTCCAAACGTGTCTAGTGTTCGCCCGTGGTTCTAACAGTTGTAATAGCGTCATCAAGGTAGCAGCAAACCCCAAGCCGGGGAAAAAAAACTTGCTTCTAGAAGCTTCCGCGGTCGGCTTCACTCTAGGGAGTGATCGATTATGACTATAACAGTCGAGTCGCCCGGCTCGCGCTGGACCTCATTCCTTCCTTCAAAGAATAGTTAGAAAATGATGCAGCTACGGGGAAGGGGGGGGGGAGGCTTCGCTTGAATTTAACAATGAAGATTTTAGTGCGAAGAAGGACGGGTAGCCAACCTTAAAGCTAGGATGGGGTATGAGTTGAATAGTTTATAACGTGGTAGTTTGACCACCCCCCTCCCCGGTACCCCTCTCCTCATGGAGCTCAGGTCGAAAAAGTGTGTGATCTCAGCTAAGGAACGTTCCGAGCACAATTAAGGGCTGACCTCCTTATCCCCATTGCTCAATGTTAAAAAAAGCGAAGTCTCTCGACCACATTACTACCTCCGAATACATAGTATGATACTAATACAGATACAGTTTCGAAGTACCCACTCAACTTAACATTTCCCACTTCACTCCGCTGTACTCACTCTCCTCCATTAACCTGCCCACCACCAAGTTACTGCTTCGTATCTAAGAATAAGAAAGCTGGATTCCCCATATCACTACCTTTGTCGTAATCATAACGTTTAACGACGGACACACCGGCAAACCGACACACCTACAAATATCGAAATCGACAAACCGACAAGCCGACACACCAAGTCACTGCTATATACGTAAGAGGGATAAACTTAATGGATGATTATCTTCAAGAGTCTCTAGCTTCTAACAAGGCTTTTGAGGCTTGTTCTAACAAGGGAGGATTTTTGGTTACAGTGGCCATTCAAGATGAGATGTATACCGCCTCAGGTGGTTTCGGACGCTGATCTGAAATCTGTGTTCCACACCTGCTGAACGATTGTGGGAACAAAATTACGGAACCTATGCCTCCCTGTGTTACACCACTGTACCGAACAGATCATCGAGTCGAGCAAAGACATGCGGTGGTACGGCTGGCACAATGATGGGCTGGTAGGCATTAGATCAAGGTTCGGCTCCTTGATGCATGCGTGCAATTTGCTTTCCCACGAGATGCATCCTAAGTGCTTGCAAAAGGATTTTTGGTTCAATATTGGGCAAAGCTCCCACACGTTTTAGGAACACTGGAAAAGTGTTACAAGAGAAGTTTTTCCGTCTCTCACCGGTCGAATAAGGGTAGAGCCCCATTGGAGCAAAAAAGGACTTCAAATATTCGGTGGAGGACATCCGCTTTGCAGCCTAAGAGTGCAGCATCTAAGAATGAAAAAAAACTATTAAACAGTTTCCCAACCGCTCCCACTTTGCGAAGAAGACGACTGCATGAGGGGCGATCACAATGATAGTTTGGATGGTCTGTGGTTGCCTTATGACATCAAAAAGGGTGGGCCCATCGCATCGCCATAGGAACTTCGTACATTGCGGGCATATAGAGGTTTCAAATGAAACGTAACCTCCAACTCGGTGATCTGGCCGATGAGCTTCAATTTTGTGGCGCTTATAGAAGTGTCCACAGCCCACTATAGTTCGAGTACCGAACGTAGGCACAGTTCTTCGTGCATTAAAAACAGGCTGTGTTCCTTTACGACAACTGCCATTCGCGGATGTTATGGGTAAGTGAGAGAGGCCATGAGCATTCAAATTAGTCTACTTTCGATAAATTGTGTTGGCCTATCTAGTCGTAGCTATCTCGGGCGGAACAAGCGGACCGATCTGCCTACTTATGGAGATTAGCGGATAAGTTGGAAGGAAAAGTTAGCATATGATTAATGTAGGAATCTCACTGTACGACAGTCATTTTTACTGGATGACGCTTAAAATCAACAATGAAGTCCTCATAGAGGCCAATCTCAAAGCAAGTTGTAGCTGGGTTAAGCGTTTCGAGTCTAGCCGTGTTATCATATCTCACTACATTACCCACATTTACCTCGAGAAGAGTATTTTGACAACTATTGGCTATCATATGCGCACATAAATCTATCAACCAACAGTGGTATATGTACTTCTCATAGCGTATCTCTATTGCAGATGGAACTATGCTTAGAATAGGTGTCACGACTTTTTGTCATGATTACGAGGAAACGCACGAATACCTGCAATACTCGACCAATTCTTCATACGAGGTACTTAACACTGGAACTTTACATAATAAGTTTCCACATCGAAGTACAAAATGCACCGGAACCAGTATATAAGCCGCCCATTTTTTGGGGTGTAAGGCTCCCAGTTTGTGCTAAATCGGCGGTTATGCAGCTCGACACCCTCGCAGCCATGGTAGCCGTAATGCTCCCGTCTCCAACCTTCTCATCCTCTGCTCTTCAACAACTCAATGTCCAAGAAGGAGAGCTAAGCGTCCTCATGACAACGAACGAGAGCGGAGCGATACAAATAACTCAAAGGAGGAAAGCAAGGCACAACGATTTGTCGACTGTTAGACTCTTCACCCGTTAATCTCGAAGACAAAACAATCAAGCTTGCACGATTACTTTATCTAACGGTAATGATGAAACGAGGTTGTATTCTATGAGTTGTTAACGCAATAAATATTCCAAAAAGATCTCATCGTTCGTATATTCCACCACCAAACTCTAGAAACAACAGATATGAGAAGTAGCGTCCTTCTTCGGGCTTGACGAAGACGTCATCCAATGTTGCCCTTAGTTAGGCAAAAATTTCATCCCGGCTCGAACTCGAACGCAACGCTTTCGAGCAAGTCACGGTCCATGGAATGGTCCTGACTGATCTCTTCCTGACATTGTTTGCGTTAACATGGACAGGGTTAACGTTAACAGTCAACGTTAACAAGCACCCCCGATAGTAAGGAAATGGGATCACAAAGAAGTCTAGTATCTTTACAGATGTTTATGAGCTGCTGAATCACGATGCTCTGTTATCGTGAGTAATCTCTGAACTGCTCTCAATCACGCTCAAAACGTTTTTTTCGGGTGTCAGCGTATTTCGATGCGACGAGATCTACTGTTCGTACGTAGTACGGAATTCAAATAACAGAGGGATCCTAAACGCTTGCTCAAAATAGGCTCAGAAGCTTCGAGGAGAAAGGTTCCAGATAATTCATCGAGTCAAGCGTTCTTCTACATGTTACCACCAAATCTTCTGACCGAAGGTAGCGTCATCATATTTGGTGGAGGACCTTCGTTCTTGCAGCATAACATGGGCACCTCCTGGGAGGAGGCGGCAGTGAAGAGCTTTTGAACCCTACTTCTCGATGCTTTGAAAAGAAGCCCATTATTTTTTGTGATAAAGTCGAATCCGTGAAAGGCGATCGCAATGATCCTCTGCTGTCGCCTGATGATGACAGCTACGATGGACCCGTAAATTCGCAAAAAAAAAACCCTCGTACTTCCGGAGGGCTATAGAGGTTCCGAAGTGAAAAGTAGCCTTCAAGTTTGTGATCTAGCCCATGAGCTCCCATTTTATGACACTGGTAAAAGAGTCCATGGTCTCCCATAGCTCGAGTTTCAAGAGAAGCCGCACATTCTTAAGCATGAGTATCATCACGACAGAGTGCCATCGGAAATTAAGAAAGCGTGAGCTTTCAAGTCGATCTGCCTACTTATGGGAATTAGCGGATAAGTAGGAAGGATAAGTTATCATAAAATCAATAAGAGTTCCATTGCACGACAGTCACTTCCACTAGATACCGCTTCAAATCAATGGTGGAGGATGATAGGGGACAACTTCAAAGCAAGTCATTGGTGGATTCAGGGTTTTGAGTACAGCCGCGGTAACATGCCTCACCGCACCTCCACATATACCTCGTGGAAAAGCCCGATGAGAGGGCATCTACCTTGAGAATAGAATTAGCGAATAATCATATGCGCATAGAAAGCGATAAACTATTTTTCCAGTATTTCTTCAACAATGCTAATGAATTTTACTACGATTTTGAAGGCGCGGACAGTATTCCTTGATTATGTGGACCGTAACTATCACAGAGAGAGGTCGGATGAGTCATTCGACCGCCGTCCGCCGTAAGTGCAGGGAGCTGCCATAAATTTCGAAAAACTATTTTGACCTTCGTGGTAATTTCCACGTTCGGTCTTCTTGAAACCTGGGCGTATTCCATAATATTTCACAATGCTTTGCCGTACAGATTTATAATGAAACTGTTTGTTAGGCCGACGTTTCGACTAGCTCGTCGTCTTCGAGGACCTGAAAGTAGTTGGGAGCTCTTGGTCTGTGACTTACCTGACCAAGCGCCCAAACGCACTGGCCAGTTGCAACTACTCCCAGAAACTTGAACACCGAAACATCCCTGCTAAGAAACCAACGAGGTAAGCAAACCAGCCCGTTTGGCCCTTCTGCTGGATGCATTTCCTTATTTTTCGATTCTGTTTAAGGGTCTCATAATCCCACTCAGGGAAAGTACGTGGGGGTCGCTTCTAAATCCCAGGTGAAAGTTCTTCATACGGTGTACATAGGGCTGCCGTGCAGCTGTGACAGTATGGTGTGCTTTAACAGTTGATACATATATTAGCCCAATGTCTTCCACATATTAACAAGGAAACGTTTCCACCTAGGATTTAGAAGCGACTCCCCACGTACAATTCCCTAAGTGGGATTATGAGGCCTTTGAACAGAATCGCAGAATAAGAAAATGCATCCAGCAGATGGGCCAAACGGGCTGGTTTGCTTATCTCAGAAACCAACCTCCTGAGGTTCCACCAGCGTTGCCGTTCCACTCGATTTCGTGAACAACAAGAGAACAATGAGACACCATTGACGGTTGTGAGATGAAAATTACGCGGTGATCTCAAAGCCCACAAAAGGAAATGAGTGGCAGAAGTTCACTCGTTATGGCAACGTTCTCATTTCGGTTCTTCAGACTAGGATTCTGCTTCCGGATGTACAACGCTTCCAATATATTTCTAGCACCGATCTCATTCTTGTAGGCTAGGATTTTGCCTTTTATATCGAAATCTTTGCTTTGATGCTCTTCAAATAGATGCTTGCCGAGTTTCGTGAGTAAGCTTCCTCGTCTTTTATCTGCTAAATGTTCTTTAACGCGTATGCCCTGCATCCTTCCCGTTTTACCAATATATATTCCGTCACATTCCGTCACAGGCTGATCACTAAAGTTGGTTTACCGTCCCTCGCTGTGTGCGATCTCCACTCCTTCCGAAAGGACAAACAACGCAATTATCTGTCGCGCATGCACGATCATAGAGACTGTTGCGATCAGAAGACGTTCGATATTGTCTGATGGTATAGGTGCAATGCACTGCCGTATTTCTGTTCTGACTTTGTCTGATATAAACGGAATTCTGAGATGCACCATGTTCTCATGATTTCTCTACGAGTACCCTTTCGAGCCTGACTTCCTCTGCTTTGTCCCGTAGCCATTCAGGTTTGCAATCCCAGATGCTAGCTCACGTGACTCCTCCTGTTTCACTTCGGCTGTACCCTTTCCTATACCTGTTCTGTACATGTTTCGAACTACTGCACGTTTCACGGATTGGGAGTGAGCAAACTTTGAATGGAGTAAGATGTTCTTCGAGCTGCATTTCCGATACCATTCCACGTTGTACCTTCCACTCGGGGACACTTGAAGTGTTTATCTGCGTGTTCAGATAAGGAAGCCAACATTCGTGCGAAACTTCTTTCGTGAACCTGATATGCTGTGACTGTCGGTGGAGGATGTCAAACAATACATCCATCTCTTGCTGCGTTGATGTTATTACGCAGCAGTCACCGATGTATCGACAGTACATAATGGGTATGCGCGCTATAACTGGCCTTTCTATCCTGCTCATGAAGCAGATAGCCAAGACCAGTGCTAACCGCTGGCCCATACGAAGTCCGCGATTTTGATAGAAATACTGCCCGCTCCACTTGAAAATATTACAGCTAAAGCATTCTTTGATCAGAGTCATAATGTGAACCTTACTGATCCGAACGTAACAATATCCGTCTCATGCTCGTCCACCATTCCGGAAATTGCTTGGAGAGCATCATCGTTGTTTACGTTCTTATAAAGCGCAATTACATGAGACGACTCTGCATCGCGATTTTCATGATGCCTACACGAGCGCAAGCGATCAAGAAATTCGTTAGTGTTTGGCAGGTGTGATGGTACGTATCGGAGTAGTTAGCCAACAATTTTGTTAAGGAACCACGAAATATGTACAGTCCGTTGGCCTACCCACACAGCTGATGATGGGTCTTATTCTGTAATCGCTCGCATTAACTGAGTTTTCACCTCCGTTGGACAACTTATGAGTTTTTATCAGGCTATAGAAAACGGGGCCCAAGATTTCACCGGATTTCACCTTCTGCTACGCGTTTCTGTAAAAACGGATTTCACCTTCTGCTACGCGTTTCTGTATCTCTCGCAATCCTTCCCACTGTGCGTTCGTCATGTCCGGGAACCTTTCGCGCCCATGCCTCCTGAAAATTTCAAGTACTCCTGATCAAAGCACTCGAAATTTGATGACTCGTATGGGGGAAGGTTCTGGTTCTTTATAGAACGAACATGGGAATGGAATTGGCGACAGCATAGATTCTGTGCTAGCGCGCTGAGGCTCTTTGCTCATTGCACTCCTTCTAAGCTGATCTCTCACAATCAGTCGATGAAGCCCTGTTACCACCTGACGATATGTGGATGGTCCAATCCCTTGAGCAATTGAAAATGATGGCCCAAGTTCAAGGAAACCCACAGCCTTCTTCGATATAGGTGTGCTGCCAATAACAGTGATTTTCGCCTGATTTAGCGCATTGTTCACTCCTTGAGTTGTCATTGCTTCGTACTGGTGGTTCGTAGAAGAGTCGGGCCTTAAGTCGCGTAGTTTTTATCTCACAACCGTCAATGGTGTCTCATTGTTCCCTTGTTGTTCACGAAATCGAGTGGAACGGCAACGCTGGTGGAACTCAGGAGGTTGGTTCTCAGGAGGTCAGGTAAGTCACAGACCAAGAGCTCCCAACTACTTTCAGGTCCTTGAAGACGACGAGGCAGTCGAAACGCCAGCTTGATAAACGGTTCCATCATAACAAACCTGTACGACAAAGCATTGTGAAATACTATCTTGACTGTTCGGGTAGGGGGGCGTACATGCATATACGATCAAGAGTAATAAAAACTTTTTCATCGAATTTTCCCATAATACATATACATATACATAATTTTTATTTTCCCACTATTCCCCATTATCCTAAATTGTGAGAGAGCTCCGTAGATGCCCAATATCAAACCCAAAAACGTTTTGCAAGTGTTTGGGACGCACTTTGTAGGGAAAAACGAGCGCATGCATCAAGGAATCGAACATTGATTTTACGCCCACCAGTCCACCGTTCTGCAAGCTACGCCAACGTTGCACAGTAACGAAAGGTTCGGCTCGGTGATCCGTTGATTCGGAACCCAGATTTGAGATTAGCGTTCGAAACCACCTACGGGGGTTTACATCTCGTCTTGAATGGCCACTGCGGATATCCCTTGTGAGTTGCACAGGCGACAAAGCCGTCGTCTACATAGCGGCAATAGAGCAGGCAGACGATCTGAAACGGGCCTTTCTATTCTTGACATGCAGGCAATGGCTAGCACTGGTGCCAGCCGCTATCTCAAGGCCAATCTCCTGACTCGCCTGAAGCACTGCCCCGACCACCTGAATATGGAGCAGTCAAGGCATTTCTTGACCAGAGTCCCACACATATTTATAGACCCCGCATAACTATTCAGAAGCTCTATGCATCTGCATGGCGTCCCCGTCTGACACATTTGTGTAGAGAGAGGTCACACCGAATGATTCTATAGCGTAATTTCTCCTCAAACGAGTCTCTCGCAATTGGTCGAGGAACCTCCTGGTGTTGATGAGGTGGGCGGGGATAAGTATTGATAATTGTGTCAACATGAACT
Organism: Haemonchus contortus; assembly: GCA_000469685.2. Lineage (NCBI taxonomy): Eukaryota > Metazoa > Nematoda > Chromadorea > Rhabditida > Trichostrongylidae > Haemonchus > Haemonchus contortus. Next base: position 22,812,831 of record LS997567.1, on the reverse strand, counting down.
TCTGCAGCCATGATATCCTATCGGTAGGACCTTCCAGAGCCAACCTACTTGCGAGCTCTGCAGGGACGAATACATAATTGAGACCGGGCGGCCTTTAATATACAGGATCAAGGAACAGCTAGCTGGTGAAGAAAATGAAGGCCTGAAACTCCCTCGGAGACAATCGTAGGCAATGCCATGAAAACGTAAAGTTTGAAGCCTCAACCAGAAGTTTGGGGGGAGCCCACGACCTCCGCGCGCAAAACATTGGAAGCGTTCTGGATCTGTGCAAAAGATCCAAAAATCAACCGGAAAGGCGAGTGCCTGGCAATAACAAATGAACTCTCCCCGTTTCTCGACCTGTGTGGGCGGTCATGTCACCGCAGACCATCCAATGCAGAGATTTCTCTAGCTGAATCGTTCAATAGTTCAAAGCAGATGCTTCGATCTCTAACCTGTCAGCAAGTGAACATAACGTTACACTTCTGTTTCTTCATTCTTCCGAAATAAATTAGCTATTTGTCCGTGAGCAATATGAGGATGCAGGGAACGCATGATTTTATTGGGTTTCTTTTTTCAATCGGAAAAGTTGTTGTCAAAAAACCTAAATTGCATATTTTTTGACCACTGCTGTGTATCAAAGCAGAGGCGTTTCAGGATAGTAGACAATCACAACAAACAACACGAAGCATTCCCGGAAAAGAGCTTCAGAAAGATGAGGAGCAGATGGATGAGAGCAACTCAGAGCATGTAACTTCCAATTGTTTCTAGTTAAATTAGAAAAAAATTATATTAGCGAACGTAGGTCAACGACGGCAAGGTGAGGCTCCGTGCAGCAAAGAAATTCCGTTACGTACCGGCTCGAATTCATGAACGCCAAAAAATGCTTGCAAATATGATGCCGCCCTGGTTGCTTACATCTACTGCGAACAGAAACGTAGATGAAAGGAGAGAGTTTAGCAAGGTTGGTGTAGCAATCTGGTAATTTTTTACGATACACATTGAATGATCCACCAAAATACTCCGCTGTTCAGGACGACGAAGTGGAAACAGTAAATCGCGGACGTGAAGTGATGCATTGAATCAGTCAACTTTCCGTTGTAACTCATACGCGATTCAGTCCTTCTAAGAGGGAATATCATTACGTGTTATTTATTTTCAATTGTATACTTGCAAAAATTTTTGAGAGTTCGATTATTCCTGTACTATCACCAATTGCTCGCCTTTTCATTCGTGTTATATCTATTAAACATAACTTTTGTAAACTGCAAATATTTATACATACTGTCTATAGTAAGATACTACCAACCCAGCGGCAAAATTACACAACACCTACACCATAGTTTGTGTTTGATCGGTGGTCAGAATAGCTCGTCGAGAAACGTAGCATCGTCATGATTATAATCAAGATGGAAGAAATGGAAAGGTGAAAATAGAAGGTGAACTTGAGGGGGGGGGGCACGCACGATAGTGTTAGTATAACAAGAAACGAGTGCGGTTTCACGTGCATGTCCGTTATATACAGTCTGTATCGGAGACAAGGATGAGAAAAGGCACCGGCTATCAGCGCGCTTTTCATTCATAGCAACATTCTTTGAGATTTCATTGAACTTCACGCTTACATTGAACCGAGTACCCATCTACCTCTTACCATGAGTATCCCACGTTGTCACCTGTATCCTTCCAAAATTCGAACGCCACGCCTACAATGGAAGAAGTATACATGTGCCACTTCCCATGAGTGTTAACACCCGGTCGAATGTATCCCTTCCGTCTTCGAACTCTACGCCTACCCGGATGGGAACACTTTTGGCAAGCGGTGGATGTATACTCCTTTCATTGTTGGCTGGGCGTTCGAATTTTGGAAGGATGCAGGAGACAATATGAGAACCCCCATTTTAAGAGATGGGTGTATAATCAGTCCACTGTAGACGTGGAGTTCAAAGATGGAAGGGACACATTTGACCGGATGGGAACACTCAGGGTAAAAGGCAGATGTATACTCCTTATATTGTAGGCGTGGCGTTCGAATTTTGGAAGGAAACAGTTGACAATATGAGATCCCTCATTTCAGGAGGTGAACGAATACTCGGTCCACTGTAGACGTGGAGTTCAAAGATGGAAGGGATACATCTGACGGGATGGGAACACTCACGGAAAGTGGCAGATGTGTGCTCCTTTCATTGTAGGCGTGGCGTTCGAATTTTGGAAGGATACAGGAGACAATATGGGAACCCTCATTTCAGGAGGTGAACGAATACTCGGTCCACTGTAGGCGTGGAGTTCAAAGATGGAAGGGATACATCTGACGGGATGGGAACACTCATTTTAGGAGGTGGATGTATGCTCGGTCCACTGTAGACGTGGAGTTCAACGATGGAAGGGACACATTTGACCGGATGGGAACACTCATGGTAAAAGGCAGATGTATACTCCTTATGTTGTAGGTGTGGCGTTCGAATTTTGGAAGGAAACAGTTGACAATATGGGATCCCTCATTTCAGGAGGTGAACGAATACTCGGTCCACTGTAGGCGTGGAGTTCAAAGATGGAAGGGATACATCTGACGGGATGGGAACACTCATTTTAGGAGGTGGATGTATGCTCGGTCCACTGTAGACGTGGAGTTCAACGATGGAAGGGACACATTTGACCGGATGGGAACACTCATGGTAAAAGGCAGATGTATACTCCTTATGTTGTAGGCGTGGCGTTCGAATTTTGGAAGGAAACAGTTGACAATATGGGATCCCTCATTTCAGGAGGTGAACGAATACTCGGTCCACTGTAGACGTGGAGTTCGAAGATGGAAGGGATACATCTGACGGGATGGGAACACTTTTGGTAAGTGGCAAGCGTATTCCCCTTCATTATAGGCGTGTAGGCGTGGCGTTCAAATTTTGGAAGGATACAGGTGACAACATGGGAACCCTCATTTTAAGAGGTAGGTGTATAATCGGTCCACTGTAGACGTGGAGTTCAAAGATGGAAGGGATACATCTGAAGGGATGGGAACACTTTTGGTAAGTGGCAAGCGTATTCCCCTTTATTATAGGCGTGTAGGCGTGGCGTTCAAATTTTGGAGGGATACAGGTGACAAGATGGGAACCCTCATTTTAAGAGGTAGGTGTATAATCGGTCCACTGTAGACGTGGAGTTCAAAGATGGAAGGGATACATCTGACGGGATGGGAACACTCATTTTAGGAGGTGGATGTATGCTCGGTCCACTGTAGACGTGGAGTTCAACGATGGAAGGGACACGGCAGATGTATACTCCTTATGTTGTAGGCGTGGCGTTCGAATTTTGGAAGGAAACAGTTGACAATATGGGATCCCTCATTTCAGGAGGTGAACGAATACTCGGTCCACTGTAGACGTGGAGTTCGAAGATGGAAGGGATACATCTGACGGGATGGGAACACTTTTGGTAAGTGGCAAGCGTATTCCCCTTCATTATAGGACGTGTAGGCGTGGCGTTCAGATTTTGGAAGGATACAGGTGATAACATGGGAACCCTCATTTTAAGAGGTAGGTGTATAATCGGTCCACTGTAGACGTGGAGTTCAAAGATGGAAGGGTTACATCTGACGGGATGGGAACACTCATTTTAGGAGGTGGGTGTATGCTCGGTCCACTGTAGACGTAGAGTTCAAAGATGGAAGGGATACATCTGAAGGGATGGGAACACTTTTGGTAAGTGGGAAGCGTATTCCCCTTTATTATAGGCGTGTAGGCGTGGCGTTCAAATTTTGGAGGGATACAGGTGACAAGATGGGAACCCTCATTTTAAGAGGTAGGTGTATAATCGGTCCACAGTAGACGTGGAGTTCAAAGATGGAAGGGATACATCTGACGGGATGGGAACACTCATTTTAGGAGGTGGATGTATGCTCGGTCCACTGTAGACGTGGAGTTCAACGATGGAAGGGACACATTTGACCGGATGGGAACACTCATGGTAAAAGGCAGATGTATACTCCTTATGTTGTAGGCGTGGCGTTCGAATTTTGGAAGGAAACAGTTGACAATATGGGATCCCTCATTTCAGAAGGTGAACGAATACTCGGTCCACTGTAGACGTGGAGTTCGAAGATGGAAGGGATACATCTGACGGGATGGGAACACTTTTGGTAAGTGGCAAGCGTATTCCCCTTCATTATAGGCGTGTAGGCGTGGCGTTCAGATTTTGGAAGGATACAGGTGATAACATGGGAACCCTCATTTTAAGAGGTAGGTGTATAATCGGTCCACTGTAGACGTGGAGTTCAAAGATGGAAGGGATACATCTGACGGGATGGGAACACTCATTTTAGGAGGTGGGTGTATGCTCGGTCCACTGTAGACGTGGAGTTCAAAGATGGAAGGGATACATCTGAAGGGATGGGAACACTTTTGGTAAGTGGCAAGCGTATTCCCCTTTATTATAGGCGTGTAGGCGTGGCGTTCAAATTTTGGAGGGATACAGGTGACAAGATGGGAACCCTCATTTTAAGAGGTAGGTGGGTAATCGGTCCACTGTAGACGTGGAGTTCAAAGATGGAAGGGATACATCTGACGGGATGGGAACACTCATGGTAAGTGGCAGATGTATACTCCTTCCATTGTAGGCGTGGCGTTCGAATTTTGAAAGGAAACAGTTGACAATATGGGACCCTCATTTTAAGAGGTGAATGAATACTCGGTTCACTGTAGACATGGAGTTCAAAGATGGACGAGATACATCTGACCGGATGGGAACACTCATTTTAGGAGGTGGATGTATGCTCGGTCCACTGTAGACGTGGAGTTCAACGATGGAAGGGACACATTTGACCGGATGGGAACACTCATGGTAAAAGGCAGATGTATACTCCTTATGTTGTAGGCGTGGCGTTCGAATTTTGGAAGGAAACAGTTGACAATATGGGATCCCTCATTTCAGGAGGTGAACGAATACTCGGTCCACTGTAGACGTGGAGTTCGAAGATGGAAGGGATACATCTGACGGGATGGGAACACTTTTGGTAAGTGGCAAGCGTATTCCCCTTCATTATAGGAGTGTAGGCGTGGCGTTCAGATTTTGGAAGGATACAGGTGATAACATGGGAACCCTCATTTTAAGAGGTAGGTGTATAATCGGTCCACTGTAGACGTGGAGTTCAAAGATGGAAGGGATACATCTGACGGGATGGGAACACTTTTGGTAAGTGGCAAGCGTATTCCCCTTTATTATAGGCGTGTAGGCGTGGCGTTCAAATTTTGGAGGGATACAGGTGACAAGATGGGAACCGTCATTTTAAGAGGTAGGTGTATAATCGGTCCACTGTAGACGTGGAGTTCAAAGATGGAAGGGATACATCTGACGGGATGGGAACACTCATTTTAGGAGGTGGATGTATGCTCGGTCCACTGTAGACGTGGAGTTCAACGATGGAAGGGACACATTTGACCGGATGGGAACACTCATGGTAAAAGGCAGATGTATACTCCTTATGTTGTAGGCGTGGCGTTCGAATTTTGGAAGGAAACAGTTGACAATATGGGATCCCTCATTTCAGGAGGTGAACGAATACTCGGTCCACTGTAGACGTGGAGTTCGAAGATGGAAGGGATACATCTGACGGGATGGGAACACTTTTGGTAAGTGGCAAGCGTATTCCCCTTCATTATAGGAGTGTAGGCGTGGCGTTCAGATTTTGGAAGGATACAGGTGATAACATGGGAACCCTCATTTTAAGAGGTAGGTGTATAATCGGT
>LS997567.1:22761130-22795181 GCA_000469685.2 Haemonchus contortus | reverse complement strand
TATACTCGGTCCACTGAAGGCGTGAAGTTCAAAAACGGAAGGGATACATGTGACCGGATGGGAACACTTATGGTAAGAGTTAGTTGTATACTCAGTCCACTACAGGCGTGGAGTTCAAAGACGGAAGAGATGCTTTTAACCGGATGAGGACCCTCATGTTAAGTGGCAAGCGTATATTTCGTCCATTGCATGGGTTCCGCTCAAATTTTGAAGGGATAAAGGGGACAATATGGAAACACCCATGGTTTGGAGTAGTTTTTATACTCGGTCCACTGAAGGCGTGAAGTTCAAAAACGGAAGGGATTTATTTGACCGGATGGGAACACTTATGGTAAGAGTTAGTTGTGTACTCGGTCACTACGTTCAAAGACGGAAGAGATGCATTTGACCGGACGGGAGCACTTTGGTAAGTGGCAAGTGTATATTTCGTCTACTGCATGTCTTCCGCTCGAATTTCGAAGGGATACAGGTGGCAATATGGAAACACCCATTGTTAGGAGTATTTTATACTCGGTCCACTGAAGACGTGAAGTTCAAAAACGGAAGGGATACATTTGACCGGATGGGAACACTTATGGTAAGAGTTAGTTGTATACTCAGTCCACTACAGGCGTGGAGTTCAAAAACGGAAGGGATTTATTTGACGGGATGGGAACACTTATGGTAAGAGTTAGTTGTATACTCGGTCACTACGTTCAAAGACGGAAGAAATGCATTTGACCGGACGGGAACACTTTGGTAAGTGGCAAGTGTATATTTCGTCTATTGCATGTCTTCCGCTCAAATTTCGAAGGGATACAGGTGGCAATATGGAAACACACATAGTAAGGAGTAGTTTTATACTCGGTCCACTGAAGGCGTGAAGTTCAAAAACGGAAGGGATACATTTGACCGGATGGGAACACTTATGGTAAGAGTTAGTTGTATACTCAGTCCACTACAGGCGTGGAGTTCAAAGACGGAAGAGATGCATTTGACCGGATGGGAACACTTATGGTAAGAGTTAGTTGTATACTCGGTCACTACGTTCAAAGACGGAAGAGATGCATTTGACCGGACGGGAGCACTTTGGTAAGTGGCAAGTGTATATTTCGTCTATTGCATGTCTTCCGCTCAAATTTCGAAGGGATACAGGTGGCAATATGGAAACACCCATGGTTAGGAGTGGTTTTATACTCGGTCCACTGAAGGCGTGAAGTTCAAAAACGGAAGGGATACATTTGACCGGATGGGAACACTTATGGTAAGAGTTAGTTGTATACTCAGTCCACTACAGGCGTGGAGTTCAAAGACGGAAGAGATGCATTTAACCGGATGAGGACCCTCATGTTAAGTGGCAAGCGTATATTTCGTCCATTGCATGGGTTCCGCTCAAATTTTGAAGGGATAAAGGGGACAATATGGAAACACCCATGGTTAGGAGTAGTTTTATACTCGGTCCACTGAAGGCGTGAAGTTCAAAAACGGAAGGGATACATTTGACCGGATGGGAACACTTATGGTAAGAGTTAGTTGTATACTCGGTCACTACGTTCAAAGACGGAAGAGATGCATTTGACCGGACGGGAGCACTTTGGTAAGTGGCAAGTGTATATTTCGTCTGTTGCATTTCTTCCGCTCAAATTTCGAAGGGATACAGGTGGCAATATGGAAACACCCATGGTTAGGAGTAGTTTTATACTCGGTCCACTGAAGGCGTGAAGTTCAAAAACGGAAGGGATACATTTGACCGGATGGGAACACTTATGGTAAGAGTTAGTTGTATACTCAGTCCACTACAGGCGTGGAGTTCAAAGACGGAAGAGATGCATTTAACCGGATGAGGACCCTCATGTTAAGTGGCAAGCGTATATTTCGTCCATTGCATGGGTTCCGCTCAAATTTTGAAGGGATAAAGGGGACAATATGGAAACACCCATGGTTTGGAGTAGTTTTATACTCGGTCCACTGAAGGCGTGAAATTCAAAAACGGAAGGGATTTATTTGACCGGATGGGAACACTTATGGTAAGAGTTAGTTGTATACTCGGTCACTACGTTCAAAGACGGAAGAGATGCATTTGACCGGACGGGAACACTTTGGTAAGTGGCAAGTGTATATTTCGTCTATTGCATGTCTTCCGCTCAAATTTCGAAGGGATACAGGTGGCAATATGGAAACACCCATGGTTAGGAGTAGTTTTATACTCGGTCCACTGAAGGCGTGAAGTTCAAAAACGGAAGGGATACATTTGACCGGATGGGAACACTTATGGTAAGAGTTAGTTGTATACTCAGTCCACTACAGGCGTGGAGTTCAAAGACGGAAGAGATGCATTTGACCGGATGGGAACACTTATGGTAAGAGTTAGTTGTATACTCGGTCACTACGTTCAAAGACGGAAGAGATGCATTTGACCGGACGGGAGCACTTTGGTAAGTGGCAAGTGTATATTTCGTCTATTGCATGTCTTCCGCTCAAATTTCGAAGGGATACAGGTGGCAATATGGAAACACCCATGGTTAGGAGTAGTTTTATACTCGGTCCACTGAAGACGTGAAGTTCAAAAACGGAAGGGATACATTTGACCGGATGGGAACACTTATGGTAAGAGATAGTTGTATACTCGGTCACTACGCTCAAAGACGGAAGAGATGCATTTAACCGGATGAGAACACTCATGGTAAGTGGCAAGTGTATATTTCGTCCATTGCATGGGTTCCGCTCAAATTTTGAAGGGATACAGGGGACAATATGGAAACCCCCATGGTTAGGAGTAGTTTTATACTCGGTCCACTGAAGGCGGGGAGTTCAAAGACGGAAGAGATGCATTTGACCGGATGGGAACACTTTGGTAAGTGGCAAGTGTATAGTCGTCCGTCGCAGGCGTTCCACTCAAATTTAGAACGGGATACAGATGGCAGTTTTGGAATACTCATGATATGAGGTAAGCATATACTCCTCACTGTGATCGCTGATTCGTCGCATTAGGAGTTGAAATTAAATGAACTTCACCCGAAACATGTACCATGTACTCGGAAGTAGGCCTTCAAATACTGAACAAATCTAAAGTTAAAAAATTCAATCCCCCTTCCAAGTATGTGAAACGCTACAGACAAAGATTATAGTCAATTTTCGTGTTCCGGTTCCAGGTTCCATTCTTGCTTTTCGCACAACTATACGTAACGATATCATTATATTCCTTGTCCGAAATCCAGTTAAACTCGGCATGATGAAAATCAATTCGTCATTAGTTGGCTTAGCCTCTGAGATTCTAATAACGCTTTATTCACATCTCCCGTTTCGGCGGGATCGCATTCCTTGGAGCCTGTAAGTCGAAACTATATTGGTGATTCGTGGGCACCATTTCAAATTACAACGAGAGAATACTAAAGGAAAGTAAAACAGAAGCGATGAGCTGACCTGTAAGCGAGTGGAGCTGTTTGTCTGCACCCTGAGCCCGAATTTCCTCACGGTGTTTTTATATGTGCTGGGATCCAGACGTCGGGTCAGAGCTTGCTCTAGGGGAACCCCCAGGAGGTGAACTAATAAGGGAGATCATGCGAGGTCAGGTGTCTGGTGCTGGTTGCGCATCGCCCTCGGTATCGATTTATTAGCGAGCTTGGGTATTTTCACTCCCGCCCAGGCGCCTCCGTGGGTGATCGACTGTGTTGATGAAAGCCACAGAAGTCTGCAAATAGCGTGAGCTCCCTGGTATTCGCCACGCGATCTGCCTCTTTGTTGAATTTTGGGTTTTTTTGAAGCGATCCACAGTGCCTTCAAAGTCTTCAGCTCTGAGATCTCATCTTCACAAACGGTGTCGTAACAGAGTCCATCACACTTTCATTTCCATGGTGCTGAATCTTGTGATCACCCAAGGAGTGGACTTTTCAGGCTTGTTCAACCCATCCAGATGCTCTTGTACCCTGATGCATTTTCTCCTTTTTTTCTTCCTGCTTTCTCTACACGATGCTGTCTTGTGAAGACGACACCTGCAAGACTTTGGAGGCTTTGTGAATCGCGGCAGTGAATCCATTCACTTGATCTACACAGTCGATCCTCCCGGGGCGCCGGTACAGGAGTGACGAATCAAAATATCCAAACTCTGTGAAGGAAAGCCTAACACGAAAACTAAGACATAGTCTCATATTTATGCTAGTAGTATAGCACCGTAGCTTTCTCTATCTGTGTCTGTATATTCAAATCGGCAATTAACCTTCCCATGATTTCGTATAATCGATGTCCGCCGGGTCTGCTTTTTCTCTCTAAGCGTCCTTATAGGCATACCGTCTTTACAATACTCATCCCTTCGATCAAACGTTAGAACCAATTGAAAATGAACTTTGTCTACGTCAATGCGTCAATGCTATGGTGGCAACCCTCGTGGAATTTCAGCCTCCTTTATCAACAACTTCTGCCTAGCCTCGTTAATGGATGAACCTACTGAGAATGTTTTGACTGCCTCATCGTATTTGGTAAATATATCAACTGGATTGACCTTAATAGTTCCCGAGTCGCTGAGTAAGAGCTGTCTCCTTCATGAAATTGGACTTCTTACGTATGAATGCTGATATGTTGTATTGTTCAGAATATCCTTGTATAGCACTACATCTCCTCCTGCTGTTCTAGGCCTAGCGGACAAGTGGTTCATGTTGTTTTGCGATTAGTTTTGTCATGTGATATCCTCTCAGGTGTTTGGGGTGATGATCACCACACTCTTCCCTAGGTGGCCCACCATTGATCTTGTCTATCATGACATGAATTCACACGGATCCCCTACTTGTGGTTGCTCAGCACATTTATTCGGTGGCCTATCCGTCGCACTCTCCTAGCTCACCGATTCCACGTGGGATGTCGGTATACCCGTGTTCCGGAGTTTCGGTTGAGCCCCTATGACCCCTGGTCTGGCGAGTGGGCACCATAGCCGACTGGTGCGGGTCTGTGCTACGTTCGGCCTCTGTATATTGTGTTCTGCAGCCACGTCAGTACGCTGATCTTGTGTGATGTGATAGACGGTCAGAGGTTCGTTCCTGAGCTTCAGTAGTGAAGTCTGTTTCAATAAGTTGAAAAGTGGTATAGGAACCCCCTGTCCTACAGGCCTTCCTGTCAAGAATTTTTCTGTTTGATCATTTCGTTAATTTTGTTTCTCTCACCTCTTGGTCTCTCTTGTAATACAGAACCTGCGGCTTGAGGTTTCCTTTGTAGCGCGCCTTTTGAGCGCATTCACGAAATAAATAAATAAATAAACCAATAGGACAGTTTTCGATTCTGTTGCAGCCGATGACGGCCGACTCAACCTATCCTCCAAACTATTCTTCACCTCGACTGGACGAACTCTAAAGGTAAGGACTTATTCATTTTGGTGCCGACTGGAGCCTAAGCTCCATTACAACCCACTGATAAATCGATACCAAGGGCTATGCGCCACCAGCGATAGGAAACTGACCTCGGATGATCTCACTTATTAGTTTACACTCTTGGAGTTTCTTGAAGCCATCTCTGACCCGACGTCTAGGTCCCAGCACAATAAACGCTGTGAGGAACTTCGGGTTCAGGGTGGCGACAAACAGCTCCAGTCGATTACAGATCAGATTTATCATTCCCGCTTTCATCCCTTCATACAATCTTCTTTTTGTGATTTGAAAAGGTAACCCAGGAATCGCAAATATATTTTCGACTTATAGCTCCGGAGAAGGCGATGCCGCTAAAACGTAAGCTGTGAACAGAGCGCCATTTACAATTTCGGAGCTAAGCCAACTAGCGACAGGTATTGCCATATCCTGAGTCAGCCTACCTTGAGAAAGCTCGATTGCTATGAAGAGCGGAAAACATTCAGTTCGATCTGTCGAGTGGATCACTAGTTCTTCATCTCTCTTATGGAAGAGTTTTCGATCCAGGGCCCCAGTGTAGGCCTATTCAGTCACAATCAGAGGCTATCACTACGCTCAGACTTTCTGTGAGATTTTTGAACTTGATATGGCTCGCTTTATAAGCTTCACAGCAATCCCTCTCATGCCCCATGTAAGCGATCCAACTTTCAGAGTCCGACAGTTATTCGGACGTTCACTCGTTCTCCTCGCATAATGTTTGAACTGATTAACCACCTTAGCTTCTCCTCAACAACTATATTTGTCTTGTAGTGGTGAAAATTTTATGTGCAGTTTTCTTCGTCACGTTGGGATCCTTCAATAGGCAGCTAAGTTCTCCCCCAAGTGAGGTCAACAGCATTACTGGTGCACTGTCCGTATGTCCTTCCATTACTCTTCTAAAGAAAAAAGTCTGAGAAAATACCTCTTCTCTACAGAGGTCATTTGCCTGTTGGTGCCAAGACTTCTACAACCACATCTCACTTCCCTTCCTTATGTAGAGCTCGTTTAGCCACGTTCGGTGCTGCACTGGGATATGTTAGCAGCAAACCTCAAGAAAGCCAAATATCTCCCCATGGCATGCGTTATTTGCATACCAATTATTAATGTTGGCGGCTTTCATTCCTCCAGATTTCTTGCAGGTGGATGATGATTTAATGTGAAGTCATTTTTTTTATACTACGTATGATCTTCTGTTCTTTCCCCTTTGAAGGAAAGGAGAGATTACGCACCTTTGAAAGAAAGGATTTCAAGCTAAACTGAAAATTCATTTGCTAGAAGTGTCTTTGAATGCTGATCTCGGATCAGTTAAGACGTTTCTGCCTGATTGACTTGATAGTACAGATTATGAAGGGCTCCGTGAGAGCGAGGTTTCCACCTCAATAGTGTCTCTTTCTTATGATCTGTAATTATTTGAATAATTCACAATTCATAATTTGATTTCATCACATTCTGCGACTTTTCTAACGTTTCGAAAGACTCAGCTCTTAGACTGCCGCACCTTCTTCGCCCTTTCTATTAGTCTTGATTCTCGACTCTTCATGCTGAGTAAAACAACTTATAGGAAAATCATGAACATATATGATATGGTGATGTAGGTGGCGCAATATCATCCGCGCATGTTCGGTCCTAGGTTTGAATCCCCGCTCTGTACGCGCCTGGCCCGGCATAAATTTCATCCCTCCGCGATCAGTTCATTGGTACCAGACTTTTCTGAGAAGACACAATCATTGACTTGCACTTCGGATGGCAACCTCAAGCCACTGTGTGAACCATACATGAATGCATTCCAAAACCGCTACTGCAACTCTTTCTCCTCTTCCACAGAACGAAGAGGAGAAACTGATGCATATGAATCTAACAAGCTCTTGGTGGTTAAATTTATGCCAAAAACAGAAACATAGTTACACAAGGTTGGCGATTAATGGACAAAACCTCAGTCTCGGACGGGACTCGAACCCGTACTTGTGCTTCCCGGGCACCGTGCATCTGAGGCTGTGAGGCTTTCGGAACGCGTACTGCGACGAAATAACAACAGTTAGAAAATATCAAGTCAAAACAAGAAACAAAGTTAGACCTCATTATTTTGGAGGCACGGTTCATGATAAAAATGGTTTGTGAGTTCTTGTCCTAGGAATACTCAGCCCCCTTTTTAACGAATTTTCGAAGCCTTTTTTTCAATTTGGAAACACCGATTCACGCAGTTTGTCCACCTTCATTGTTCTATTTTACATCTTATTTTCCGTTTTTCGTCATAATCTGGCTTACTCGGAATTCTCGTGAAGTGTCCTTTGAACTCGAGGGAGCGACCAATACGGCAGGTCGAGCAGAACCGCTTGAAAGGAGCTGCTATAGTTTCAGACCTATAACAGGCTGTCCAAAAGGAGAAGGAGTAAATGCAAGTCGTTCCTTCACACACAACGCTTGTATCGGAACTGTGGATCGGGGATTTGATGACGGGAGTTAGGAAAAGCTACAGCGAAGTCATCGGAAAGACAGACGAGAAAGCATCGCACGTTGTCCCCCTTTTCCGTCACTAGAGGAAAACTGTTCCTTGGAATATGCCACAGCAGATGCGTTGGAGGTGTAGGAATCCATGTTACTACTCTTTTTGCTATCGACAATGATTCGTACGAAAGCGTGGCAACCGGAGCAGGACGTTTGTGACTGAGAAAATGTGACTCAACCCAGGTGTAATAATTTTAGATGCATATATCAAGCTACGGGATGGGGGACTGGAAATTTCTATATGGACTTGAAAATGCTCCACAGAAAAGACGACGCCTCTTCCAACGTAGTCGTCATTGATTTAAACGTTAAGGCAGAGGATAACGGCCAGAGAACATTATATCTAGACTTGCAAGACGCGATGGGAGAAGTAGATTGGAAAACTGTTCGAGTTAATCGAGTCGACAACATCATCCGTGGTAGTCGGCAGTTCTGAAGCTCCATCCATCCACGATGAGATAGATCTCACTGTCTATCATCAAAAGTTTTGCCTGACTGACGATTTTCAAATTCCTACCCAGATTCGAACTAGGTCACCTCCGTTTTCAATGAGTGGAGAGGTCTGTTTTCAACGGGCGAAGGGAGAGCCCTAAGACCCTAATTTTCTATGATAACTTTTCCTTTCAAGTTTATGGGATGACCTCGTGAATGACAACATCGATGAAGAATACAACCGGCTGGTCGAACATCTCCTCGATAGTGCTAGGAAAGCACACAGTCTATTAGCCGCTGAGGGCAGTCTCTCTATGAAGGCTCTGGTGCTCATACACGAGCGTGTAAACGCGCGAACTGCAGCCATTGCTAACTGCAGTCCTAGTCCGTGGATAACTGGTTAAAAAATTCATAAAAGAGATGAGCAGTAGCTTGAGCCGAAAGTGCGAGAAGCACTAGCAATGTCAGTTACGCCGACTACAACACCACGGTTGCTTTCCCTTCGTCGTTCCGACGAAACATACAACTCATTGAAATGCTAAGAAGAAGGTCATCTACAAACTCTTTTCTATCCTCTTCAACAGCTACGTCTATCTGTCTACCTGCCACCCTGATCAGGATGGATATGTCCTCCTTCCAGTTTCCCCTTCCCTAATTGCGTCAATGATATGCTGTTAGGTCAATGAGGAGCTGTACGGCTCCCGGTCCTGTCATGGTCGAACCACGCCAGCGAAGACGACGACGCATGCGTGGACACATCGGCGAAGGGACATAAGGTGTAAGTCGGTGTTTTTGGTCCTACCGCTTTACGCCCTATTCGCAACTCACGGTCGCGCCACGTAGTTCACTATCTGGCTGAAGATGTCTCAGCGATATGAAACCTCCAGTAAAGGATCACGGCGTAATAAGGTGATATGTTCGAACCTTTTTGATAAGTTGGATAAACTGTTTCGAAAAGGCAATAAAAAGAAAACGAAGCATCTGGAAGGATGATAAAGTGATGAATGGACTTCGAAAATAGTGTTCTGAACCATTTGAATTTAAATCGTTCACGGAGTTCTTCTGTAGATGGAGCTTACCAGCAGATGAATGACGACCAAAATGTTTCGCGCTTACTACTCTCCACTGATTTATCCTTCCTCAATCATCAGAATTGTTGTCTACGATTAACATATCGAACGCGCAGCTGTCCGAATATTTCAAGTCACTCTCTCTGACAAACTGCGCGCAAAATTAGCATAGTAGCGATAGGCATCAGCTGCATATTCTGTAAGACATGTCAGGGAGAGTGGCTTGATTCTGTTTGTTTATACCATGAGATGCATAATGACATTGGCGAATGTTTGTAGCGAAATATTGGAGTTCATTCAGAGAATTATAGGGCAGAGACAAAAGAATTTATGAGAGCACATTCACAGTTAAAGTATTCCAATCACACTCTGCTCTCAAACAACTGCACTTTGCAGAAAAGAGAAGAAATAAACATTCTTCGATGTTGCTCGCGCTAAGAAGACACAGCAAGGAAAATACACTTGCAGAAAGAAGGTATCCACGAAAAAAACTCATCCGAAGTGTCGAAACATGTTGAGCCAGAATATGAAATTCGCTGGTGTGAAGTCAGAAATTAGAGTCTCAGTTGCTCCGAGGTCTCCTGAGTCCTTTTAGATGCAAAAACCGGACTTGCAAAATGAGTGGCATTTGAATGATGAGTAGTACAGATTGTTGCCTGTTCTCAATGTGCAGACAGCCTTTTAGAATCGCTCGCTATGTGTATCTCCATCTCGTTTCCAGAATTCTCTCAGGAGTTCATCTTCTGTTGCCCCATCCGCGATATAAAAACGATCCGAGCATTTACACGTCCAGGTATTTTCTTAACTAATTGGAAACGATCTTACTGCGAACAAGAACCGAAATTGCTTCTTAAGCTCAAAAGCCCCTTCCTTTGTTGCCTGTCATGGCGATCATGGAGGCATGTGAGTGCTAAAGAATATTGTTCAGCAGTATGCTTTAAAAATGAGTGTTTATGGAAAATTTCAAAGTACTGACAGTGTAGAGCGTGATGCCGTTCTGTAGTTGCGTTATTGATCGCAGTGAGAAGACATACGGTAGTTGCTCGCGCGATGATTCGTCGAGCATTGCGGGGGGCGGGATCAAAGCAATTGAGGCGGATTGAGCTTAATGAAGGCACCTCCCGAGGGGCCAGCCATGTTCTTTTCTGACGGCTCCACCTTGCTTCGATCTATGAAAGATGAAGGTCTTCGAGCCACGTGGGCACCTTCGCTCATTGATCCATCCCCTGGCAGGTATCTGTTCAAATGTTATTTGTGATCATGTTGGACTGACAAAATTTTCAAGCACTCTTTTTCGCCATTGTGCTTCAATAGCTCGTGGTCAAATGCTTATACCTGCTTTTAATGTTCTTTTTCAGTGGAATTTCCGTTATTGGTATTTGAAGTAATAAGCAAACAAATTACACGATTTTTGCAGGCGTATTTTTCAGCGCTCAACTTGCTCGAGCCCATTTCGAGAAGCATCCACCGAACAATCTTCGAAAGTCGAATTTTTTCCATTTCGTTGTCGCGCTCTATGATCGTGCCAGCCAACCAATTGAGATTGAGAGGACACAGTTTGCTGGTTTTGTCGAGAAGGACAGAGAAATCGATGGTCAGGATACGAAAAACGGGATACATTACAAACTTTATGTTTTGTTCCAAAACGGTATGCTCCTTTCGTGTACCATCCCCCTTTTTTCAGTACCCTATATCGTCCTTCATCAATCCCATCATTGTCACATCCACTGACAACTTTACAATAAATTCCACCTTTTCGTTGAAAAGTCGCGATAGTACTGTAAGATTTGAATTATACATGAATATGATATTGGACACGAAAATTTCGGTATTCTCTAGTGCTGTATCTTTGTAGTAATAGCTCGTTATATTTCCCAGACACTAAACAACGATCTACAAACAAGACGCAATGAAAGACATTGTGATTTTTATCGTTTCCAAATTCGTCGAACTGAAATATAGTGTGTCTTGCTGCTGAGTTTAACGAGCCAATACCAGGCTAATCAGGAGAAGTTTGAAATAGTGAGGTTCCGTGCCTGGTTTTCCAAGAAAAACGCACTGTCATTTCAGGTCTCCGTGCGGAGCAGGACCTTTTTGTGCGGCTGATAGACAGTGTATCGAAGCAGGTAATACACTCCTACGCATCTCGCTCAGACTTGCAATTCCCGGTTTCCTAATTTTCTCTTCTGCTCTAGAATGTATTATTGGTGAGGCGGGATCAGTTTCCTCAACGCCTTCAGTTGATTACTTTCCATACATACGGGTTTGGTTTTACGGCCAGCCGCAGCCTGATGGCAACAGATGGCGTGAGCCAGTTTCGAGAATAGGTTGCTCGTAATTCTCGCCCCTTATCTTACCCTCATTTCTCAATCATCGACAGCGCAGCTCTCTATCGCCAAGATTGATATTATTTATGTTCGATATAACCTTCTTCCTTGGAAAAGCATGTTTACTGAGAGGCTTTTAGAAAGCTCGCTAAGCGAAAGACGCTTATCGTATCCTAGATTCGAGTCAAATGTGGTAGATCTTTCACTCAAGATTCTGTAGCAAAAAACAGAGTCAATGCAAAGATACGCGCCTATTCATAATTGTTATCTCATATGCGAAATTTCTCTTGCAAGCGTCTTTGAAGACTTTTATGGGGAGCAAGGAATAGCTTGTCACTATGAAAAAGTAACATCATGGCGATGGACGCTGGAGTAATCCAATTCAGTCCTAAAAGTGATGTTTACTTTACTGGCGATGCGGTCAAAGCAGTACCTGCTTCAGGCCATCTCATACGAAGGACAGGACAAAAATCCTGAAATGTGTCGTGTGCTACTGACGCACGAAGTAATGTGCAGGTAGGGCTGGAAAAGAAAGTGTTTTGTGTCAATTTCTTGGTTTATGAATCAGACGCATTTCCAGCCGATGTTGCGAGAAGAAAAGTTGTGGTAATCGAAACGAAACGCCCAGTGACCCAATCATCATTGACAAGTTGGTTTCCTTTCGTACTTTAGTTGAGGTGCCCTGACAATTACAAAGTTAGTACAGCAGATGGTTGAGATGAGATATGAAGTTGGCCAACAATAACAATGGGTATATAGAAAAAGCATGTTCGTAACTAGGCATCTTTCTTTCGATTAATATGCATTCAGTTCAGTTACCTCCGAGCCTACGCAACTGTAGAACGCTTATAAACTCATGACAGATATTGCTGTCAGTCTAATCCGTGATAACCGGACATTCTCTTTTCTCATTCGTCAAACTGGAAGATGGGTCCAAAAATTCTTGAGTATCTTGTAATGGTGGTATCGCATTATATTGTAAGTTGAAAAATTACCAGAAAGCGATGTTTGCTGAGTGTCTGAATGATTTCTTATAACATGAATGGGATGGATTTCGGCTACTCCTCTGACTGCTCAAGTTTTATAAATGGAATTGGTGATCTTCTCGCCATGGCCACCTTCTATACGAGACTACAGATAATTGCGCTGAATATCGAATTAGGAGCGGAGATGAGAAATAATGACGTAATGGATGGCTTGTGGCGATGAAACCTTTTAAGTTCCATGCCTCATAGAAATTAGATTCTATTCCGCCAACTGGTCTCATCGGTGCAGCGTATCATGGCCTGCCCAAAACTACCCTTAGGAAATGCGAGGCTAAAAAATTGAATCAATTAGTTTCAGATATTTTCTCAAATTCTTTTTAAAATGCAACCAAAACTGTCTGAAGAACGCTGGAAATCCACGAGATATGCGTCGATTCCAGGTTCGTTGGTGACTTCCTGCCGAAATTGATAAAGCAATAGCATGCTTTGCTTGGTAGAATTCTTGCCAAATTCTTCACTCGAGTAATTGTTAAGTTCAACAGATTATATATGATATATCACCCGATGACCTCCTGACATACTTAACAGGTGGCTCTTCTCGATTGTCATCGACTACGTTGTTAGAACTGACGTTGATGGTAGCTAATGATGCGTAAAGATCAATTGTCATCATATATTCTTTAACAGTTCGAAACCTATTACAGTTGCTTCAAAACTAATGTTGAAATGTTCTTAAGGTCGTACTCAGTACAACAGTCCGGATAGACGGTCCACTTCTGGCCGTCTCTGAGAACATGTTCGTTCATAATAACTCCAAGCACGGACGACGAGTGAAACGAATAGACGCTTCTGATGGTAGCTATTGTTATGTTTTCAATGCTTCATTTGTTGCCTCAGTAAAAGAATACGATTCATAAAGATAAGGTCGAGGCGGACCAGTAATCTCTCGCTCTAACATTCAACGTTTGCTCCATCACGTCTAATATCAGATGGGTAAAGTCGTGATGTTCGGTATGAGGAATCATTAAGCAATTATAGAAGTGAGCTCGTAATGACGTGATTATCAACGAATAATGAATTTGGGCGTAATTCAGTCATCGATTTCTAGGATTCCTTCAGCGCTTACCAAAAGAAATTGACGCGCCTGATGTTGTTATATTCGGGCATGATGAAGATTTGAGGACCTCACTTTAGAGGCAGGCAGGTTCAGGTCGAGCAAACAATTCGTCGAGTGCTTGTTCGGAGGGAAGTAAGGTGTGTTGAGTAAGAAAAGGGCATCCGATGCCGCTTAGAAGCTCAGTCATCGATCTCTGAGTGAAAAAAATTGATTTTTATTTTAACTAGGTTTCACGAAGCATTATTTCATACTGCATTGGATTGGTGTAACTAAATACAGCCTTCTGGATTCTATCAAGTACCATAATGTACACAACATACTCAATTTCTCGGATCGATATCCGGATGGGTCAACCAAGTCTTCCATCCCTCCGAAGTCGGTGAATTGGTATCAGACTCGTCTGATAGGATAAAGTCATTATATGTATAGGCCACATACGCACCTATTACGCCACTAAGCTTCTGAATGGAAGTCGGGTGCGAAGGCGCATCTCTCAGACGGGATTGATCAATGCCAAAAACTTTATCCATTTCACTTTATACTCAATTTCTCCTATACGGAAATTTTGGCCCAATTTCTTCATCATTTGCACCCCATTGAGAGGGTTTTCTTATGTACCCGAGTAAACATTAACGTCGAACTACCACGTGAACACGATTTTCCATCGCGCGAGTAGCTAAAAATCATTTTTCTTTTATTTACAGAGTTTCCCGAAGTGTCCGAGCTGTCAACGGGTTCATTGCCTGTAATCAAGGCATTGTGTCCGAGCGAAGGATGGATTCAAGGAGGAACACAGGTATTTCATTTACATTCACGTGAGATCCAGTCACAGTCGTTCTGTATTGGCCAAACTTGCGAGCTGCTCGTTTGCAGGTGATTGTGATAGGAGAAAATTTTTTCGAAGGTCTCCAGATTGCTTTTGGTTCAACAACTGTCTGGAGTGAGGTGACATTTTTCTTTCTGGTATAGTTGATTTCTACGTGTAACTTTACATCATGAAACGTTTTCTTTCTAGTTGGTTCAAGTTATTTCACCACATGCTATGAGGGTGACAAGTCCTCCACGCCACAACGCCGGCGTTGTTGAAGTCACATTGCAGTACAAAAACAAGCAGTACAACAGAGGAGCACCAATTCGTTTCACTTATGCATGTAGGTTCGATTGCTAAGTTGAGTATATTGTTTAAACCCAATGAAGAGTGCACTTCGCTCTGAAATTTTTGAAACAACAAAAATAAAAATAATGACATCAATGACAATAACAATAATACACGTGGAGGTCAATCACCCTTGAGGTATGGCCAGGGTTTGATGAAAGGTTTGTGCTCTGCGAAAAAAAGTTGTTTCTAACTATTTTGCTCAGTTATATCCTAGTTTAGGTGAGACAATTTTTTGGTACCGTGCAGAAGTAAATAGCTGTGTAATCCTCACGTTTCCGAAAAGGATGCTGTGCATTGTATGGGCCTCTCGTACATTGACCCGTTGACGACAATGCGGATTTCGACGTGACGCGCCCATGGGACCACGCTCCCCTCCTTTCGCACGCGACTAGCACCTACCGGTGGGTGGCACTGCCCCAGGAGAGAATTCCTTCACTGGCTTACTGAATTAAGCAATTCGTAAGGAACAAAAAAGTGATGAATGAAAGATGGCTCCCAAAATCGGTTGCCAATGTTCCATGTGCCAGTCACAGTGGCATCCACCAGTGGGTGCCACTGTCGTCAGGGCGTTAATCCCAAGGAGACTTTTTCCCTGAGACTTTATGTTCATTTCTTGGGCCGAGAATTTGTGCTTCGATCAAAGAGAAACTAAAATGCTAGCCGAGTGGTCACAAGTAGTGCTACTGGAACGACAATTATCTGTAGGCCAAATTCGACCAAATTCTGTCTAGGGATATCTGGTATTGATTATTTGCACCTGACTGTCACGGACGCAAAAAAGAAGTTTATCCGTTTTTTCCTGTGGAACAACCGATTCCCAGGATGAATGCACAACGCACGAACTACACACTATTCATAAGTGCTTTGCCGACAACAGGTCTATATCTTGATCTTTCCAACTCACCTCATCCGGTTGACATTTATGGTAGAAATATGTCTCTTGCTATATAATACCTCTACCCTTTAGCTCTTACTGAGCCGAGCATTGACTTTGGGTTCCAACGACTTCAAAAGCTTCTACCAAAGTATCCTGGTGATCCAGAAAGGCTCCCGAAGGAAATCATTTTGAAGAGGGCTGCTGAACTTGCAGAAGCTCTTTACAGCAGGTGACCATGCCTCAAGACATTTTTGTGATTTGAACAAATGTATCGATTCCAGAACACAAGCCGAGCAATTGAGCAACTATGCTTCAGTGTATTCTGCTGGATTCGACTCGGCAGGTTTGACAGAACACTTTATTTCTCGATTCCTAACATTGATATCTATTTTATTATTACTTGTCCTCTGTTAAATTCTCTGTTGAGCTGATTTACATCAAACGAACGTTTTGAGTTAAGAAGTGAAAACGAATTTTGAATAGAATACAACGGAGAATAATTCAAAGCCTACCCGTGCTATAGCTCCAATGTTCAGCACCTTGTACTGAGCTCCTTCCATAATAGATTGACTGCATCCGAGTCGTTCGTCAGGCCATCAGAGCTCGGGATTTTATGACCAGATGCATGCTGCATCCGTGAATCAGGCACTCATTTCAAGTGATGAGTGGTTTTTGTTGGCAATGTTATGTAGTGCAATGACTTTTGCGCATCAATCCTATTACAAAAATTACTCATCGCTCCAAGTCACTAGCAAGCTTGTAGAGCTTTTTGTAACATGTGACTTGGTCCGGTGATGCGAGTTAGTAGACCACTAACAAAGTTAATGCTGATAATAAAAACATAGTTGAGTTACCATCAAAAGGTGTAATTTGTTTACTCAGAAAAATAGCAGAAGACAATTCCATTGTATACGCCATGCGCTGATTTTTATAATCACGCAACAGACTACGGATTCATCTGTTACAAAAAAAACCAGAGATCAACGGGAAATTCCAGGCTAGAGGTGTCGCCACGCAGAAAACTTCTGCATTTTAATAGCCGGATGCCTCCGTACCCGTGAATCGAGCGTTCACGTCGTGTGTTGTTCGGTATGAAATGCAATGGTTTAAGAAGCTTTCGATCTGGCCCCACCTTTAGTATAGGAGCATCTATTGATTTCATCGTCATTTCTTCCGTTTCAGACGAAGTTCTTCTTTCAAGCACAAGACAAGTCATCATGTCATCAACAAGAGTTACCTCTGAGTAAAGACCACCCGAAGTGAAGCTAAGCGACCCAAATCTCGGCGTTAAGCTTGTGAGATAGCTGCTGTGAAGTGTTATACGGTGTCACGAGGTTGTAGAAACCTTCGCACTAATATGCAGCGTGCTACGCTTCAAAATGAGTTACCACTACATATGTCTTTCCTTCATCTCCGATAAAGTTAGCAATGCTATACAGCTGAGCTTTTTCAGAGCTGAGCTGCAAGATTTTGCACATTCAGTGAATATTCCTAATAACAATATCAAGCAACTATTATTCTGAAATATGTGTTTTGTATTCGCCGTAACATTCGCCAGGGGGTAATGCGCTTTTTGGATACTGTGCAAATAGTCTTGGGTCCGGTCTAGTTTTCTTCAGATACGTCAAAGCAATAGTCTAGTTGCTTTGACGTA
Source organism: Haemonchus contortus (assembly GCA_000469685.2). Lineage (NCBI taxonomy): Eukaryota > Metazoa > Nematoda > Chromadorea > Rhabditida > Trichostrongylidae > Haemonchus > Haemonchus contortus. The sequence goes on along the minus strand of LS997567.1, from coordinate 22,777,706 downwards.
TCTGAAGAAATTACATATCTGAAGAAGACGTGAACGCCAAACCTCAGGCCGTGGATTAATAAACTGCTCCACCTATTATGATAACCGTGCACGGCACAAGAATATTATAATCATAAACAACTATGTCGAGGGTAAAGCTAGAGAGAATTTGGAAAAAGCCTACCCAGTTTTTATATAGTAATAGTGTCACCTTGTGAAGCTTGTCGAGCAGAGTTCAGAGGTCTGGCAACCTACAGGATGCTGTACTGTTAATCTACATCCGAAAAAGCAAAGTAAACGTAAAATCAAGCGATTCTATTGATTTCCACGTGAATTCGAAATATTTTCAGGCGGGTGTTGTGATTTACTTTGCCACTATCAAAGTTGATGGCGCTGCCTTTGACGGGCATTCCCCGGGTTGTATATCGAGTCACTGAGGAGGCTTCAGGAACACGAGTATCCTTTCCGAGGCACAATCAAGAAAACTCAAAGAAGAGAATGTACTGTCCGAACCAACCACGAAGAGAAAAGTAAGGAACGAACTATGGAAAAATGTGCTTTCCGACACATGAATTTGTGAATGCTGACTCGGCAACACCGATATATCCTTTGGTTCCCGTGCTTTCGGCTACGAAGAATGAACTGCTTTCGAAACCATGGATCGGGCACAGATGTAATACAGGTAAATCAGTGCAGTGAATCTTTAGAATAACAGGTCCTAGTCGAGCTCGGTCTAAGCCTAGCGTGCGATAAATCGTCGGCGAATCAATGATTTTGATGAATAGTCAGCAAACTCGTCTTTTCATGTTTGAACCTCTTTGGCCATTTTTACTCTCCCTGCGCTGAATCAAACACTACCAATTCCGATCGCAGAATCAACGTCAGATCAATCCTACGTTTTCACTGAATCCCAAACCTCGGATGTCTTTTTTCATTGGAACTCCACACATTTAGCCGAGATTCTCGCTGACCACAGAATTCTACTCTGCAGAGCTTCTACCATCATCTGAAATTTTCGTACAGTCAGTAGGCTATTCAATTTCCCGACAAATACAGAATGATCTAACAAACCTTACGAATCTCCTTGTCCTTTTATGAGTTCTATCATCCGTTTTCAGATGTTGAAAAGTCATAAGGAGAAATTTCAGCCGACGCTTCATTCACACTCCTTCTTCAAAACCTTTTGAACGCTTTTGAAATTATGATTTCCGTTGCGTCCACCTCAGTTCAACATACAGGTACTGCTTCCTTGCTAGTCGCAGTGCACCTTTTATTGAATGCGAGAAGATTTTTGGTCGTGGCTGCAAATTCTGATCCTCATTAAGCCTTCACCCTTGGTGCAACACGACTTCGTTCGAAATTCTCCTTCCCTTTCGGTCTCTGTTCCTTTTTTGGGACTCCGGAGCATATGTGGTCATGACTGTAGATTTCGATTCTGGCTTCGCCCGTATCGCCTACTATGAATATTCATCTTCTTTCCCTTGATGGTCACTATCTATTTTTTCCCGGGCGCAGGTTGTCCGTTTTTCGGATCTCCAGAACGTTTTTGAACATAGCTGGGCATTGTTGGTCCTAGCTCCTAACACATTGGCGCATGCCCATCCGCTATGAGCATCTGATCGATCTTCCTCCAACAGGCTTTGACCATTTTTACATTCACCCTCACTTTAGAACCTTTTTGAACAGTTATGAATTTTTGTCTTGGTTACGTTCCACATAGGAGCGCCACCCTCACTCGAAGTTCACTTGGATTATTTATGCTTAGCAGGCACTAGATCTAGCTCATCTCTGCGATTATATTCTGGTTTCCAATACATATTGGAGTCCAATTATAGATTCAAGTGGTGTGTACTGTATTGCCCCTCCTCCCACTTTAAAACTTTCTGATCGCCGCGGTTGCGTCTCTCTCATTTAACTTGTTAGCCCTCTCCTCACTTTTGCTCAATCCTTCCTGTTGTTTAATCTTTCCTGAAATAACATCTTCATCATCAAACACTTCATGATTCATGATGTTCATGAGATTGAAGTGCAGAAATTACTGAATTTCCTCCTGCTCCGTGGTTATAGTGGAACCTCGTTTTTTCAGTGTGATGTAGGGCATGACTTGATCGCTGGCGCTGATTGACAGAAATTGACAACAGCTAATCAAGACACATAAGCGATATCGAAAGGCAGGATCGATTGAGTCCACAACTCTCCAGTGTTAGCCTAGACACCCATCTCACCCCAAGATTTTGATAAGTACCATACCATCAGACGAAATCGTATTGTATTAATTCGACGAAAAGCTGCAGTAACAGTGATGTTAATGAGCAAAGTCGATTGCTTTCAGAACGATCAAGATTGGCGACTCAATATCAGTCACGCAGCAGATAGAGACTTTGTGATTATAAACATAAATCCGCTACACACTGAATATCATTTGCGGAGCTCTAGTTATGCCTAGCCCCTATCCTTTAAAACCCTGTGTCCAATTCGAATTGTTCACGTTATTCCGAATTCTTCTCTACGATTATTCTGTGGTCAAACGTGAATCTGTTTCGGCACTGTCAATGGTGAAACCGCAAACCGCGCCAACTCAGTCACAGAAAAGGGAGGGGATCATCGCGAAAGCAAGGCTACCTATGACGTAATCTGTGTTCTCTACAAAACTACACAAGTAGGACCTCAGGGGTTTCGTAGTCAAACCGATGGCGAAAACTTAATTTAACGAAACCATTCCACCAAAATGTTTAGTCCAAAACCCTCGTTTGGCAGGCGACATCGTACTCATCGTGCCGAACATCCGACAGGCAAAATGAACGCCGTCCGAAATTGGCAACGCTTGTGGGAAGATTGGCTTCACGACTAAGTGAAAACCATGTTAATGAATACGATATTCCTAATTACGGACTGTACTTAACGCTTCTTCTTTGCTGAGGGTTCCGGTCAGAACTGAATGTTTTCCGCCTCAACACTCCTCCTGGCTAACCGCAACACTCTCTTAGAGGGCAAGTAAGTGAGATGGGTATGTAAAGAATGGTGAGGATAGGTATGCAGCCAGCGTCATCCCTCACGCTATGGAAAGGAAAATGCCTGGAACATCTGGATACACTTCAATGCACGGGAAAATACTTCGAACTCCGCCAACAAACAAATTCGGGAATACCGCCAACCAAGAGTCGAAGGCCAGGTGGGTCGAACAAGACATGTATTTCTGTGGCCAATCTGTGTAGCTATGGTAACAGGGCGGTTGCTGACTGGATCCTTCGATACGTCTAGCGACTGGGGTGTTTGTCACCCGATGACAAGATTTTTATTCAAAAACTCTAATGACCTTCCGAGCGAATATATGATGAACGCAATGTTGTGTGGTACAAGTGATACCATTCCATTTGAGACGTATGGTCTCCAGACCTTTGATTATAATGTTAAAGTGTATCTGAGAGGAGGAAAGCTTCACAAGAGAACGTCGCTGCACACTGTCGTTCAGTTCTCTTTCAGCCTGAGCTGTTGTCGGGCTAAGGCTCGGAATACTGTAGAAGGCTGTGATATATGGACTCAAAAGTCTTCGGTGAAATGCTTTGAAGCTTTTTCGTTCATAACTTTTTTCTTAGTAGACCAAATCGCGCCAATTTTGGATATGTTTAACTAGAGTATATTTCACCCCACCCTAAAACTATTTCACCGCGAAGCTGCAATATACACAGATAGAGCAAGGTGTTTGTTGCGGTAGCTGATTTTGCTAGAAGTAAAGTTGTTGACGTCTGCACTTATTTGCACCTTATGTGCGTTTTTCTCATCTATTGTGTTCGACGTTGCCGCTCGTACGCTTCAGACATGACAACAAGGAAAGAGATTCTAGAAGGACCATCATCTGTATTTCCAGTCGATTTTGAGTTCATGCTCTCTGGAATATCTGGAACATGATCAGATTGCAGGTTGATAGTGGTAGAAGTTCACAATACACCCACGCTCCAAATATAGAAATTTCCTATGATTAGATCCGGTAGGAAAGGAGTTACGACTGAAAAGTACGGCTGAAGAGCCATTTCACCGAAGTATTTTGAGCGCTACTGTATCAGTGGCAGATAGTGAATCTTACAAAGGATCTTATCTTACTTCATATGTATGAGAACTACGGAACGGGTTTGTGAGGAAGAAAGTCTTCGCATTTTGCGGTACGCTTTTCTCAAAGACGGGAAAACCTTCGTATGCTAGTTTTAGCACCTTCACCGGACTTTTTGCTGTCTGAGGAGATTCGGTTCCTACCTAAGCCGTGCATTATCACTACTGACTGATTGCCTCCTATGTACGTCACTTCGCCTGTGGAATCTCTGAGAGCAACGCACACACTGCAATTTTTAGTCTCAGGAGGCTCGATAAGAGTGAAGAACGACGTGCAAACTGTCTCTGCTAGAAGCTATTTTTCATTAGTTATGTCTTCCCTTCTTGCCTAGTGAGCTTATTGTTAGGTTAGAAGCTGTTAGCTAGAAGTTTGTGCTGGTCTGGGATCTTGGTAGAAACGTACTGCATTACTCTACATTCATAGACCGGCTTTAAGAAGAAACTGGTGTGGTAACATTTCGAAGCAGAGACTCTTCCATGCATCGATTCTGAGGTTGGGCGAGCAAAACGCTACTACGAACAACCACTTCAAATTAAGCTGCCGCTCACTAACATAAATATTGCTAGTGTGAACCCTTGGGATTTTTGTAGAGGTCGTGTAGTTCTCAATCTGCCTCAACAAAAGCAACCAACGGTGATGAGAGTCTCATTTGTATTTCAAGCTCTCAAGTTTGCCTTAACAACTAACGGTGATGGAAGTCTGTCCGTATTTTTATCTGTCTTTTATCGTTTAGTAGTATGGTCAAAAGTACCATCACGTGCGTACGTCCTCATGATCTCAACTTTTGCGTACACACTCGCGACTCTACTCTATGCTCGCTCTCTTTTACCTGCTTCCAATTCCGTACTCGAATTTGCAATATTTTTCTTTGCTCAAACATGCCGCTAGTTTCCTGAACTCGCCTTCAAGTGATTTATATCCGCCTGTGAGGTATGTCTACTGTCCGGTCTAGTCGTGAGTTAAAGGAATGGCCCTATGCACATTTTTTTATTTGTTGCTACCTTTGTTAGAGAGCTACTTATTCCAGATATTTCGCGATATTCATACAACCCGGTCTCATGCATATGAAGCCCCACGCTTACCACTGCTTCAACGCTGTAAGCGCTTTTGCTTCAACGTCTCATGTGCTTGTTTATATTGGGCCCTCGCCTGAAACCATCTTCTTACCTTCGTTCTGAGAGTCGTTTGACAGATTTGGAAAGCAGATGTGATATCAACAGTCTCATTCGAAATGGTCACTTCAAGTTGGGATCTTCCCCTTGTTAGATTGTAAGCTTTTGCGGCTTTCAGCGAGAAGGTCTACAAAGGCGTGGATTCTTCGCTGCAGGGATGTCGAAAGTTGAGATTTTGCCAGCGCACTTCAAGTACTAAATATTCTAATGACGGCTAGATGGGATTGTTTGAATTGTCCTGTGTCCTAACACATTGTATTAGTCGCCAACGTTGTTTTGGTCAGTAATCAGTGAGCGCACTGAAACCTGCCCAAACTGAACTTCTTCAGATGAAGAGAAGCCATTTCTGGGCGGGAATTTACGCGTAAATTCCTACTGGTGAATAGCAAATCCTCTGATTTATTTGGGGTGTTGCTCTTGATATGCTGCTAACTCCACCATATCTACAGTAGACTGTCTTTAGGCGGGATATGAGCATTTCAATTACCAGCTCATCCCTAAAGCCTCAATCCCTAAGTACTTTTGGTTCAGAGAGTTCCATTTGAGCGGCCGACCTTTGTGTGCTGTTCACTGATATTGGCGACAAAAGAATACGACTGAAAGAGGATCACCTGGGCTGAAGTCATCATAACTTTCCTTAAGAGGTCGAAAATAGAAAGGAACCTTACACGCGCATTGCTCCGTGAGAACCGCTAATATATATACCAACGTCTCAAAGAGAGGGGCGTAGAGAAAAGGATAAAGTTTTTAAGGTTAATCAAACCCGTCTGAGGGATTCGTCTCCGCACTCGGCTTCGATTCAGAATCGTAGTGGGCGTAATGAGTGCGTAGTCATGAGTGCGTATGTGGCCAATACAATGACTTGCAGAGGCCAGCCAATGTAAGAATCAACAGTGCTTTTATTCTCTTAGACCAGTCTGACATCAATTCACCGACTTCGGAGGGATGGAAGGCTTGTATGGCCTCGATTCGCGGATTCGAACCCTTTACCACGCATGTGTGAAGTGCGTCACTGTCACCATACTAATAAATATATATATCGTTAGTTTTTACTTCTGCCTCGAGGTTTGTCGGTGGAAATATCTTCAAGAAATACATCTTCAAGTGGTCAGGTTCTTATTATTCTCAAATCAGAGGTTTGGCCATGGGTCAACGATTAGCTCCCGTACTGGCGATCTGCTTCATGAGCAGAATTGAAGAACCAGTACTGGCACGCTTACCGTTGATGTACTGTAGGTATATAGATGACTGCTTCATTGTAACTTCAACACAGTCCGAAATGGATGAGTGTTTCCGAATAATGAATGAGCAGTCACCTTACATCAGGCTCACACGAGAGATACCAAAAGATGGTTAGCTCCCCTATCTAAACACTCAAATCAAAGTGTCTAGCGGGATCGTACATGTGAAGTGGTACCGGAAAAGAAGCTCGAAAAACATCTTGATTCACGCTACATCTGCGCATCCGTCTGCTGTCAAATGCGCTGTTATCAGGAATATGTACAGGACAGCTACGCGCATGTGCAGTGGTATGACCGAACGCGAAGAATCAAGACGATTAGCTTCAAGTATAGCTCGGTCGAATGGCTATACGGTACCACATAGTAACACTGGAAGATCCAAAGTTGACAGGAGAAACACCTCGCGCCAAAACAAGTTTCCCCTATGTTTACCATTCATCTCTGACAAGGTATCTGCTGCAATACAACGGTGTATTGTTCGAGCACAGTTGAACGATGATGTTATTCTAGTTAAGATTCCGCCTGATAACATCAAACGCCAACTTGTGAGGAACAGACTCTACGATAAGCAGTGCCTGACGGAAGGTTGTGTTACATGTCCAAACGGGAAAGATGGAGATTGCGCTTCTGTAGGCGTAATTTGTCAGATTCAATGTGAGGCATGTAATTCAAGCTACATAGGGGAAACCGGAAGAGTTTTATCAGTACGAATCAAAGAGCACCTTGCTGGTAAACGGCGCAGTAATGTGTTAACTCCGTTAGGGAAGCACAGAGTGGAGCAGCATGGTGGAAATGACTTTAACATCAAATGTACGATATTGGCTCACGAGGCGGAGATATCGTCGAGGAAAGCGTTGGAAGCGTTCTGGATTTTAGCTAGAAATCCAGATATGAACAGCCGAAAGGAGTGTGTGACTATCACAAATGATCTCTTGCCATTCATGCAACACTGCGAGTTAGTTCCATAATCAGCGAACCGTGCTGATTCGCAATGATATTGCATAAGGACAGCGGACTAAGATCATTCGCTACTAATGTACTAACTGTGTAGCGTGGCTACACTTTGCGGTGGAAGTGAGGTGAGCTTACCTTTCGGATTTTGAGCATTTTTCGTGCATTCCTGATGGTACGTCAGAAACGCTAGAGCGGAAGAGGCGCTTGGTGGGGTAGTGTACAATCAATACGCTTTGAACCACTTTCAGGCCTTTGAAAACGACGAGTCCGTCGAAACGTCGGCCGTAATAAATATTTCCACCTACAAACCTCGAGGCAGAAGTAAAAACTAACGATTTGAAGAACAACAGACATGCCGAGGTTCAAAGATGAGAGGACTTGGAACTTTATATATATATATATGTATATATCAAACAGCAGTGTGATCTTTCCCTCTACAGACCGTTCGGTTCTTTGAAAATGCAGGTTCCTAGATTTCTAAGGATTCTCGATGGAGAGGTCCCGGGTGAGAAAGATTGGTAAGCTCGTCTGCGATGTTCCAGTGTTCGAACTTCAAATTTAGGGGTAAACTATCAATGGATGCTTACTCCCTGATGAAACATCGATTCAGTGTGGAAGCCTCTGCATATCCAATTGTGATGATCATGAGGGACTCTGAATAGTAGTCGCGCCACCTTCAAAGAATTGTCATATCCGTTACCTTGCTTTTGCCCCGGCGTGGTGCGATTAATGCGTTGAGATAACGAGGTCATCTCTTGTGAAGGGCGAGGCCCGCGGTGGCGCGATGTTGTGGACAGGCATGATGCTCAGCTCTAGAGCATCATGCCTACCATCATAATGGGAGAATAGAAGTCTTCAGAGGACAAGCGTAAAATGATCTGCTATGCACGTTTACAGAAGGATCGCGTTTATTAGGGTCGAAACACTCCAAAATCCTTGTTCCGAACGTTTGACAAGTAAATTGTTGACCTATGAAGTGAATCCTCAAACTCGAAGGGATTTCATTGTTATGGTAAAGTCATGGACTAGTGCAAATCCCGTTCAACCCATCTCAACTAAAGTTCACGGTAGCAACCGCACCGAAACCCTCACGGAATTTGCTGCGCGGTACGTGGCGTGCTGCGTGGGCGAGGAGTTCTGATGGAGTCACGCGTGGGTCGCACGTTTTCTTTTGCCCTGGTTATAAAAAAGACTATCCCATTGGTTTCTAGTGCTGCTACCAGGCGTTCGGTGTTAGCGTGATTTGGGAACTTTATTGGAATTGTTATGTGACTACCTCATCGGTTATGCTGGATAAAATTACAAGGCTACTTGAGCATCATTACCTTGAAGTACTATAGCTCCAACAAAGCTGCAGTATTTAAACTCACGCATCTATTGGAGTAATTTTGATAACACATATCACACAGTCACAAGTATTATGCGCTTGAATAACTCGGTTCATTCCCCACTTATTCCAACTTTAGTTCGTATTTTCACTCAAACTGCGCTCATTTCACTCTTTCCGCTCTCCTCCTCCATCCGCCTCCCCGACTCTCTGTAAATAGTTCATCTTGGTCACTTCATATCACCTACCATCAGTGTCTGGGCCCTACTGCCCACACTCCCATCAAATTTGAAACGCTCCAGGTCCACGGAACATGAGCAATGAATTGACGGTCGAAAACACACAGACGCCGACAATCCAATAGACACACTTAGCCCATTGTATTACATACCAGTGGCTCGCCTGACTGAAGCCGAGATCTCGTCCGTTTTATCTCGTGGTAAAATTGGCTCACCATCTGTTTCTTCTGAATTTAGTCCTGATCCAAGAAAGTAGGAGCTACTCATTTGCCATGTGGACCACTTCCGGCGCGTCCCGTCCAAGCCGAGTCCGAGTTCTCACTCAAGCCCGACCTCCTGTGGGCAGAGGCCATTCGTGCCACTTATCATCTCCATTCTCATACGCCGCTCAGACCCCTACAAAATTTGAAGGTTCCAGGTAGAAGCAACGGTTCTCGCATACGCCCCGCCAACTGTGGGTCGAGTCCGATCCTGTCGCCATTATATACCCACAATGCCGCCTATACCGCATAAAAATTTGAACTCTTCGAATCCACGGGGACAGGAGCTGCAAATTCCTTTGAAACACTTATTTTCGGGCACGCCCCACTTCCAGTGAGCAGAGTCTAGTTGCGCTCCCCCTGCCTTCAGCGCTCTCATCCTGAAGCCTGTACCCCTCACCCTATATAGTTTGGACATAGTATGAATCTTTCTCCAGGCACCCGATTTACGAATAATTCATTCCATGACTAGCTAACACTATCAATCTCATCAATCCCAAGAATTTTGGTAGAGGATTCAGTACATCAGTTTTGAAGCAAAAAAAGTCAAATGAAAAAAGCACGAGCACAGCTGCTTCAACTACGAAGAAATAAGGCTTCGCAATCGTAAGGACTGCAAGGAATAATGTCAAGAGGATCCATATATGTAATACTTTGGTGTGCTTCTTCTACTAATTAACAACGTTCCCCCATCCAGCTCCCCCTCCCCATAGAGATCAGTGCTAGGGAGAAGGGGATGTAAGGTGTCTTCACTCTACAGCAACTCCAGCCCTGAGCATGGATTCCTCGAGGTGTTCCTTGACCATGTCTCCAACAACCTTTTTCTTCGGAACTCTTCGGGGTGGCTCACCTTAGACTTCACGCTCCAATGCAGTTCAAATTGGATGACTCAGTAGCCCCTCCAGACCATTTCCAAAACATCGTATTGGCCGCCCACTCATAAAGTGGGGCTGTTTGCATGGCCGTCCTGACGTTTTTGTTTTCGATTCAGTCTCACATGTCCAACCGCAGGTCCCGAATTCCATGACTTCTGATATCAGGTCAGTACCATTGCGTACCATTATTTTTTTTTCTCAGATGAAGGCGTTATAGAACAAAACAAAAATTGAAACTGTATAGGAGACTCGAAATACTCTGCCAGCGCAGAAAATTGTTTTCAGTAATTAATCCACAACACCTGTGTAGTGGCATCCAATGTTAGAAGGACGGAGCAATTTCATAAGATTTTTTTTAAAACCTGCTACCAAGATAATAAATAAGCTCTTATCAACATACGTTTCGGCGTCTTCACCTTCTTCAGAGTCTGGGAACCTGAAGATTATTTCAGGCTTTACATCCTGATGACAACTTTGAAATGCAAAAAAGACCAGGTTTTTTTTCATGTTAAACAGATGCTTGTCAACAGATATGGGGGGCATAACTTATCACAATCACAACCACAAGATACTACTCTTACTAAATCGCGGTTTGAAACAGCGGGGCAGATGATCCAAGCGATAGTATGGTTACTGTTATCGGCAATATAGGCGATACTAGTCTTTCCAAAAATGCACTATCAGTCTTGGACTCGGCCCCGGTTTCGCTCTTCTGAATAAATGAATCAGAGGATGTCGCGTAAAACCTAGGATCTCTGCAAGTTTTGCAGGATGGATTGCGCATAAAAGTCAAGTTACAAGAAACCGGTCCACAAAGTGTAGCAAGGTTAAGTCCTTCCCTCCCCCATTTTTCAAACCACAGGTAGCTGACGTAGCGGTAGATATGAGTTCCGCCTTTTTGCAACCTCGGTGTTTAACAAACTCGGGCGTAACATTCATATGTATATCATATCTGAGCGCAACACAACAGAAGGAACCAAGGGAAACTAGCAATGGCATCAAAATGTCGGTAAGTGATAAGATAGGGGAGTTTGTTGTACTGCCTCGAGAAAGTGATCTTGCCTGATAAGCGGAAGATGCGCGTTTGCTCTCCGACACCGTTGAGACTTTTCCATTGTGTTCTTTTGTCTCACTAGAGACTTTCAAATCTTTTCTGACGTTTGTTTGAGGCAACGCCCTGTTCTTACTTTCATTTTAGCTTGTCGTACATATTCAAGGAATGGATATGCATTTCACTGTATGACTCTGTTCCACTTTAAAGTCAAGAAACATTCAAGGAAGTGATGCAGAAGGTGTATATCGTGCCTGTGAGGAACTCAAGGTTGAAAAAAAACCTGAAAAAAATGTGAGAAGCACACATTATTCACAAACTGTACACTCTGTACATGCTGCATCTCTTCAAACGAAGACAAAACAGTTATTTGCCTGAAAATTGAGCAATTGCTTGCCACGAGTGGCACAGAACCCTGGATTTTCATCAACATACTCTGCTTGTACCGAATGCATCTCGGAAAATTTGAAAAACGAAGTGCACAGAACATCCGATATACGTGCTAAAAGTTGAAGTTTATTCTCTCTCGGTGTCATATCATGTTGTCGGCGCTTATTATATTTCTTGTCTGATCCACTTCATAACGTTCTCGATAGGACCGAAGAAGAAGACTTCCAATAAATAAATCATCGACGTAGTGGCGGCAAGTATACAGTGGACTTCAACTTTGCATCCTGTAATGAAGTGCTCGTCATGATGTGAACCGCACCGACATACACAATAATACCCATCTTCGGGCCCAGGTTGCTTGGTAGTGTTGATATCATGCAAAGGCGACCACGAATCTGCAATTAAAAGCATTTTTGGGTGAGCATCCCTACTCTCACGGAGGGAAGTCTAAATCCGATCGACCATGAGCTCCTTCATTATTTTGTGTGCTGTGCCCACTCTGACCACTGGATTTGAATTTTCGGAGTTTTTTAAATTTTCCGAAATGCATTTGGTACAAGCAGAGCATGTTGATGAAAATCCAGGCTCCTGTGCCACTCGTGGCGAGTAATTGCTCACTCTCCAGGCAAATAACTGTTCTGTATTTGGTTGAAGAGAAGCAGCATGTATAGAGTGTACAGTTTGTGAACAACGTGTCACACATTTTTTCAGATTTTTCCTTAAAATTGAGTTCCTCTGAGGCACCATGTCCATCTTTTGCATTACTTGTTTCTTGAATTTAAAGTAAAATAGAGTCATACAATCAAGATGCAGATCTATTCCTCCTTGATTATGTACGACGAGCTCAAATGAAAGCAGGAATAGGGCGTAGACTCAAACAAATGTCAGAAAAGGTTTGAAAGTCTCTCATGGAAGGAAAGAACCAATTAAATAGTCTCAACGATGTTGGAGAGCAAGCCCGCATCTCTCACCTATCAAACATGACTACTATCACTATGCCATGACCCCATTTAACGTCTCTGCGTTGTTGCAGAGCCAAGTATTTTACTAACTTTCCTAGCCTTCGTTCCTTGAACTAAGCCTCCTAAAGGTATAGGGCATGTGTGCTCCTGCGCTTTATAAGATTAGCGATATCTCTGGACTTTCCAGAAGGCGATCTAACATTCAGAGTTAAAAATTGAGCGAACTTCTGTAGTCAAAATCGTTCACTCATTTAAAGCCAACGCATACTGCCCACCGAACTTGAAGGAAGGAGTGGGAGAAGGGGAGGGAGGAGAGGGGGGGGGGGAGAAAGTCTCAAACATTGCTCTTGTGCGGCGTTCTAGCTTATTTGTTCCTATGGAAAACTTCTACATAAGAGTTGTGACTGCCTTTCTTCATCAGCAAACCTGCCAACCTAGATCTGATGGTAGCGCTGAAATTATTTCGTCAATTTTTTTTGCAAGACAAAGTTTTTGTTCTGCCAGCGATCAAAATCGTGATTCATTCCATGAGTTCCATGTAGGTTCATCTACAGACATGAGCCTATGTGAAACATATTCCGACACTAGGTAGCAGAGTGAGCAAGAGTTCAGGATCACTTGGCTATCCGAAGCCTCGAAATAGACTATCTTTTGAGTTGACTTTTGAAAGCTATCTTGACGTCTGTTCCAACCCAATTACTGCCTGAATACAGTTATCTGAGGTTCTAGTGTCTATAAGCCGTCGTAGCAAGCTAAAGGGCTTCGAGGCTATCAATGGATCGCAGAGCGCGATACTCCGTTCCTAGCGTAAACATTAGGGCCGTTTTATAAAGCAAAAGCAGTTGAGCTCGTGACGCTGAGTGAAATTAGAGATGCCCTCACTACTAATTTGTGCAATACTAAAAGTAATTTTTTATTCTGTTTTTTCCATTGGTACACTTTTCCTTATCATCTCCTCTGTGGCTCTGGTTGTGTAAACTCTGTGGCTTGTGCTTTTCTGCTAGGTATCGGTCTGAGCTTTTCAGATGTTTTCACGAGAGATCGCACAATCCTTCAGAACAAAACTGCATGAAGCAGTGGTGACTTATCAATAATAATAAAGCATAGGAGATCAATTGTTGGCACCTTCTTGGAAATGAGGAAGTGAAGTGCATTTGACAGAGTAGGTGATAGCTTTTCCGCCTGTGATGTCCGTGAGACAACTGAAAATCACAATCAACTTTAGGCCCATGTATTGCACTGCTCTAGAAGGTTCCCTGAAAAAATAATAATGGCGATTAACTGTTTAAAAGTACGACAATTCACTTCATTCACTACCCTGCAGTGCTCTAGATCAGATGTTAGCCGCAAGGTTTATCCATCATGAGATGATGAGGCGCATGATTTAAATAATGCTACAATCAATAAAATCGAGAAATGTCTCAGTAATGAATCTAGATGACATCGGATTTGAGTGAATAAATTTATATAATACTCAGTTCTGAATGTTTCAGGCGACGTTTCACGCGTCTTTGATCAATGTGACGAACAACAAAGTCACGCTCATATTCACATGTTATACACATAAAACATCAGAAGCAGAAGCTCTCTTAATTCTACACCTTTCAACTTCGTTACTTCCCCAATTTCAGCTAAACTCGACTCTCAGAACTCAGCGGGATTCTTCTCGACATACTGTATTTCCCTGGCGAATTGCTGCGCTGTTAGGGAAAGATAGACACAATCGGGGCGATATCTAGTATTTTTCCTCAAGCGAGGCATGTTTACGCTGTAGCGCTCTACAGTCCATATAATGCTTCCGAATTGAAAGAATTCAATGCAGTGACGGTGGATAACTAGATACATCAGGTTGTCAGAATTTACTTGGAGGGAAGGAAAAGTGTACCGATGGAAAAAACAGAAGAAAAAATCCTTTTTAATAATGGCCAACCTGGTATTGAGGCCATCTCTATTTTCACTCGGAGTCATGAGCTCAACTGCATTCACTTGATGCTTCTGCAATCGATTAAATGCATTTCTCACCTTGACAACCTCTCGAGAGCAATCGCACTCTTTGAGATTTTCAGAAATGAGCGCGTGCCATCATTGCCATCGTTTCAACTTACAAATCTTGAGCGAAACTGGTCCAAGACCCTTGGTATGACCGTTTTCGCGTTACCCTTTTCCTCTCCTCACACTCTGTCATCTGTTTCAACGGGTGAGACAGATGTGATCTACTTCATCGCATGCGAAGTAAGCCGATACAAATCACGGTCGCTCTTGTAAAATGAATGCTTCATCGGTGCCTTCCTCACACATGGTGGCATGATACTTGAGCAAACCTCGCTTTCTAGTCCTGCTCCCATTTCATCCTCCTACATATTCCTTGCCCTCCTCCTGTATGCTCTTACCAGCCCACTCGATGTAAACTATATTAAGTGGGCTGGTGAGGCACTGCACATCCGGATCCAGTTTAGATGAAAAAGTACCTTCACTGATTCCTCGTCAGATTTTTGAGTGCTCTCTTGACTGAACATTTTTGAAAAGCTACGGAAAATTGTACTAGTTTGCATCGTGTGACTTCTGATGATGCAAGGCACATCAGTATGCCTCACCTCCATTGTGCAGTATCAGTTTTCATAGATGGAAGTGTTGTAAAACGAACCGATAGATGGATTTCTGTAAATCTCCAAAACTGCTTCGATTCTCCGTGCAAATGCTTTCGCATAATTATTACCAAAAAATCGAGAGTTTGTATCGTGAACAGTGAAGATTGATTGAGCATGGCTTGCCAAACGCTCCTTAGACTTCATCGACGCTCTCTTGACGAAACGCTTTCGTGCGTATGTGAAAAGTCTGCAGACGCGAGTGGTACCCTAAAGAATGGCCTGGCCCGGTAAGGGATGCATTCAAGTAGTTGAAAAATTATTCGAGAAGCTTCTACGGGTTCGCCTTCTACAGAAAATCTCTTCGCCCACTATGGAAAAGACTGGCTAGCTACTCGACCTTTGTCCAGCTCCCACGTCAAAGCCTGGTAAGCTGCTCATGAGAACGCTCATGCCAGAAATGATGGCAAAAGATGAGTCTTATTAATATGAATCTGGGTAAACTCCTAATACGGCAGCGTCAGGTGAAATAGCACGTGAGGCTGCTAAGGTTAAGGAAATAATAAGCTGCGTAATAGGAGAAGGACTAAGCGTGTGGCCAAGTTCTGATGAAGCTAGGAAGATCAAGTACGACGTCATTGGGCTGAGACGATGAAGCACCGCTTACTGCACTCCATGTATATAAAGACTTGGGAAGGTTCTACAGAGGGGACCATGCTTTCTTCTAGATTATCACAGGTAATTCGACAAGGACCTTGAAAAAAGGATGGTCTTCTATCCGAGTTATTCATATTAACGGACACCTTTGATGGTAACTTTCAAGCTATCTCATTTGAGATGCATTGAAAGTCATCTGGTTAAGAGTTCCGGAATTAAATAGATCACATCCCAACCGAAAATTTTGCTTGACCAACGTCGCTGTATTGTTGCGTCGTTGAAGTATCACACACGACCGGACCATCGTCTCGTTTGCAGTAGATTCTGTTCTTACAATACGTGGGAAGAGCTGCAAGGTGCAGGAAAAGAGGCCCCTGGGCGGTCTTCAGTAAAGACGCTTAAATGGATGTGACCATTCATTTCAGAGTATTCGTCTCGAGCACACACTTCTCCTCGCGCATTGCCGTATGGAACCAGCCAACCACTGTCCGCTGCTGTATATCCGCCGAATTACCCAGCCGTCAGTGCTACTCCATCTACAAGCTTATTTAATACTCCAACAGGTAAATTGAATATTTTTGATATAATTCATAAAGGACTGATTACCTGCTTAGGTTTTGCACCTTTCGGCTCAGTGAATCCATTCGCCGCATCATTACAGACTTCAACTCGATTAGCCTAAAGTTCTAGCGTGGATCGACTTTCCTTTGTGTATAGTACCTTCCCAGACTTGATTTCTAACAGAAGGAGAGTTCTCTAGTTCCACTCGCCTCATT
>LS997567.1:22521130-22756130 GCA_000469685.2 Haemonchus contortus | reverse complement strand
GCGAAGTTTCGTGTGCTAGAGACTAGGTTTTCGCTGTTGTGAGTAGCCAGAATTTTGCATTACATTAGATTTTTTTGTTTCTCTTTGGATGTTGATTTTATCGCGTTCGACGACATTTTGACACTTTGGTGGTATCCGCCTTACCTTGCGAAATCGCTTCAACTTCTTTGCGTGCATCAAGAAGCTATATTCACTATATTCTCTTCACGAACATATGTTATGTACGCAATTTCGAGAAATGTATAAGTCAGTGCTTTTATACACTACACGAGTCTGATCCCAAATAACCGACCCCGTAGCGATGGAAGGTTTTTGCTAGCCTTCGATTGATGGGAAGATTCCTTCTGTACTACAATTCATCTCTGATGAGGTCAGTACCACTATTAGGATGTGTCTAGAGAGATCGGGCCTGGAAAACGCGGTTGCTATTATTAACGTACCACCCCTCAATCTAAAAAAGCGCCTGGTTTGGAACAGGCTGTACGATCGCCTCTGTACAACCTCAAACTGTGTGGTTTGTACAGCTGGAAGGGAAGGTGATTGTAACATGTCTGGGGTAGACTACAAAATTTTTTGCCGTGATTGTGGGGATGAATATATTGGAGATCTGGCACGACCACTCCACGTGAGAGTTAAAAAGCTTATAGATGGTATGAAGCGATTGAAAGAGTACACTGCTTTAGAGAGACATCGAATACAAAAGCACAACGGAGGCGTTATTGAAGCCACCGTGGAGGTCGTGACACAAGAATCGCAATTATGCGCGCGTAAAACCCTCGAGGCATTCTGGATACAAGTCACCGATCCAAAAATGAATAGTAGGGAAGAGTGCCTCGCAATCACGCGGGAGCTGCTGCCTTATATAAAGTTGGCCTTTCCATAGAGACTCTGAATGCAGACCTACCCCAGCTGAGATTGGTCGATTCTTATCATCGATTGCTGGTTGGTTTCGAAGAATCCACGAAGCTACGGTAAGTGGTTCTCCTTCAAACACCTGCGTGCCCTGGGGGTCTCGAACTTCAGTGTGGCAGTGGAGACGTTTGGTCGAATAGTCATGAATTGTTATGATCTTTCTAGGCTCTGAAGAAGGCGACTCCGCCGAAACGTCAGCCTAATAAAGCTTGTATACAAATCTCGTGAAGAGTTAAAGGAAACAACTCAGTAACAGAACTATTCTGAGAGTCCGTTGTGAAGCGCACTGACACAGTCTTGATCTTCTTGTAGACAGGAATGAAAAGCATTGGAGTACACTACTCTTCTGCTATGAGATGCTACGCAGGACAACTTATGTTACCATCATGTGGAATTAGAAGATATTTATTCACTCTGTCCTGGTAGTAACGGCGGCGACCGCTCGAGCATATTTCAAGGGAAGCTTGCGCGTTTTTGCGTAAAGGTAGTAGAATCTAAAAAACGGGAAATTTTCGCGCTTTTGTACATCAATGAGCAAAATAATGTTATCCATGAATTTTGAGCCAATGTTCGGAAGACAGTACACACTCCATCCGAAGGATGCATATTAGCAATTTGGAGCATTGAGGCAGTAGTGCAGAAGCAAAGCTCGGCTCTGCGCAAATTCTCCAACAGTGCGATCTCTCCCGCCTTGACGTATTCTTCAAGGACTCTATGCAAGCAGGGTGAGTATGCCCCCCACCCCCCCAAAATGAGTGGGGTGAAAAGAGCGTGAATTCCTAACACTGATTATCGCTTTTCAAGCTTTCTCGGCAACAAGGGAGCCATACAGGCAGGCTGTGAAGTTATCATTAGAAAACGGGTCACTACCGAGTGAAGCGGAGTTACTAAGTTAAAGCTGGATACAACATCTATCTCAATCTTCTCATTCTCTCAAGCTGATCTTATTAGATTGTCTACCTATATTATATTTAGATGACCGAAACTTTTTGAGAGCTTGAAGATATTGTTCTTCGTGGCCTCCTTAGAGCTCAACAAGGCGGTAGGGAAAAAAGCGCTTGACAAGTGATTGATGCCAGATTGCCCCACAGTACCTATTCTTGATAGAAGTAGGAGGAAGGAGCAACACAATTCTGGTAATAACTGGTTCTCCCATCTAGGTCAACCTGTTGAGCGAGAACGCTCTTTCTCCTGCTAAGAGCATGAGATGGAGAAGGAGAGTCCGAGCGCTGTATCCAATGGCTTAAAAAAGGGGGTCATCGAACTTACGGAGCAGGAATGTTGCCCAAACTTTTCTTGATAGTCATTGTCGTCTACAGGGAACATAAAGAAATGGTATATGAGTCCAAGATGGAACAAAAAGAAGGGTTTTCGCGTCGTTTGCATGGATGTTCATGGAGACATAATACTTCTAACTATCAAACTTACGGACAAGGAATGGTTGATGACTTATATGTATGTAATTCAGTTCTCCAAGGGATGTACTGGTTGTCCGGTTCAAGTACTGTGAGTAGTCTGAGGTTCTTGCAATGTTCACTTCGCGTAATATAAGTAGTCTGTAAGGGTCAGTGAGTCCTTCCTTCTGCGCTCTACCGCCTTGAACGTAAGACGCCCATTGAAGAAAATGCAGAGGGGATGTGGAGAACATTGTGTCACTTCAACCTCGGTTCTCAACGTCGCTGTAACCAAATCAACCAATTCACCATACATGGCACTCCACTTCAAATGGCTGCAATACCAGTTGTCATTGCAAACACAAGACATGAACACTGCATCACCCATAGTTTTAGAGGGAATTCATCTGCCGCTGCTCCAAAAAGGATGATAACCATACCCAGATATGCGAATTGATCTATTCATGCAAATGAAAGTTGATATACCGCAACCTTTAGAGGCTGATGTTAGCACAACAGTCTTCAATGAATTTATCGCTGAAACGTGGTCAGTAGAAATATGAATTGAGCCTCTAATGTTTCTGCGTTTTTAAGAGGTCAACACGGAGATTTACGCCATGATGTCTTATCGGATCATGTTAAATAAATACAATGTATAAACTATGGAGAAAGAGTTTTCTATTCTATTGAAAATATTCTTGAACAGTTGCACTTTTGAATGAATGTGAGTGGCTTCTACACGCATCAGCCTTACATAAAGCATAACGCTCTGCATAAGCAAAGTGTTCGGTGACTTCTATAAAGTTGCGTTTGCTTTCGCCGTTCAGTGATTATAGTGATGGTGTTTCATTCTGTAATGTTTCAATCTTGATTCCTACTGCGTATAATGTGCTGAGTGCGTCTGTTAGTTTGTCGGCGTGTGTATGTGTGTGTGTTTGCCCGGAAATTCAGAAACACTAATTTCATGGACTGTTAAAAGATGGTAGAAGTAGAGGCGGCAGGATGGGAACATCGATGGTAGTTGGCAGGAACAGACGACGATTGCAGGGAGCGAGGTGTGCGCGAAATGGTTGATTCGGACCTAGAGCGTCGGAAATTGGGGGTGGCAGGTTGGGATCACGGATGAAAGGTGGAGGAAAGTAATCGTTGTGTAGTGTACCCGGAGGAAATCGGATGGATTGGGAGAGAGGAATGTTTGGGAAATTAGCGCGATCTAAGTAATAACACAAATTCGAATGAGAATAAGTTGGGAATGAATCGAGTTACCTATAACAATAGAACCCGAGCAGGACTTCGCTCATGGCGGCCGGAGCGCTAACGAAGTGTATCGCAGTGTGTGCGTTTGGCCAAGAATCAGTAACTTCGGTTTTTCCTGAATCGAAGCGTCCAACCACGAAGGGAGTGCAGGCATTGGACCAATTTCAATTCAAAAAGAAGGAGAACCGGGCATCAGTAAGCGATCCAAGTGGCTTTAGGGTGTCCGGAAAGTCTCAAGAAAATTCAGTCAGTTTCTTAAACACAAACTAACTATGAAAAGAAAGTCAGATCCGCGATCGAGATGGTGGCACTTCTTAGCTACAATGTCCCTCCATCAACCGGACTGGGCGTTGATGCCATTCCTCCAATATGGGGAGAGGCGTGACGCAATTAATTCATCTACTAGCTACTTGACTTTTTGACAGTTGATAAATTCTTTTCCCTTCAAGCAGGTCTGTGGGCTTCTGAAAGTACGGCCGTGATATAGGTTGAGGTCAGGTGAATATGTCGGGAGTGGGGTGGCCAGGTTATTCCAAGCCTTCCCAGTTCATCCACCGGCACCTTTCCGGGGGGTGGTCGAGCATTAACCATCACAATCTAAAGTTCTCTTGTAATCGGTGTGAAATGAGGGCTCGTAATACCACCTCTCCAGTTGCTAACAGAGTACCCATGCATTTATAGCAGTACATCCTTAGCAATGAGCCGGTTGATGTCGTCGTTCACTTACAGTCGAGGAGCTTCTGACACACACTAACTTGCATTCGACGCTCCTACTCAATCAAGAAGCGTGCGATATTTGCGAAGAAACCTGCTTCAAAAGTGACATCTGCGGAGAACGTCTTGAATGGCATAATATTATCACCCTTAAATCCCCAAGTCTGTAGTGAGCAAAGCTGTGGATGAACGGTGCGTGCTTTGGAAGGCTTCTGAACAGGTTTCTGTCGAATGTATTAAAAATTGCAGCGATAAGACAGCATAATGAAACCTATGACAAATAGACTAAAAATAGCCTAATTTGATTCGATTGATTGATATGATTCAAGTGATAATGCAGGTAAAGTCTATAATACAAGTGATACTAGTCCGAGTGGTGCTAAATATTGTTTAGACTGTCTATAAACTGTGGAGCGAATATTATTTTCTGCTCTGAGTTTAGATGAAAGTGGTGTATAAGCGGCACGTGGTCTCTTCAAACCACCTATCCGAAGAGTTTATGAGAATACTGCGGGCGGCAAAATCGAAAAAAGATACTCAATCTCAACAGAAGAGGCGACCTTTGACAACTAATACAGGAAGATATCTGTTGATCACCACCATAATTCATAGTCAAAGATACTTCCTATCTCATGAAGAAGGCTTGAAAGCCTAATTATTGATTGTTTCACAACGTCGATGCTCACTGATGTGGTTACACAAGTTTGCTGTGGTGTGTAGGGTACGGAAGCGTCAGCTGACGTGTAACGTAGAGAACAAAGCATGAGGCGATCAATATGTGCAACTTGTTTTATTTGAGAAATGATCGAGATCAGCGATCGTAATGTTAGGGCCATCAATGTCTTCGACCGTCAGAAAACCCTTTCACTGGTGTGTCAGTTTGGGACGAGCAGGTCGATGTGTAAAAAAATGAATACCTAGTGGAAAAGGCCTTTACATACACCATTTTTTGAAGGTCGTATCCAAAGCTGGATCGTATTGATTTTGAAGCCAATCATACACTGATACAAATATCAGTTTACCTCCGTCCGTGAACTATGGTTTAATTCCTATTACGTTCGTGCGAGCTCGCTTGAATAGTTTTGCGAAGTGGGGAATATATATCATTTCCTCCTGATAAAGGACTTCGGAGAAGTTTCCACTTTTGGCATACGAGGCACGTGTTCATGTAAGTCGTGACATTCCGATATGAAGCAGGCTAGTAGTATATTTCCTTAATTTTCTTGTACATTCTATTAATTTCGAAATGTGGTCCTAAAAGTGATGTATTATATATTATCCATATTAGAATGTAGCAGTATAGCAAAATTAGCCCTTTCGTAACGAAAATCGTTGCATGGCGTATTCCAGTCTCAAGAGATCGCCGCGGGTAAACCTCGATGTCAGACCGTAGCGAGGCTTTTTCTGTCACCTCTGAATGTGTTCTAGGACACACTTCTGAATGTGTTCCAGGAAAGGTAAGGAGATTAGAGGACTAGGTAAAGGAAAATGAATGGATTAATTACAGAAAGTTTTAGGCTTGTCTGCACGAGACTCAGTCGCAATGCCATACTATTTTTGCTAATTTGGCAATTGGCTGGGCGCCTATCAAATCTGATCACGTTTAGATAAAGGAAGGGTGCTTCACCTAAATCTTGCTCGAATGCTATCAATGCCTGTTTCAAGTGCTCTGTTCATATGAATGATGTATCTTACACTATTAGGATTTCAAGGACACATCTATTATTGGAGAAAGCAGTATGTAGCCACGAAAGCCCTAAATTTTGATGCCCACACATTCTCTGAACGAGGTATCTTGGCAATGCTCGCTACCATATCTGGATTTGTGCGAGTGCCATTCTCACTGGCGAGGGCATCTGAATACTGAACTTGGGTTCGAAAAAAATCAACGCGTTTCGTTCCGTTTCGTAATCGCTTAGAGCCAATTCTATTACAACTTTTGTTTGCATGTGATGAAGCACTTCTTTTGGGTTTCTGAGGTGCTGGTCCATCAGTTGACTTGCTATAATATTATCATCAGTGTGAGCGAAAGCGCACGCTCGTGTTCTTTGAATTAGGATTTTATCTAGGATTTTTATCTAGGATTTTTTCAAGATTGAGAGGTTGAAAGTGTTTCTGAAAAAATTGTAAGAGCAGAGTTTGTATTAGAAGAGATTTTGGAGACATGCCGTCACGTGTAGTCGAGCTGTAGACGATCGAGCTACTATGCTTATCTTGGATGCCGGAAGAGACAAACGACTTCGCTGCGACTGTTTTTCGTGACTCTACTGAATGAGTTAGGGACCGAGTCACTGATATTTCGTCAGTTTTCTTATACTTGTTCAATTTGCTTATTCCCAGCGTTTTCCATTGTTCGGTTGGAGTACAGGGTCTTTTTCATCAGAGATAGTATCACAAATGTGATCATTCCATGAATAGAATAGTAATTTGCCTTAGTCGATGATTGTTCTTTATATAACCGTTCGATTGGTTCTTCCGCAACTTTCAAATTCCATTCAATTTGATAGGTTTGCTCACGCTTAGTTTCACATGATCATGGCAGTCGATGTTTCCATTTTATTGTCTACCTAGGAGCTTCTTCGGCTTTCAATACAGTTATTCACTCACTATTTCATTTCGGAAGATCGTCAACATAGATAGAAAGGCATAAAAGAGCTGCGATAAGCACGGTGATCACGGTGTATCATTGGGGGAGTGCATTTATTCTTATTCCCTTCATTCATAGTATTTCATCTTTCTGCTTAAGATGTACCCCTTTCTATCTTACTTATTCTTCATTCTTTCCTATAATATTTCTGTGAACATTTTCTGTCATTGTTTAATTACCCAAGTTCGAGGTCAAGTAAATCTGTCTTTGTGGCGTGGCAGACGACACTCAGTTTATGGTGCATTGGCACTAAGGATGTGAGCCGCCGAAGGGATTGGTATGGCAGAATTACGCAGGTGCGAAGTTTTTTTGCTCAGTCTGCAACGCTTACATGTGCTATTCGCAGTGTTTCTTTTCTAACAGTTTTGGATACCTAACTTGGTGTACTGGACTGTAGAAAAAAACTAGACTATTCTTAGACCGTTAAACCAGTTTTGGATCTACTGGTTCCTCTTACGTTAACGTCCTTAGAGATCTACTCAGTAGACTTTGTGTCGACGCTTTCTTCTCCGGTAATAGGTCAAGGATAGTACTGTAACCCGTATAAAGATAGCGGTCCACCTGAAGGTCAAGTGGTGTGCTCACCCGTCGCTTAAATGCGCTGACCCGACGATTAGGCACTTTCTCGAATATGATAGAGCATGGAGCGTTGGAGGAGGAACCCGGGCTTCTCGGTCAGATTGACAATGTGGATGTAAGGATTCGTAATAAGTACGTATCTACGAAACTCCTTTTACGCTATTAGTGAAGCAGTAGGCAGCCTCGAAATACCTCTGACCAATGAATAAGAACAGAAAGTAACACATCGACAAAGCGCAAGAGCTTATGTTACGACGGGATTATTTCTGACGGAGCTTCAATTAGGAGACAAGAGCTTATCGCTCCTTATCAAGAGAGCCATAACCAATCGGTTGCAAGAACCGAACTTTCCAAATTATTCGGTAGACAGTTTACAGGAAAGGTTGGCGATGATGTAATTTTTGGGAGCTCTCTAACGCAACCGTCCATTTTCTGCTCCTCCTTGATTTTCGCAAGTTCAACTATTTGCTGAGATCGTTGGAGTCGATCGCACGGATATCAAGCAACAGCGGCAAACTACACCATCGCTGTAAACTACTTGAAGGACAAGTATGGGAGAACAAACGGAGATCGTCACCGAGCTTTATCGGAGACTAGAGAAATAGACAGCCAGAAGTGATAATCTCAAAGATCAGCGCAGACTCTTCGACCAACTTTCAGTATAATAGAAAAGCTTCAGCAAGAAAGCCAGGGTCCGAACAGCCCTTGGCTCATGAACAAGATTCTATCAAATTTCTCGGAAACTTTTAAAGGAGCCTTCTGAGAGAGAGGTTTCGTAAAGGGTGACTTCTAGACTTTCAAAAATCGAATGGTACGCTTTGATGTCATCCTGAGTTGAGAGGAACAAATCGAAGAGCAGTCACCAGAGAAGCTGATTATATTCTCAATGTGGAATTTATCATCGCCATAAATGACTAAAACTTTGTGGTGCTGGGGTTTCTTCTTCGCAGTTGCCTTTGTTTGGAGCGTACTCAAGTGTGATGTTAAGGGTGAAGGGCGACTCCTAGACTCCGTTATCGAATAGCACGTTAATATAGACAGGCGACATTGTGATAGAGTGTACGGTTCGGAAGGCTGCGGAGAGGTGAAACACATCATTCGCGGAGTTTCTACGACAGAGACACAGAGAAGGATCCAGTGAAGCGTACAATTCGTTTTTTGAATAATTTGAAGTGAAAATCAAACCAGTTTCCCACTATAAAGCAGACCATGCTGAAAGTAACATGGCTCTGACAGTCAATCATACCAGCGAAAATAGAAACTCTGCGAATGATGAGTTTCACCTCACCGCAGCCTCCCGAACTGTACATTCTATCACAATATCGCCGGACTATGTTAACGTGCTCATCGATAACGGAGTGGGCCACCCCTTCGTTTACGCCGCCTTGGCAAATGAACTAGTTCTTCCAATCGGGGGTTCAACTTTCATGAACCTTTCAACTTTTAGAGCTTGAAAATCAAAAGAAAGAATTTAAAGAAAAATTAAATCGCAATCAACTTGTATGTGGACAACCTGTTTGTCCCAGCTAACACCAAGAAGGAAGCGATCTAGAAGTACAAGGCTCTGGGGTCACTGTTTAAATATATAAATATAAACATAAGAGCTTTCCTATCTATCGACCTTGAAATCATAGAAGCAGGAGACATGGATCGTTCCTCGAAGCGAGTCACCAAAGTCTTGGTCATCTCTTGGGACTCCGTCGAGGATACCTTTACACCCGATGTCAACCTGAAAGGAAGAGACCTGCTATGCAAGAGAAGCATGGCACTGCAAATTGCCTCCATATTAGATATTCGCTTAGGATGGTTCACTCCGTTGTTGGTCAAGGCGATGTCTTTTCTGCAGAAGCTTTGGGACCATTACGATTAGGACGATCAACACATCTCATACGGAGATATGGAATAGAGTCGTTAATACGCTCGATGGATTTGATGTTCGATATTAAGATAAATCGCTTAGTTGCCATTAGTCTACTCTTTTTGACGCAAGCACGACATCAATGGCAGCTTCAGCTTAACTTGTCGAGAAGACAACTCCCATTCTCTCATAGCGAAATAGAAGGATAGCCAGCCATGAAAGGGCGGTAACGATCCCTAAGATTACCCAAGCGCGCAGTAAATTGTTGATGTGATCATCGAGCTTCTTTTGAAATTCCAGTAGAGGGGGCGAAATCGGGTTCGAAGAGTGTCAGTCGTCGTTTTTGTGAAGATTTCCCCGATTCTTTGGGGAGAACCTAGATCGTGGGATCCAGTCTGGATCCGAACGCGAAATTTATAGAACAATTGAGCTAATCGGTCCCGTTCCTCCTCAGATAATTCTGCGGAAGACAGATCAACATTGCAAGAATCAATACTATGTAATAGTTGTTTTAGGGCGGTCGGTCCTTGCCACAATATCTGCTACAAAGAGATTAATCAGGATGGACATGAGAGATGAACACTGAATCACTGAGATTTAGTAGACCAGCCAATGATATCTGTTGCGCTCTGTAAAGGGTTTCTGGTCTCTATGATGGATCAGAGTTTAGAAGAAGTAGGCCAGCAGCGTTAACCACTGCAGAAGAGACCATCAGTGATTTCTCTGACAGTTTCTCATTTTGGAAAACTAATACGAGTGAGATCTGGCTGGTCTGTTCTGTTACGCAATGTGCTAGTGTCTCTGATGGCGTGGTAGTACGGTAGTTTCTGCCACGCGGATGGGTATTTGCTGCTCGGCGGCTAGGAGCGCGTCTGCGGGGGCTGCGCATAGAATTTTCAGGTGATCATCCGCAAAACGAAGGGTGCAGTTATTATAATCAGAAGACCATGGCGGCAAGCGTCAAAAAATCGTTACCACGGGTGATATTATTAGGTGTGTGCATTAATTTCCGCCGTTTTTCGCGCACAAAAACATACTTATTACAAAATTAAAACTGAATGTACATTAACCAATGTATTGCCCATCGTTAGCTACAAGTTCTTGCCGTCTTTCTGGTACCTTGTCGTCTCTGGGTCTAAAAAAGTCTTCATTTTTTGAGGCAATCCTGTTATCCACCCATTTTCGCACGTCTCCGGCATTCCGGAAGCGTATATCTGCTAAACTGACTTGCATGGACCGGAATAGGTGGTAATCAGAAAGAGCAAAATCCGGAGAGTATGCAGACTGAACAAGCTGATCCCATCCAACAACTGCAATTTTTTAAAGGGCATTCTTCGCAACACGGGGTCTGGCATGTTCGTGGTGGAACGGCACCTCATGATACTTTGTTGCGATTAAGGTGAGCTTTTAGGTGAGAGCATCCAACAAACTGTCAAGTTGGTATTCGTAGCGGTCAGCAGTAACAGTTTCGTTCGGGCTCAGCAGCTCATAGTTCAAAACACCCTTATGATCCCACCACCAAATGCACGCACAGCATTACTTTTTGGCAATAAACATTCCGCTTTCGTTGCAAGCTCTCGAGTGAAGAGAAACTAGCTCAGCAGGTTCGTTCAGATGAAGCTTGTCCTCCATAGAAGCATCCGGTGGGCTTCAGTTTCAGTTTTCCTAAAATCAAACAGCAGGGGAAGGGCCCCCCGGGGAAACGGTCCATCACGTTCCATGACCAATCAGTCTGGAGCAACAGGATTTTGGGACAAAACTAATCTGTCTGCCCTTAAGTAGGTAGCCAACACCCTACCTCACAGAACCTGACAGGTTTCACCGGTAAACCTCTAACATGGTTCGCGCTACGGCCCTTGGAGTTCGGCGGCGGAAATTAATGCACACACCTAATATAAGCGTCCGCCTCTACAAGATGACTTAGTAAAATAGACAGGGTCTCCGAAAGATACGGAACCAATTTCGAACAAAAGCGTCGCATACCTTAAAAGTTGAGAAGAGGCCCTCGCCATACCTACTGCTCTAGTAACACGCTTTAAAGGACTTCAAAGCTTTGAAGAGAGATAACAGAGGTAAGAGTAATGGATGCTCCGGCGTCTACTAAGGCTAAGACCTGACCACGAATAGGTAATTGAGCCAGAAGAAAAGCGATCACGATGAGGTAAATACAACACACTTACGGCACTCATTATTGCGCGACGGGGCCAAGACGATGAGGCATCAATTTTAAGACATGCCAGTTCTACCATCTGAGAAGATAAAGTAGAGGTTACCGAAGGGCGTGCCTGCGTGTTTACCAGCAGTGTTTGACGATTAGTAGCGACCGAAACAGGGAGCTGCTTTCTGAGAGGTAGGAGCTAGCCCGGGTATGTTACACTATAAAATAATAGCTGCTTCAATTAGACGAATGGTAACAATAGTACCGCAACAGGTAATCCAGAGGTCAAAGGTTGACCAAGGACCAAAAAGTGTACTCCAAAGCGAAAACGAACAAGTATTGTGCATTGCAGAATTAAAGATTCTATTTCATCAGCTACACGAGTGTACGAGAGATGATCAGTTGACATAGCGGTCCACAATTCCTGCCACTGATGGTCTTGAACTAGCTCGCTTAAATCAGATCAGTCAGAATCAGATTATGAAAGATTGTAAGAGGAAGAGCTGACGAGAAAGAATTGAAACTGGAGGGGATACTAATGTTCAGCACGAAATTGCGGGGTTAACTGAAAATCACCTGTTGTAGAGTCAAACTTAAGAAAAAAATCTTCACACTGAGGTAAAAATATCGTACTGTAGAACAATCTGCCAGATCTGCTTGTTGGAAAGCAACTATAAATGGGTCAAGAGATGGTAGAGTAGGTGGCTGTACCAGATAGAGGAATAATTTTAAGTTAAGGCTTAGAAAAATAAGTGCCATTAAACAGCACCTACTTCAGATTGCTCGCAGAAATTCCCATACAGCGTGAATCTGTACTAAATCGGTACTCAACAAAGAAGCTGCAATATCAGTGCGCCCCAAGAGGTTAAGAAGAGTCAGAGTTGGGTTGGCAGCAAGAGATATATGGAGAGCAAAAGCTAAGAGATTTGTTCTATTACAGTGGTAGTAGCGCGTGATGAAAAAGTGAGGAAACAGCTAAAACTACCGAACTCTTCACTGCTAGAAGCTGCGCGGCTATCTGATAAGAAGTCACTTGCCCAGTTGACGGCCCTTCATTCTCATGAACGGTGTGGACCGACACGACTCCTGCTTGTTGGGAGTCCACAGAAGGATAGACCCATCATGAAGCACGCAATTATTTGACTCGTAGGTACTCTGGGCTGGATTTCCAACCGGGGAATTGGGTACGGAAGCTCCATGGCGCATATTAACGACGGTTGAGATAAGAAAACAGTTGGATATCGCAACAGTGCGCGCCGTTCAACACCCGAAAGGGGCGGAGGGGCGTTTGATTATAAGTGAACTTGAGGTTGCCCAAAAGTAATTTGACTTGGTCATGCTACCGTGCTCACACTTATAATGCTGGATCATCAGCTTGCGAAGTTCAGGAGACACTACAGAGTGGGTTTCGGTAGAGTTTCGGTAACGTGACAGGAAAAATCCCGCCGGAAAGATAGCGGACTGAGTATAAATATGCAGCAGTGGGCCACAGTGTCATAGCGCTGTGTATTATGGCGATATACGTAGACCGATGAGGTCTTGGGAGGTGTTTCGATCGGGAGAATGATCCATGAACAGTTTTACGATATCGGGTTACGGCGCAAGCGCATCAGCTAGGCTGTGCGGGCACAACCATGCTGACGTCGAGAGTATTTCACCTGACGCGGAACATAAAAGCATACAAATCGCGAACATTAGCTTAAGTCCTTGACGACAACGCGGATTTCGATGTGATGCGCTCACGGGACCACGCCCCATCCTTTCACGTGCGATTGGACCCACCAATGGGTGCCATTGTCTCAGGGAAAAACTCTCTCAGTGACTCACCAAATTTAGCAGTATTTCCCTACAATAGAAGCACCAACATGTTGTTTCCCATAATGTTTAACTAGGGATCAAAAATGGAGTCGAGTTTGGAAACAATTCAGGATGGAAACTTCGGAAATAAGGAACCCAGTAGGTTCTTATAATATTCAAAGCCCTTGAGGATCAATTTATTCTTGGCGACTGCCATGATAAACCTGAAAAGTTTCCAGGATGTACACAAGCCTTGCGAAAGTTCCTAACATTTTCTAATAGTACCCCTTAAACAATACATGTTTGCGATAAGTAAGCTTCTATTTAACATCTATGTGGACCATGTTGAATATAGATACTATGAACTGTGTTTATAAGTGTGAAAGTATTGAATAAGTTCCAAAAGTGGTAAGAAACAGGAAATTATGGTGGCACTCAACATTGGGTGCCATTGTCCCACCGGTGAGTGCCATTGCCGCCAAAGGGTTAACGTGAGGAATCGGGAGGGAAAACGAATGAGAAAAAGAGTTGCCAAAGGCAGAATTCGCCGGCTCCTCATTGCGCTTTACTAAGCCATTGACCCTAGCGTCAGATCTTTTCAGTGCGGTTTGATTTTCTTAGAGAGATAGGGAGAGTTCAAATCCGATCGCGAGCTTGCGAAAGCTCTCTATCCCTATCGAAGCCAGAAGGCGGAATACCAACACGATATGAAGCTAGAGCAGAATTACGGCCGCTCTATAAGCTGCGTTGAGAAGTCTACCTGTCGTTCGGCGTGTGGAACATGAGGTGACGGGCATTGGCGAAAAAAATGCCCCATACCTCCACAATTAAAGCAAGCAGTAGTTGTTTCCACCTTCACAGGACAGCCACCCTCTTGATTGTAGGCTGAAATGCACCTGCCCGCTGTTAAATGAGCCTCTGCGCCTCTCATGGTTCTGACGCCCAAAGTTTTGTTACGCTGGTGCTGCAGCCTTTACCTTTATAGCCTGGGTTGGTAGTGCAGACCTGATGAGACACTCGGCAGTGGCCCCAGCCAGCAGTTGCTCAGCCATTTGAGCTTTCGCAGCAGCTTGCTCAAATGTTGCTAGATTATCTAGCTTTACATATTAGCGGATATCAGGTCGCAATCTTGCTACAATCTCCTCAAGCGTTCTGTCCTTCTGACTAGCTGGGACCTGACCAGAGGTGGCTGCCTGTACCAACAGTAAAAGCCTATTAGCGAAGGTGGATGCTGATTTTCGCGTCTGCTGTTGGCAGGAAGGAAGAGCTTGACGGTCATATACCAATGCTAAGGTCCTTCAAAAGATTTCTTCGAGTGCGCGACTACCATGAAATAATCTTCACATTTCTACGACCGCATAGTCCTCTACCTTTTCCCTAGCTACGCCATCTACGAACCCAGTCAAGAAAATCGCCTTCTGCTGAGATGTCGATGCGGTAGATCTCATTCGCATTATATCCTCCAGGCGCTAAACCACAATGAAATCGGAGGGGATATTGTCCAGATCCAGAAAACGGGACTATGCACGGTAGGGATCAGTCTGGGCTCCTTGTAGCCACCAACGGTAGTGAGTCAATGCGCTCACCTACTGCTCCGAAGGAGTTATTTGAATCCGATAGCAGGCTTGAATTATCTTTGTTAATAGTTTCGGCAAGCTTCGTTGGCCCCCCCCCTGGCCTCATCTCGAACTCCGACGATGGCGAGAACCGTAGCATCACGAAGAGCATTAGCGTGCTTCTTCGAATCAAAGCGCGGTCATCGAGATTTGATAAGGCGCCGCCAGGTTACCAGAAGCTGGCATTTCTAAATCTACTCTTGGCGTCAGGGCAAGTGCGGCCGGATGAGACCGGGTCGCGGAAGGTTCCATGATCCCACACACCATCGCGACAGAGAGGAGAGCTTGAAAGAAAAATGAGAGGTAATGAATGCCGAAAAGCATGAGTCTCCTTAAAATTTATGGAGGTGAGCGGAGCCAGCCAATGAGAGGCCTCTATCGTAACCCTAGAGAGTCAATTCCCAGAGTTGATTTGAGCACTTCTTCCATGTTTTTGATTAAGATGTGATTAGTGCTGATGATAGGAGTGATGAGGCTTGGGAATAAGCCGAGAATTTGAAACATTCGAAGGAACCTGTGACCCTATCAGGCGCTTAATATTTAATGATGCCGATAAACCGCTGGCGCAGGGAACAAAGTGCGGCATGTGATGGGAGAATATTTGGAAGAGGTCAGCGGCTTGAAATGTTACCGATCGAGCTGACAGCCAAGAAAGCGTGAAAAGTTATGAAATGAGATTAACGACACACGCTACATTCAAATGTATTCAGATATAGAAGTTAGAATCATATGAAAATAAACAAGGTTCGAATATATATAGACCCCAGTCTCGACAGAAGACTGGGTGAATAACACTGGGTTGTGCGAACGAGTAATCAGAAAAAAAGGCAGGAGACTTCAATATATTCTATGCCAGAAGGTGAGCAAGAAACAGACGCGGCATGGCCTGATTAGGGTGATTATCTCCTTCGCAGGGTGGGTAAGTGTTGACGCGCTTCTCTCAGTGGACTAACCATTTGTGGTCAAGGATCGGTACCGCCGAAGACAATACGCTCAACATCGCCAGGGAACGATGACCACACCCTTCCTGCAATAGAATTTTAGAGACCGACCAAACGAAGATAGGACGGTGGAGTTGGTTCAGTAAAATGGTGAAATGGACTCGGAAATTATTCTTTGACTCGGACCGTGCAGGTCGATAACGTGTGGAACTCGTTAAAAGGGTCCCGCCATCGGAAATTTTATCACTGATTCAAAT
This sequence comes from Haemonchus contortus, assembly GCA_000469685.2. Taxonomy (NCBI): domain Eukaryota; kingdom Metazoa; phylum Nematoda; class Chromadorea; order Rhabditida; family Trichostrongylidae; genus Haemonchus; species Haemonchus contortus. Next base: position 22,740,000 of record LS997567.1, on the reverse strand, counting down.
TATAACCGCAGCTCTACGTTGTCTTATTTTAATTTCGTTTTTTTTGTCTTTTTTTTTGTAATTTTTACCTTTTTACAACTATATAAATGTATGCCGGAAAAACCTTTTTATCCGAAGCGGGGTAAACCTAATATCTCCTTCGATTGACTTATCTGAAACTCTCTCGCCGTCGTCACAAACACGATTTACCGTCCAGAGAAAGACCTCAGAATATAGGAATAAACCCATAATACAACCTAATTGCGACGATGATCAGCTTACTCTGAACGCTAGGGTAGCCTAGCATAACCTCACTATAACCTGGGACGAACTCCTCAACTTTCTTCTTTCTCGACCTTCTGAACCTTTCATCTTTCTAAGCCGGCTGGCTGTTTTAGACCCCTGTCACGGGTGCAGTGCACTTTTGAAGCTGGAGAAATCGTTCGTTTTTCTTTTTCGTTTTTTTCGATACCATACTCCGCTAGCACACAGATGCGACTTCCTGACCGAAAAAAACTTAGCCAAAAAAGAAAGTCCTCAAAAGAGCAATCGGCAGCTGCAGCCGTACGGTGTATTCCTTGTCCGAAGTCAACTGGGAGGACGAAGACACTTGAAAATAGATCGTGGTTGGTAAATAGACATGAACCGAAACGGACACGCCCTTTCGCATCCGATCGAGTCATGCCGAATCACCTAAAAGCAAGGCCATCACCTTACTTGCTACAGCGAAGGGGAACCATTCTCTGCTACCAGTTCGCGCGTACGAGGGAGCGTGCTCAGTCTCTTCTTCTGTGGGAACCACAAGATTATACAGTAGCGCTCAAAAGTATTCGTCAAAACGTATCTTCGGTCTTCTTTTCAGTCGTAACTCCTTTTCTACTGGATCTAATCACGCAAAATTTCAATATGTGTAGCATATGTGTAGTGTGAAGATTTTCCACCATTTACGTGTAGTTTGATCACGTCCAGGATATCCCAAATAGCGTGAACCCAAAACAAACTGGAAATACGGCCTTTCTGAACTGTCCTTCTATTTTGCCATGACTTAAGTGTAGTAGCGCTAATGCCTAGCACAGTAGAGGAGAGAAACGTACACAGGTAGACGTCAATAAATTTGCTTTTAGCGAAATCTACTACAGCAACAAGTACTGCTCTCAGTTATGCGGATATGGATGCTTTGCAGTCGAGTAGTGTTTGAAAAATGCTTCAGTTGAACATATACAAAAGTTCGAGCGATTCGCCCCACTAAGAAAAAAGTTATGAACGAAGAAGCGTTAGAGCGTTTGACCGAATACTTTTGAGCGCTACTGTATATAAGATATCAGAATATCACCGGAAATAGATAAATACTGAACGACCACAATCAGCAAGTTACAAGGCAACGAATAGGCGTTTGATGCAATACAATGCAATGAAATACAGAGACCGAGATCATAAAGGAAGTATTCGTGGTGACCATGGATTCGCCCTCCAGAGAGAAAGAAAGAGCTGGGCTGCCGTCCTTGGTGGCAAGCCTCCGTCGACCCCTCGTTGACGTTCTCGTCGATCGCCGCTCCACCCTGAAATTCCTTGATGATTCATTTTGCAACATCATCAGCTGATAGTCGCGCGGCTCACATTACTCATGTTTTGATTGCCAGGAAAATGTTCAAGTAGTCTAGTAGTTCATAACCCTTGCTACCTTAATCACATCGTTTACACAAATTTCAAATGCTTTGCACTTTTTGTCGCAGAACTTTCTTGTCAATTTTTATATGCGCATTCAATAAGCCTGTTATGCCTCGGCCTCGTTCCTGAATTGAGAGAGGAATGGGAGTGAAGCCCTCCAAGTTGTCTTCATCTGCTAATTTATATCGGCGTAAAAAAAGCGAAAACTGAATTTTATCAAATACAATTTGCAAAATCTCTCGTACCTATGTATTACATATATCAAATTCATTACACGGAAAAATTCGAGAGGAGAACAGGACAAGTCGGCGATACGATAGGCGTTACAGCCAGAGCTAGGCGAGCGAGATGAGTAAGGCTCAGTTGTCGGTAGCCAGCTTGTTTTATAGTGGCGCAGAGTGATTGATGGGTGGCATTGTTGAAGTGGGCATCGGGTAGCAAGGATACAACATCCTTGAATTTTCGGTGAAGCAAAACGGTAGCCGCCGGATATCCACTACCGCTTGCCGTGAAAACCAGAAAATGCGAAGGCTTCTGAAGAAATTCGTCAATGTGGGAAAGTCGTGGATTTATGCACCGTGAATTTTGAGGGTTAAAGGTACATCGAATCCTTAAAATTGATGAACTGTGTCTACAACAAGACAAGACTTCTGCTCTTAAAGGCACAGTTTACGGTAATTAACTGTTGCTGGTTCGCGGGCTTTTCCGCCCCTCGCTCGATGTCACGTCAGACGAGTGTAGAGACGATGCAAATTGCAAATTCTCGCTCTAGGACCACACACAGTCAGCTAATGTCGAGTGATGAGGCGATGATTTCCTCCTATTCTTTTGTTATATGTTATTCTCATTGCTGTTGCTACCCCTAATTTAATTTTCTTTCATAAGGGGCTGAAAAAGGTGAGTGGGTATTTTTGTTGTTACTAGGGGTTTTTTGCTAATTGTGCTCATGAGGGAATGAATTTTGGCTACCGTAATCAGTCACTCGCACCAGGACCCACACATACGCTCTGACACCCATTGTATAGCTCGTCCAAGCGCCCTTGCGCCCTTTTCTATAATTTCCTCATTGAATCAACCAATCTTGACCATGACTCATAACACGTGACACGTGAGTGAAAAGTGACTTGACTTCAGCTGTCAGACCGGACAGGGTGAAAATATGGTACAAAGACGTCTCGCAGGTGGCTAAGGACTACACGCGTGCAACCACGAGCCAAACAAAAGAGCCGCCATGGTCTAGCCGAGTAGTCAGTTATCAGCTTTGTATCTCGCGATTTCAGTTTCATTATTGCGACTGTAACGCGGTTCAAGTTGCAATCTCGGCGCATTGAGCCTTGCGCGACTGATATCATTCCCTTATCTCAACTTGCTCATCCCTTATCTCAACTTTCTCATCCCTTATCTCACCTTCCTCACGGAACAAAATGCCACATTCCCGTCGTACGAGGCTCGATGCCTCCCATATATAAGCACCAGAACGAGGACGGAGACTTGTCTTTGATATCTTCCACGCTGCCCTCACGCAATCCACGCTTCTATCATGCTTTGTATAACGCTCTTTATCACCCTTCAGAAATGCTCACTCGATTTCTCGTGCTTTATACGCTAATCAAATATCACTACCCACTCACTTTAGAGCTTTCGCTTTATATATCGATACGCCATATCCTTGAAGGATTTTACCTTTTGTATGAATGACTGTTCGTGCCCTCTTGTATGTGTTTGTTATGCTCTTATTCATATGGCTAAATTACCCAAGTTTGAGGTTTTACTTGTCGCAATAAAATCGTGGTAATCTATCGTGTGGTGGTGATTGTGGCGAGCCTATCGTGCCGAGAAGGTTAAACAGCTATACTCGATATAACGGCTATATTGCCAGCATAGTTGATGCACGCCCCATTCTTCTTCATTTTTCTGCTATCACTCTCGTCCATCCCCCTTTTCAACGATTTTTCGAAGTCTTTTTCCATCTTGGATACACCAATTCACGCAGTTTCTTCGCCTTCATCGCACTATTTTCCATCTTACCTTCCACTTTCGTCATAATCTGATTTACCCAAACTTATCGTGAGCTGTGCCTTTAAAAAGCGTACATTAGCTCAGAAATAAGGAAAGTTAGACCCATCAACAGAAACTGAAAAATTTTTTTTGTCAAACAATTAGGTTTTTTGAGACTATGCCCGACCTGAATATTAGGTTGAAGAGAAGCTCTGGACACACGAATGTGCATGTATCGTCGTTTCTCTAAACAGAGAAGGGTTTCAAGTTCCCATGGAACTTTGAATAGAGACCTAGGGATATCGATAGGACTTGAAACGTGGTATCAACAAATATGGAAAGTAAAATTACCAAATGAGTCTAGAAAAAAGTTGCGAGCGTTCAACTTTGCGTGCTTGAGTATGGAGAGATAGTGCCCGTTGATGATCGCAGTTGCCCGCAACGGAAACAAGCGTCATCATGGCGTAGTGTCACTGCTCTTCCTCTCATGGTGAGCGCGGAGGGCTTGTTCCCTGTTGTCTTTTTCGCTTTTGCAAAACGTGCTTTCATCCGATTAAAAGCTCCTAAACCGTTTTCTTTCTAATTCCGATCAGCGCTTTGTTTCGGTCATCATTTGCGATCACCTATTCATCACCTGTCACCGCACTCATCTAAAATTTCTCCAAGTCATTTTTGTAACACTCTTTCACTCTCAACATCGAAACACACATACCCACACCCAGAGTGAAATAGTCGTGGACACGCGAGAAAACTCAACATAGGTGAAAGAACCCAAAAAATGGGTAGAGAAAACGTATGTTTTCTGGTCCCGAATCGATTTAGTTCCATTTACGATTGTGGAGGAAAAGCATGCGCATATGAGGTCCGCATTTTGTGAACAACATTTCTGCTTCACTCATTTCTTAAATTCTTTCATCAATATTCAGTTTTTCACGCATGCCTGTCTCAAGTGATTCAGGTTTCCCGCTCCACCTCAAGAAATTTTTAGTGAGTGCGGTGATAGGTGATAGATGGGTGATCGCAAATGATAGCTGAAGCGAAGCGCTAACTCACATTAGTGAGAAAAAACGGTTCAGGAGCTCTTATTCGGATGAAAGCACATTTTGCAAGAGCGAAAACGACAACGGGGTGCAAAAACTCGTCGCTCACCTGAACAGGGGGAGCATTGCCACTACGCCGCGGTGACTCTTGTGTTCACTGTGGGCAACAGCGCTTGTCAACTGCCACTATCTCTCCATGCTTAAGCATGCAAACTTTCAACGCTCACAACTTTCTTGGTGGACTCATTTTGCAATTTTACTCCCCCCCCCCGGGTTTACATTTTTTTCAAGCCCTATCAATATACCTAGGTCTGTGTACAAAGTTCCATGGGAAGTTGAAACCTTTTCCTGATAAGAGACCCTTGCTGACCTCGGACCATCGCGAGCAGAAAAAGCAATACGTAAGAAGTTTCTTAGCACACTGATAACAGACATTGGAAGAACAATTCGGGTTATTGAAAACGCAAGCAACGGAGGTTGGTGAGCGATAATAGGCCATTCCAAATACTCTTTGCCGTGTTTTAACTGGAATCATAACCCAGTGGCTAGAGTTGGAAACACAACACGAGGGCATCAGTAATCTTGGAGTTACCGAAAACTTTCGCCCAATTTTTTATCTTGCGTAAACCCAACTGAAGTTAAGCAATTTCTTTGTCACGCCAATAGACTGTACTGTACAATTGTTAATTAGGACGTGTAAGATAATCGACAATAATATACAAATCTGCATCCTTATATACATATAGACCTGGGCGGTGCCCAGTTACCGTATCGCTATTTACTGAAGGGGGAAAAGGTACCGCGCCAACAGCAATGCTTAGGTTACCTACTTGTTGCAGCACACTTATGATACCGTAAGGCTATGCCTTCGGCATCGTCTCGAAAGGTACTTATTATAAGCATCACCTAAGGTGATCAGCTACACTAGTTGTGAACCCAGAACACTGGGGCGAGGCGAGAAAGCGGTAGCTATAATGGGCATAATAACAGCATGGCTCAAGCAAAACTTATTGTGCAGTGCGTTTACAATATAAGGCAACCAATTATCGAGCTAACGATGTAACAACAATATCACTCATTACAATGCAAATTTCATTATTTGCTGACGGAATGACACCATTTACAAATGGCTTTCGAAGAGCCGACGTCGTCGTTAGCTGAGGGAGCTGGTGTTGAAAAGTACTTGGTTCTTTGCAGCTCTTCGTAGCTGACGTCTCACGGGAGCGTCAGCTTTTTTCCTTGATGACGAAGGCGGTCTTCTTGAAGTAGTGGCTCTATATGTCAAAGACTCGTCCTTTTGGTCTGTTGAAGAATGAATAGAGCAGTTATCTCTAGAGGCATAAGTCGACTGATTGGTCGCTGAACAATTCTTCCTGTTGACCTTTAAAGCATGGCGCTTCGAATTCAGCAGTCCGTTGCCTGGTGTCCAATCATATGGCAGAACTCATAACATCGTGTCGTCGGGAAGGTACTGCACTGAGGTGTGTCTGATCGAAGCACTTCCGTCTGAGACACTTGCTGCGTCCTTAAGTCTAGTGTATGCATCCTTTCATCGAGTCGTCGCAAGCGTCCCTACAGCAGATTCAGCTTCCGCTTGGTGTCGTTCATGCTATCCAGTCAAGCACGGAACATGCCGCAAGCGTTCTTATTCTTTCTTGCCATCTTGCGATATCGCAAGGGGTCGCAAGGCAGTTTTTGGTTGACTTATAGGCTGTTTCTTATTCCTAGGTGTTCCTTTTGAAGGGACTTTGCTGACCTGCTTTAGACGTACTTTCGCAACGACGGGTAGAATTAGGATCTCGGATGTTGGCAGGAGATGATTCCGCTCCAGAGGTATTCAGGTCCGTTTAGAAGCCACCTCTCAAGAAATGATTGCAGCAGATACTATAGTACAAGCAAGCTCTATTGTACATCACTCACTTCTTTCATCTAACTGGGTGTGGTGGTGCTAACTCCAGTAATCGCATACCCGGAGATAATGGGCGTCAGCATAAGTCTTGACGGTAGTTTGATAGCTGCCGAATTGTGGCCGACAATCCTGTGCAGCAGATCCTGTTCAATAAGTATGTCAGGAGATATATTCGCTGAGCGAAGACTACGCTACGCCATCGGGATTCTCTTCTTTGTTATAAAGTGTGTCTACCTCCGACAGCTTGGCAGTCCTCCTAGGCGCTATGAAATTGATTTTGGTGGAGACTGATATATGCCTAAGCTTTTTTGAGCCGCGAAGGTTTTTAAATGTAATTCGATCTTCCTCAGATTGGAGGGTTACTCATAGCTTCCCAATTCCAACAGCAGTGAATAAGGTTGTACTGAGCGATGGCAGCCTAAGCGATGCTCCGAATGATGACTTGACGAAAATGCGTTGAGATTCCGAATCCGGTAGAAGAGTTACAATTCGATAATTCATTTGGGATTTATAAAACTTGATCTGAAGCTATTTGTAGCAGATGTTGCCCACTAGCTTTCGCATTGTTATATTCATATGTAAGCAGTGTTTGGATAGGCTTGTACTGGGCTGATTGTTGCTCTTGTTGCTAATTGTGCAGTCTTGACGGCTGTTTTGTGCGGCTGTGATTTGCCAAAGTTGTGCTTCTTGAACTTGCTTGAGAGCTTGCAGTTAGAGTCGGGTATTGCGTACGATTTGGTGTGTTCGTTGCTTGAAGGTGCTCCCATTGGAGGTGCAAAAAGATGAATGGTGGTCTTCGTCACATTTTGAACATTTGCTGACGGCAAGACATTGTTCTGAATTGCGCCCTATGTTGAAGCATCTCCGAAATACTATTTGTCTTCTGGCTTTGTTTCTGCGCTCCTCCAGTGAGACGAATCTGTTGCACCGTTGCGGAAGGTGCGTTGTACCACAAAGACATCTCGGTTTCATGCTCTGGCCAGATAACGTTTTGTTGATCGAACACTTTTCCTGTTGTGGACGGTCATTGCCTTGTATGCTTCGAACAAATCCGCACGTTCTTGTTGTCAGCTCGGTTGTTTCTTGAAGAGTGATAATTTCGTCGATGGGCTCAATAATCTCGCTTACATTGAAGAAGTTTCCAGCCTCAATTGTTTCCTGATAACTGTGCCACTGACCGATTCTGTGAATTTCGAGATTATTGGACGTCTCCACATTCGATCGGGGCTCATTGGTGTTCCTGTCTGCTCTAGATGTATGACCCTCGCAGAGATCCTCTGTAAGAGTTTTGCTGCAACTTTTCGAATTTTCTCGAACGAGCTCGCGGAAGGCGTTCGATTTCGTTTATCAAAATATCTGCGATGCTCGCGGATCTAGCCAATGACGTTTTCTTGGTGAACACACCGAGAGAAAATATCAAACACCAGTTGGTTAGAAATCGTCTCTATGACCGGATTTGCATCATGGATAACTGCGTGATCTGCCCGTATGGGAAAGTAATAGACTGTGCACAAAGAACTGTGGTTTACCAACTTCAGTGTTTAACATGTGGTGCTCGCTATATTGGAGAAACTGTGAGACAGCCATGCGTTCGTGTGAAAGAACATTTAGCCAGCAAACGAAGGTCTTGCACGATTGCACCGCTTGGAATGCACACAAGAAAAAGTCATGCTGGTTGCTTTTGCTGGTTTGCTGGTGACGGTAGAGCAATTGAGGCAGCCCGGTCAACCACTTTGACGTTAAGTGCACGATTTTGGCCCACTAGGACAGAATTGGTGCCAGAAAAACCCTCGAGGCTTTCTGGATAATACACCGAAATCCGAGCTTGATCAACAAGAATGAGTGCATCAACACTGGTGACCTCTTGCCTTACATCCCTCTGTGTGAGCTTTGATAGTGAGACTGATACGCGTCACGTCACGATACTATAAATGGGTCGTGGTTGACCACGCTGTCTCAATTGCTCTATCGTCACGAAACTTGAGCAACTGTTCGGTATTGGTGGAATTGACGTGAGTGACTTGTCGGAGTTCCTTATTAGTTGTAAGTTCGTCAGCCTGAGTTGCAACTATGTAGTTAAGAGCTGGTCTACGTCAAGCGTGATAGGTAAAACTTTAAAGTTGCGATACGCTTTCAGGCCTTCGATAACGGCGAGCTAGTCAAAACGTCAGGCGAATAAAGACTCGATCATTGAAAATCTTTATGGCCTCCTCTGACGTCATTTATACTGGAGACATCTTCGACAATGCTTCTCCCATATCAACATTTCCTGCTCTGTTGGCTTCCTCCAAACCGAGTTATAAATGTTTCCATAAAGCACCGCATTTTCGGAGAACGCCCCACCCATCGGGGGTGGGTTTCTCCAGTTGAATCTAGCTTACCAATGCACACCTCTAGCCACCTTTATACCCCAGTTTTGAAGCCGTCTTGTGACTGAATTTGGAACCATGGTCCTCAGTACAGTTCGATGCACGCCACGCCCACCGTGGGCGGGGCTTCGCCGAGCTGATGTGCACTTTATACTTCTCGGGATATGGCCCACCCATCTCACCTTGACCCGGTCTCTCCAGGCAGATCTGAAGGAGCTAAGGAATTCCGTGACAGACATACATACATACATACATACATACATACATACATACATACATACATACATACATACATACATACATACATACATACATACATACATACATACATACAGACAGACAGACAGACAGACAGACAGACAGACAGACAGACAGACAGACAGACAGACAGACAGACAGACAGACAGACAGACAGACAGACAGAAGGACAGACGAAGCGCTTTTTAGTAAGTGGGATCGATGTGGGCGGTGCGCAGTTACCGTATCGCTATTTAATGAATGGGGTAAAGGTAACGCGCCCACAGCAATGCCTAGGTTACCTACTTGACAGCAAAATATGATACCAAAAGGTTAGGCCTTCGACATCGTCTCAAGAGGTACTTATAATATGCATTACCTGACAGACAGACAGACAGACAGACAGACAGACAGACAGACAGACAGACAGACAGACAGACAGACAGACAGACAGACAGACAGACAGACAGACAGACAGACAGACAGACAGACAGACAGACAGACAGACAGACAGACAGACAGACAGACAGACAGACAGACAGACAGACAGACAGACAGACAGACAGACAGACAGACAGACAGACAGACAGACAGACAGACAGACAGACAGACAGACAGACAGACAGACAGACAGACAGACAGACAGACAGACAGACAGACAGACAAGACAACAGACAGACAGACAGACAGACAGACAGACAGACAGACAGACAGACAGACAGACAGACAGACAGACAGACAGACAGACAGACAGACAGACAGACAGACAGACAGACAGACAGACAGACAGACAGACAGACAGACAGACAGACAGACAGACAGACAGACAGACAGACAGACAGACAGACAGACAGACAGACAGACAGACAGACAGACAGACAGACAGACAGACAGACAGACAGACAGACAGACAGACAGACAGACAGACAGACAGACAGACAGACAGACAGACAGACAGACAGACAGACAGACAGACAGACAGACAGACAGACAGACAGACAGACAGACAGACAGACAAACAGACAGACAGACAGACAGACAGACAGACAGACAGACAGACAGACAGACAGACAGACAGACAAACAGACAGACAGACAGACAGACAGAACAGACAGACAGACAGACAGGCAGGCAGGCTCACTGACGTAAGTAGGGTCATCAAGACAGATTGATGGACGCGACAATCCCGAGAAGTTTCGAGCAAGGTAATTAAGACATCAAGAAGCGCAGTATCCTGAGTTGATCTTTATAAGACATATATGTTCAGGTTTCTGTGATGCACTTATGCTTTTCCTATTATTGAAACCAGGTTCACATTAGCCTCGACCCTCATTGTTTTGTGGCGCGTTACATTGTTTCACTCTGTTGCAAGGAGCCTGATAAATTTGAGCAGGGGAAGTGTTATCCTCAGCACATCTGTTGACCTTCCATCATTCCGTCGAGGCGGCCATATGTCTCACTTCCTTTATGCCACTGGGTCACAGAGTGTATCCGCAGGAATTTCTCCAAGCTGTAGAGCAATTAAGGCTGAGAATGGCTCACATGAGATAAGTTACTTATATAAGTTTTCTCTTCTCGTTCCCTAGCAAAGGCTTAACAGTAATAGCGATTTGTGTGAGGTCATGTCGAGGTTCTTTCCTTGGTTTCGCAACGATTCAGGAAGATCTTCGTAGCGCGAGGGAAAGGTTCGCACTGCGTGGCAAAAAATTTCTCTGACGCCCTACTCATCAGGAAAGAAGGTGGAACGGATTATTACACTGCTCTCAACAGCGTTCCTGCAAAAAGCATTTTCATTGCTAAACTAGACATTTTAGCACACTTAGAATACAACCATGCAAGACAAAGCAAAAGAAGGACAGTCGACTAGGTCAGGATCGGTGATCTACCGTCCTTCAGCCTTTTCCATTAAACTATAGCAGCTTTTTTATCCAAAATTATACCAATGTTGCTGATTGATTGTCAGTCAGTGTGTGAACCCGTCTTGCTGGCCGATCCATTTGATCGATACGGCAGCAATGTAACAGGTGCTTAGAATTTCTAGTGATCCACACTCGTTTTGTAAGCTTTATAATTATCAAAGCTTGCTCTTGGTTTTTCCGGAGTAGAACGTTAAGACTGAAGAAGAACTGAACAAGGGAACCTAATGCGTGGAATACGATTTTTCCGACACTTCTGTTTTCCTTTAGTCTTGTGGAAAACTTATGCTCTTGAGGTTTTGTCCGATGAAACTAAGACTGAGCCTGTGATGCATACATGGAAAGATTAGGTGGCTCAGCTTTCTATGTGAGCGGTCGGCGATTTAAATACAGCGTTTCTACAGCTGAAATTGTTGTAGGGAATGAATGTAATACTAGTCATGACTATTCATTTCGATATAGATCTGCCTCGGCTCATTATATTGATTCCTCTATCAAAGCATTGTCGGGAAAGATTTCCTCTCCGAGATATTCCATGCAGGAAAAACCGAATGCACAAACTTCTCACTTTTTTCACAACTTTCATAATGCCATAAAGCGAAAAAAGAGGCAGGTGGAGGATTTCAGATATAATGAATTCATTCATGCGGAGGTTCGTGGCAGCACTTTCTTACATGACTATAACGATTATCATACAAGCATAGGTCACCTAAACGTAGGGAATCAGGTACAGGTCATTCAATGCTTAAACTGTGAGCACGTCAAAACTAGATCGGTTGATCATGTCGCAATCATTCATATATAATATGTGAATTATGAAGAGTCCCGGGTCGATCAACAGACATATTTTCGATATCAAGGGCAGTTGCATTTAAGGAACCACCCTCTTCGCAGGTGGTGGGTTTTAGGCGTAGTTGCTGGTGGGATATCAAGAGCCAGGAGGAGAACCAGCTGCTCAAGAGGCTCTGTCCTATTTTCACGAGCTATAAGCAGTAAGAATCCGCGTGCGAATCTTCATCCTTCCACTTTGCATTTTGACTCAATCACAATCTGTAATATGAAATAAGAAGTCAGTAAGCTCGTCCTCATAACTGAGTATCCCCAAGGCTCGGTGGAATGTCTGAGAGTATCATACCCACAAGAAGAGCGAGAGTCATATCATGGCTTCTCCACTTTCACCCAGTTCTATGTTTCCATGGAAAATAAAGTAAGAGCCTCTACCAGTGACGCGGAGCCGCTTGTCATAAGAAAATTCTGAGCTGCACAATGTGGTAAAACATCCCAGTGAGAAATCTGAAAAGTTCTGCGCTGGACTGATAACGCTTTCTGCATTGTCATTAACTTACAACCTTAACTATTATTTCTACATTCCATGGATTCATGGCTTCCCTCGCTTTATTAAAGTAAACTGCGATGAGAATATGACATTCGAAGGCTGATTTAGATTTGAATTGAAGTGAACCATAGCTTCCATTCGCAACATACGTATAGTGGAGCATCTGACTGAATGTTATTCCAACACCGCTGTTACGTTTTTGTGGTATGCTGGCGCGATGAAAAGTGACTATTGTGGTTGAATATGTTGCGTTCTTTGGAGTTCCAGACGTTTGCTAATTCACATTTCGTTTCTCCGAGTATTAATGTTCGAACACGTTACCACTTATTCGCGAAATGATTACTAGTGAAAGAGAATGGTATATGGTAAGTACAGCAAAAGTATCGATCTGAATTTAGCTGCAAAACTGACCATGGGTCGTTTGGTCAGATGTAATAATAAGGATTAACACTCAAAAGTTGAAGTGTTGGTACCATTGTCGAAAAGAGCTGGTAACAAAACGACAAACAATCTCGCGAACAAAACACTCAGTGGAAGTATAAATAAACTCTTGATGGTCGGATAACTTCAAGAGTTATGATTAACTTTCGAAGCTGACCATATCTGTTTGCGGTGTTCGCTCAAGAGCACTCAAAAAACGCCCATCCCCCTAACCCCTGAGAAACGCACAAGAATTTCCTTTACAGTCCCAAAAGTAGTAAGTGTAGAAGAATTTCAAAATCACTACTATTTTCATGGCTGGGCGTGTCCAGGCAACGCACCCTTGTCGGATTTCCATCCAACGCTTCGCCATTATATGGAGTTCCAATAGTTACGGTCTCTTCCAGTGATTTGAGCACATTGCGTGTAGTTTTCTTTCAATTTCATTAGTCCACGGAAATCGGGCATCGGGCGAATAAACTACAAAATTTGGCTGGTCCGAGGTAAATTCAACACAGGTCGCTTGCATGTTTCGATTAAATAATTGGATTACAAGAACCACACGTATGTGACACTTTCAAACATAGCCAGTATTCATTCCGAATTTATACTGGAACTTCTCAACAGTGGTTAGCAAGTGTTCTACACCCACATGCACATCTATGAGTTTCGTTGGCAGTGCTCAGGTACGGATCTGGCTAACTGTCGCTTTACACCATGCGATTCTGATTAGAATTGTGTCTGCGAATACTCATATACCACAGTCTCTAGTGCTTTCTTGCCAATGAGTTCTACTTCTCTTCTAAAAGCACATTGTTTCTCGTGATGCCTGGCAGAGCTCTCCTTACCCCGCCCTCCTATAGGAAGCTGCTGGCATTCTGTCCTTCTGCTAGCAGGCACCCGCCCGTGCCTAAACCATGAGGCAAGGAGTGCCATTATGGTAAGTTTCCTTCTGTCTTTCCCTTTTATATTGGTCATGTGTGGCAGACTTGGTATTTTGCAAAATAAAAGGCTTCTGACTGAGCTGAAGAGACGAACGATGTTTCTGCTTTGATCGTACGATGGGATTCAGACTTTTTCCTATTCAGAATTTGTAAGGCGAAGCACGACGCCGTGTTGTAGAACGGACAGCTTTTTACTTGGACATAGGAAATAGCAGAAATTTTCAGGCCTCTATTGCTTCTCAGTGCTTGTGCTTTTCTGGCAGTCGACGTGTGTTCGGTAAGTCGTTATGTCAGATATTCAGGTGCTTCACTTCATATTTTTCTGCAGAGTTGATCTGTGAGACGTGAACGTCATGAGCGTGCAAACGCTCATCTTTGTTGTAAGGGAGTACTTGCTCTCGGATTGGCTTATCTTCCGGCAGTACCATTTCATCTGTACTGTCTGTGTTTTCTTTCACAATCGATCAATTACCTTGCTGAATTATACTTAGTCGGGTAACCTACTTTGATCTGTTCAGTAGGCATGAGTTATCTCCTGATGAAATGACAAGCATCCTCATTGTTGCTTTTGCATATATGATCGTAATTACCCACTAGGAGCGTCAGCGTTTTTTGATCGTTTTTGAAATTGATTTCTCCAGTATTACCCTATGACCAATGTTTGTTTAATGTTGGGTTTCAAAGAAGCCCAATCATGCTTCGGTAATCCTGTGCTCGTCCGCCAACTATTCCAGTATTTAACGGATATCCAAGGTATACATTATTCTCCTTGTATAATGTCTAAATTGGATTAGTGTGATGTCAGCAACTCTTGCTGAGTTGAGAAAACTCTTTTCCGAATTCCACTATTTTTCATGAAACTAATCTCGTTCCATCGTTTTGACTCCCTTCCATATTTAAAAATTAGCACCCTTGCCTTTCTTTTCTTTTTCGGTGCTTCAGTAAAAAAGATTCTCCCAACTTTCCCTTCTGTTCTTTACAACATTATAGCCTTCCTTCTGGGGATCATAATACCTCGCATTTCCTTGTCTTCAGCATTACTGAGACTTTAACTGCTTTTCATTAGAATATTGAATTCTAGCAAACGACTTGTCGAGATTGTTCCAATCGAGGATGCTTTTGCGTAGGAGAGAAAGGTTCCATGGTGAGTGTAACTATGATTTTTCGTTATCCCATGCGCATGGCATTCATAGCTATTTTTTATTATTCTTGCAAGGGAGCAGAAAAAAAGTAAGACGGTAAGATACACGTTAATCCGTTGAGGTTTGTTGGCACTGCTCATGTTTTGATATCCTCACGTTATTGACTAAATTCAACACAAAAAAGTAAAGTAAGCACTGAACGCTGATATTCACGCAGGTTAAGCTCACCTACGATAGGAAACGCTGGTGTTATTCAGTTGCACTAAGTCTGATGAATCAGTGGAAATATCCGTGTTACATCGCAAGAGCGAGGCAGGCGGCTGCTGGCCAACAGCACACAATGCGAGATCTTGCGATTGAGCGAGACGAATGCTGATTCCTTCCCTCACTCACCTTCCAATACTTTGAAAGAAAATCGTATCGTGCTCATTCATTGATGAAGAGTCTTCGAAGGAGTCGTTTGTCGCTCAAGTAGTGTGAGATCATATTTATCCTTCAAGACCTGAACCGTTTTCAGCGAAAGCACAGAAAACAACATCTTCGAAGTGAAGTAATTCATTACATCTGAGGTTTTTTCTGAACTTCTGAAAAAATCCCTTCAGAAGAGGGAATGAATTTGATTGCTATTTTTGTGTTTAGAGTCGCCATAAATACGATTAATTTCCAGGGCTCACCAGGACCACAAGGACCTCCCGGTTTGCAAGGTATTCGTGGCTTTCCTGGACCTGAAGGGCTAGCAGGACCTAAAGGTCAAAAAGGTGCACAGGGACCACCTGGAGCAGGTGGCCCAAAAGGAGATCGAGGGCCGATTGGTGTGCCTGGATTCCCCGGCAATGACGGTGCCAATGGACGACCAGGAGAACCTGGCCCACCTGGAGCGCCCGGATGGGATGGTTGTAATGGAACGGATGGTGCTCCTGGAATACCTGGACGGCCAGGGCCACCAGGTATGCCTGGGTTTCCAGGTCCTCCTGGAATAACTGGTGCTAAAGGAGAACCTGCAATAGGATATGACGGTGCTCCAGGAGAAAAGGTTCGCTTTTTCGATGAGCAGCTTGATTGCAATTCAGAATTGGTTCGTATTAAGGGAGATGGTGGTATACCCGGTATGCCAGGACTGCCAGGACCACCCGGCAGAGACGGATATCCTGGAGAGAAAGGAGATAGAGGGGATGTTGGACCTGTTGTAGGCATTTTTTCTCTATTTTGTTACAAAAAAATGTTACGTCTTTCATTTCAGACTATTTGCAGGGACCACGAGGCCCACCCGGAGAAGCTGGGATTCCGGGTAATCCGGGCATCGGTAGCATCGGACCTAAGGGAGATCCGGTAAGATTAGTCAATCTGTGCGTTGTGCATTGAAGAACTTTACTTATTATATTTTAATACGATAAGCACGATGGGGTATGAATTAGGAAGCCACAAATATCAAGGAATGCAAAGAACATCTGGAAGGTTCTCGGATCATTTCGTGCCCTCTGGATATTACCATTCCAGCTGAAATCGCTTCATCCCCTTAATCTATGGCAAAGATTTCCGGCGTTTTCCCACCGCACAGAAAAATGGAAAATCTCATTTTTTATTCAAGCCCAATCTGCCCTCTTGTTGCATTCAAGCTTAGGCTGCTGTGGCTGTTTAACTCGTTAGATGAGATGCCAATGAGAAAGTTTTACAACAACTTCGAAAGAGATGGAAGGGAGTTTTGAGGAGAGTGATTTTCAGACTCTTCGAATGACATTAACATGTTGTTCGATTTTACTTCAAGGAATCAGAAGAAATCGAAAGCGGTATTTTGTTTCTAGGGTGATATAGGACATCAGGGCCCGCCTGGCCCTCCAGGGCCTCGTGAATTCACAGGCAGTGGCTCTATTGTAGGCCCAAGAGGAAACGTTGGAGAGAAAGGATTCAAGGTATTTACGTTTATTTTTTTAGGGTGACGTAGGTGCACAAGGTCCGCGTGGGCCTCCCGGACCCATCGCGTCCACCATGGCAAAGGGAACGATAGTTGGTCCCAAGGGAGATGTAGGAGAAAAAGGAGAAAAGGCAAGAATCAGCCCGGACTAATATGAGCTGACTGTGTTTACTGTCCGGATGTTTTGCTGGATCGCATGCACTGCTTTTTTATATGTACATTGTTGGACTTTATATTGACTCTAACTACTTCCTGAGCTTCCCTTGCATTGAATTCGGTCAAAGTTCATATTGTACAATCGCAGTAACCTGAACCCTTGGGTCGTAGTAATGACTAGTGTTATAATGTGATTTGACAACTTTTGTTCGTGTGCGCAGCCTAAGTTAGCATGATTTTCTATCGTTCGTAGCGTCACTAATAATGGAATATTTTAGGGAGAGCCTGGTGAGGCTGGTCCTCGCGGTTACCCCGGAATTGCAGGAATACCTGGTCAGCCTGGTCTGCCCGGTATGAAAGGAGAAAAGGGACTGTCTGGACCAGCTGGACCAAGGGTAAGTTTTTTCGGTCACACTTCCTCACTACATAACGCAAATACTGATGATGTATATATCCTTTTTCAGGGAAAGGAGGGACGACCTGGAAATCCGGGCCCACCTGGGTTCAAAGGAGATCGCGGTCTCGATGGAGTGCCGGGATTCCCTGGTATGCCAGGACAGAAAGGTGAAGCAGGATACTCAGGAAGAGACGGACCGAAAGGAAATACCGGACCACCCGGTCCCCCGGGAGTATGTGGCAAAGATTTCTTATCATTTTATGCTCTATGTCAGCTCGGCTCATTCGTTTTGAGCATCATTTCATGTTTTAGGGCGGCTCCTTCACTGATGGGCCGCCAGGGCCACCTGGTTTGCCCGGCCGACCTGGAAACCCTGGGCCTCCTGGCACAGACGGATTTCCTGGTCAGCCTGGACCTGCCGGCCCACCTGGACAACCTGGCGGACCTGGAGCTCCCGGCTTACCTGGGCTCGAAGGCCTCCCTGGCTCAAAAGGTGACAAAGGAGATAGCGGTATCCCAGGCGCACCTGGTGTTACTGGTTCTCCGGGACAGTTCGGTCCACCTGGACCTAAGGGAGAACCAGGTGCTCGTGGAATTCCCGGACAGAGCATCCCAGGGCTACCCGGGAAGGATGGTCGACCAGGTTTCGATGGCGCATCCGGTAGGAAAGGAGAACAAGGTCTTCCAGGCGTTCGAGGTCTGCACCTTAAACTAAAAAACAGTTTGTCTTGATTTCACCGCACAACATTATTGGCATTGTTTAGGGCCACCAGGAGATTCTTTGCATGGACTTCCCGGACCTCCAGGCGCTCGAGGACCCGTGGGGCCTAAAGGATACGATGGAAGGGATGGAGTTCCTGGTCTGCCTGGTGTCACTGGTCCAAAAGGAGATCGTGGCGGAGCATGCTCTATATGCGCACCTGGAATGAAAGGAGAAAAAGGGAACTCTGGTTATCCCGGACAACCTGGACCTCAAGGAGATCGAGGCCTTCCCGGCATGCCCGGACCTAATGGCGATCCTGGAGATGATGGAATACCTGGACCTCCAGGACGACCCGGCGCTCCTGGGCCTCCAGGACTTGACGGTGTGCCTGGAGTACCTGGACAAAAAGGTGAACCGACACAGCTCACACTCAGACCTGGACCGCCTGGTTATCCTGGTATGAAAGGAGAGACAGGATACCCTGGACAACCGGGACAGGATGGATTGCCAGGATCTCCCGGACTGGTGGGAGCTCCCGGCCAAAACGGGACCCCAGGAGAAAAGGTTGGAATAATCGACAGAATTGCCGCTTTTCATTTTTCCCATTTTCTATTTTGCTGAAATTTCCTAATTTAGGGTGAACCAGGACTGCCTGGTATCCCAGGGAAGCCCGGAAAGGACGGGTTACCAGGGCTACCTGGGCTAAAAGGAGAGCCTGGGTATGGTTTTCCCGGTCAACCTGGCATTCCTGGACAGAAAGGAGAGCCTGGACCGATCGGCCCCACTGGTCTTCCTGGAATTCAAGGCCCACCTGGTCTTGCTGCCCCTAAGAGCATGATAAAGGATGGCACTCCTGGCCAGCCTGGCATGCCCGGGCTACCAGGGCTCAAGGGTGATGCTGGATCACCTGGAAGACCTGGAGATGTCGGATCTCCCGGACTACCTGGTGTTAATGGGCGGAAGGGAGAAAGTGGACTCCCTGGCGCACCTGGACAGCCCGGAGTACCAGGAGTACCTGGAGAAAAAGGATTCCCAGGTTGGTCGCTCAATAGTAGCCTTCTAAAAATTTTAAAGCCTACCGCACTTTTCATAACTCAGACTACTTGAGTGATCCAGATACATTTAGTATTAGTGAAACCGGAAAGTATAGATCCGAAAAGCTACATTAAAATGGGATCGGGCAAACATGCATTCGGTTGAGAGGACCACTCATTCAATTTATGATAGGGTACAATTCTATCGAGGTGGCCTTAACTGATGCTTTCCTTCAAGCGTATGTTTTTTTTTGAAGCGGATACAGGACAGGACAGCAATGGCTCAATTTCGTGTAATTCACGACGAATCGGAGGGACATCCTTGCAATCACGCAGGGGCTGAGGTCCTTTCTGAAGCTTCACGTATGCTTTTCGCATTAATTCAAAAGAGTGAAAGTTAATTCGTGCTGGCATTGTCCTACTATCAGCTGCCATATGGTCTCCAAAATTTCACGAAGCTCTGGTGAGTCGCTCTGTTGAATTGCGTGCTCTGGAGAGTGTCATACCTAAGTAAGACTGTGAATGCGTGTGATAGTCACGAATTGTTCTCGATTGTTTCATGGTCTGGAAAAGACATTCCCGGCCGTGTTAAATATGTATACAAATCTCCTGAAAGTTTAAACAAACTTCATCATTCAAACTGAAATATTTGGTATCAGAAGAAAATTTCGGTGGTTAGGACTCACAACTCACATGTCTCGATAAAATATTGGCTATCAAAATTACACCCATATAAGGTCGACTGTAGAGGGGAAGAAGGATGAGGTGGGCAAGGTTTTACAACCTGAAGAGCAGAGTTAAACAATAAAGGTGATTAGTAATGTGTATGAGAATATGTAATTCATGTGAGTGGAGGGCTTCAGAAAATTATTGTCTTCTGACCGAAACAGGAAGTGATAGTGTGGGAGGGAGAGGGGGGGGGGGAGGACGAAACAATCACCCAGAACTGGATGGACAAACCGCGCGGCGAAACTCGTGGTGATTATAACGATTTCTGCGCCTATCATTGGGGTAGCTGTTACAAGTAGATTAGATAAGTCTCACTAGCTGATGCTGCTTCTCTACCCCACTTTAAACTTGTGCCCAAATGGTAGGGGCCAGTGTCGTTTTAATCACCACGAATTTCGTCGCGCGGTCTGCCGCGCCCATCCAGTTCCGGGTGAATGTACCCATACCCGATAGTGGGCACTGTCGATGTATGCTCATTATTCTTCTAGGAGCAATACGAAATATACAGATCAGATTCTTATTACATCTTTGCATACACCTTTGATAAGGATTCTTAATACTAGAGCTTACAGCCACATTTGGTTGTGGCTCTTGTTCAGCTAGGTTTCAGTGTTTTCCAATTTCTTCAGAGTCTTTGAACATTGGTCGAAATGGTTCACTCGGCACATGAAGTTTCAAGAAGGTTCTTCGTTGAAATTTCATCCGAGCGAAATATTGTTTGCAAACTAAGTAAGAACGATATAACGCTGTCGTCACCGACATGCTCATATTCAAGAAGTATATAATCTATCTGAAAGAATTTTTTAGGGTGGATCATGAGACTTTTGAATTACGACACACAAAATTGCGGACGTGTAACTAGGACCCGATAGCACCTCCAACTACTTTCCTTTCAATCTGGTAGCTAGAGCACTATTTCTGAAAAAGGAAATTAGTTCGAACTCGTTTTAAAATTTAGAAATCTGGCTCAACTTTATATCTTCGCGAAAAAAGAAGTCTTACCCCTTCCACAGAAAAAAAGAAACGTTCTGAACCATCCTATTAGACTATAGGATCCAGGGAGCTAAAATAAAATAAATGGAATATTTATGTAAAATGTAATACAAATGAACTAGCCAGCTGCTGCTCATTTTCGTTTGACAGTGTGTGGCCATGCTATTCTTTTTTGAACCTGGATTTTCAAATAGCCTTCAAGTAGGCAGATTGGTCGCAAGCATCATGCTGAACAATACAGAAGAGAATCCTCTCATTGTTATCTGACACTAACCGCATCTAATGATCATTACAGTGCAAAGCGTAATCGATGAAAAGTAAAATATTATACTTTTTCAATCCAACAATGTCCCGTTTTATTGATTGATCGATCAACATGCGTCTACATTATAGGTCTCAATGGGCTTCCCGGCGTACCTGGGCCAAAAGGAGAACCAGGTTCTTCTGGTCTGCCTGGGATGCCTGGTCAAAAAGGAGAGCACGGAGCATCGGTGAGTGGTCCTCCCGGACCACCTGGGTTTCCTGGACTCAAAGGAGACGCTGGGCTACCTGGAACTCCTGGATTTGCTGGCCTAGACGGGCAGCGTGGGCTGCCTGGCGTTCCTGGGCTGAAGGGCGATACAGGATCGACTGGACAGCCTGGCCAACCTGGTTACCCTGGAGCTAAAGGAGAGCCTGGACTCCCTGGAAGCGCAGGTTTGCATCTATTTGTTTTTAGATCTCTCAAGTGCTCAGTGGTAGAACTATCTAGTGAATGCAATTTGAAAGCTCTTTACCTGCTTCAGTTCTCGCGAAATGGTGGCAAGGACACTAGTTAGTTAAATTTATGGCATTGAACCTATAGGCGGTTTCATGACCATATTCAGTATCAGTCTTTGCCAGTATCAAGTGAGAATGCCTTCGAGGCGAGGTGACAAGCACTCTTCTAAACTCACTGTAGATTCTCTCCGTCATGTCTCATACCCCTTGCGAATTATCGAGTGGAAGATACGAATAATGTCTTTTCAAGCCACGACTCGTTGGAGCGCTTGATAAATCATTCCGTATTTTTTAAAAAGTGCTCAGTTTAAATACCATATGGAAGATTCATTTTTCAAATACATTCGAGAATGAATCTTTTTTGTGGCGCTGCATGGATTTCACCCAGTGGGCTATTTTATAGACATCCACCGAAGACAGAAACGCTTTGCAGAACAATCTTGTTTAAGAAAGGATGATCAACTCAAGATGCATTCCACAGCTTGGAAAAGTGCAAAGCTAGCATCTCACGCTGTGATGAGTGTGCTTTGTTATCGGTTCAATCACACTCCCTAATATCAGTCGAAACCTGTTTTGCATACATACGTGCAAGGTCTCTATAGTTAACTCACAGCTGGTAATATGACGGATCCTGCCGTGCAATAAATATAGATCACAGAAGAGCACACAGTTTCGAGTAATTTCCGGGTCAAAAGAGCTTAGTTAGCCTTCAAAACTAGTTTTGCTGTTCTACTCGAGCTCGTCGGAAGAAGACCGACTTATAGTTCTGAGTTGATTCCGAAGTCAAAAAAGTGGTTTCGGTGGAAGTGGGCTACTCTGATCTTGATCTGAGAGCGACCTTTTCTAGGTTTCTACTTCTAAGTCTCCTCTTGTAACGAGATCTTCAAAAGCAATTCGCTACGTCCTGGCGAGTGGGCTTAATTTGTAACATCTCGCTTGACACAAGTGATGTTGTTTTTATATAACAAAAATTTCTTCCGTATAACATTACCGCGAAAGCAGCTATATCCTAGAGTTAAGCAGTACGCTTCTGTTCAGCAGTCTGGACATAGTCCGGTCTGTAGTCTCTAGAATACACAAGGTTTGTTGTCTACAGGCACTGCGACACACTTTCGAGGTCTGAGATAATCTTTCTATGAGCTTCAAAATTTGTGCACTGTTATGCTATTTATTCTTAAGTTTTCTGGTGAACTACTCGCTGGCTGAACGAGTATTCGCCGCTCCCTAAATCAGCGAGTATTCGGGCAACATTTTTGTTGAGCACGTTTCCGTGCAAAAATTCTTAACGATCGGCTATGTGCATGTGTATTTGTGTAGTGACCCATATCATGACCCTCCCATTTTCACCCTGAACTTTTTTACCGAGTTTTTTAGATGCAGGATTGCAAAGCAACTGCTTTTCCTCTCGCGATGTTTCTGAGCAAACGTACACTGTAGCAGCCAGCGAGGAAAAAAATGATTTTGTTGTTCAGTCGTGCCCAGGAACAGATGAACATGCGAAATTTCCATGGTTTTCAAAAGAATATTTAGGAAAGGAAGGTCTACCTGGAATGTCTGGAATGGACGGCTTGCCCGGCCTACCAGGTCAGAAAGGAGAAGAAGGTCTTCCTGGAATCGCCGGAGCCGAAGGACAAAAAGGAGATACTGGATTATCAGGGGCACCTGGACAGCCGGGATTAGCTGGCCCGCCAGGCTACCCTGGTCAAAAAGGAATGAATGGAATACCCGGAGTACCAGGAAGCAAAGGTCGGAAGTACGTCTTCGTTGAGAGGAATTTGTTTATATAAATAAGAAAATTTTAGGAGATTCTGGATTACCTGGGTTACCCGGGCCACATGGAGCAAAGGGTAACGCTGGCTTACCAGGTGTACCTGGATTGCCTGGTATGAAAGGTAGTGCCGGATCGCCAGGAGCACCTGGAAAAGATGGATATCCTGGTTCTCCTGGTATTAAAGGTGACCGTGGTTTCAATGGTATACCTGGAGAAAAGGGTGAACCTGGGCCTGCAGCTCGTGATGGACCAAAAGGAGATCAAGGACTACCTGGACAACCAGGACTCAGAGGACCACAAGGTCCTCCTGGCCTCCCAGGCCTCCCTGGAATAAAAGGAGAATCAGGACTGCCAGGGTATGGCCAACCAGGTTCAATTGGCGAGAAAGGACTTGCTGGTGTTTCTGGAAAAATGGGCCGACCTGGAGCACAAGGACCCCCGGGTCAGGACGGTCTTCCAGGATTTCCAGGTCTCAAAGGTGAACCGGTACGTTTGCATGTTGATTCCGACAAATGTTGATGTTTTCTTCCTCTTTTATGTTTTCATTCTTGACAGTAAATAAGCTTTTTAAGGGATATCCCGGTCACCACGGAGCTTCTGGCAAGGACGGTATGCCAGGCCTTCCAGGGATCAAAGGAGATATAGGTGTTCCTGGAGAGCCCGGGAAGGCAGGCTCACCAGGTCAGCCAGGAGCAACGGGAGCTCCTGGAATAAGAGGTGATAAAGGCCAAGCTGGTTTGCCTGGACTTCCAGGTGATCGCGGTCTTGATGGTGTACCTGGCTCAAAAGGAAACAACGGTTATCCTGGACAGCCTGGTCTCCAAGGAGTTGTTGGGATGAAGGGAAATACGGGAGCACCAGGTTTCCCAGGTCTTAAAGGAAACGCGGGGAATCCCGGTCAAGACGGGCTTCCTGGACTTCCAGGAATGAAGGGTGAGACTGGTTTCCCGGGGCAACCGGGCCGCGACGGAGTGGATGGTGTTTCAGGAGAAAAAGGACTCAGTGGATTACCAGGTCTACCTGGACCGCCAGGTGAGTGAAGCCTACATTAATTGGAAGTGCAGACTGCTCTTTTTGAAGAATTTCGCAATTAAAATTTTGTTTTTAGGACAGTCGCTCGGCGGATCTCAAGGACCTCCAGGAAAACCAGGATTTCCTGGAAAAGATGGCCTTCCCGGTCTACCCGGCCCTAAGGGCGATTCTGGTCAACCTGGCTATCCTGGTGCACCAGGACTGAAGGGAGAAAGTGGCTTAGCTGGTTTCCCAGGCCAAAAAGGAGAACCAGGAAAATCAGGATTCCCAGGAAAACGAGGCAGTGATGGATATCCTGGAGCCCCAGGAAAAGATGGTCTACCCGGGCTTCCTGGTAGCAAAGGAGAAATGGGGCTACTCGGCCCTCCAGGTCCACCTGGAACTCCTGGACTGCCTGGCGTGAAAGGTGATTCTTGCTCTCCTTCTTTCTCTTCATGCCTAGGTTTTGATTTCTGGATTTTGACCTTGAGTCAAGCGATAGGTTTGCGAAAATATGTCAAAATTTGATAGATATGCATTTTCAGGTGACGCTGGCCTCCCTGGATTTCCGGGGCAAAAAGGCGAAAATGGTTTGCCTGGTCTTCCTGGTCAACCTGGCTCACCTGGAACGAAGGGAGATACTGGATTCCCTGGACAACCTGGCCGCGAGGGACAACCTGGGATGGATGGACCACAAGGGCCACCTGGAGTCCCTGGACCGAGCAGTGTCACGATCCCTGGACAAAAGGGAGAACCTGGGCTCCCAGGAGTCCCGGGAATGCGGGGGGAGAAAGGCCTACCTGGCCTTGACGGACCACCTGGAGTAGACGGCCCACCTGGAACTAGTGGCTCACGTGGGAGTGATGGTTTCCCCGGTCAGCCTGGTTTACCAGGTGAGAAAGGCGTTGCGGGTCTTCCTGGAATCCCCGGCCTTGATGGAGCTCCTGGAGGACCAGGTGCTCCTGGATATCCTGGGGCACCAGGACCTGCTGGTCCGGCGTATAAAGATGGCTTCCTACTTGTGAAACACTCACAGACAACTGATATCCCTCGCTGTCCTGAAGGTCAGACCAAATTATGGGACGGTTATTCGCTGTTGTACATTGAAGGAAATGAGAAATCGCACAACCAGGACCTCGGTGAGTGGATTTTACTTCACATTGCCATGTTCTCGACAATGCACGTCAAAAAAAAGTCCTCCGCATTTCTGCTATTTTCGGGTGTGAACGAACAAAACAGACGAAAGTAGTAGTAAAATTTGTGAAGATCATATGGGTATTTGTGGACACGCTCTACCCGGTACTCAATCAACCTTATTCAAATAAAGCGCAGGAATGCAGGAAAAATCGTTCAACAAGTTATGCCGCAATGTTTTTAATCAAGATCTGCGACCCCCCATCGGGGCATTACTCATAAGGCACTACTATGATTGCGCCAAGACTGGGTCACTTCGCATGCAAGTTCCAGGTTGTCTTGACACGATCATTTTACCGCAGCACCACTTCCTGAGTTACTTCCACATCTGGTTTTCTTTAAACCTAGGCATATTGCATAATGTTTCAAACTGCACATATTGCATAGTGTTTCACACTGCAGTAAAGGTTTGTAATGGTAGAACTGCTGCATCCGGTGGACATTCCAAACGAAAGGAATTGTCATCTATGGAGAACCGAACGTTTCAATAATTCTACCCCTTTCCCCCTTCCACAGTGTCTTAATTGAATTCTCCGTGGTATTGATCGGGAAGTCAGCAAATTGGATAGAATTTTGATTAGAAGATTAAAGTCGGATCCACCCTCGTGCCCGTTTTCCACTGCCTGATCTAGGCCCAACGAAGGTGATCATGTAACTGAGGAGGTCTCTCTGAAGCCACTACCAAGATGACACAACTCGGCTACTCGGCTAACGTTTCGGCCAATCGCCTTCGTTAGAGCATGGGAGCCAAAAAATATTTGAAACTCATCCTGACCAAACGGCGTTTAGACCACAGCTTAGTTCAAGTGTGGCCTATGGTCTACTGTTGTTCCTAATATGTACAGACCAATTACAGGAGGTTGAACAGGCGAAGTGGAACGAGAGGAGTCACGTAAGAGAGCATGCGTGATTGCAAATTTGAGCGGTTATGGGACACACCACAGAAGACCGAGCTCACGACGGTATTTTCCGAGAAATCGTGGGAATATGGTGTACCTCCGGCTTCCTTTTACACCAGACAAAGTCATCGCAGCAATCCGACAATGCATTACAGAGAGGACTAGGCTGATGATTTCGTCTTAGCAAGCCTATCAGCGGACAATATCAAACGTACCTTATCCGCGATGAGTTTTGTGATCGTGCATGTACCACGGATGACTGCGTTATTGTGCGTTCGGAAAATATGGAAATTGCACATGGCGAGGAACAGTGCATCAATTTAGTGTTCAGCCTGAATATATATTGATGAGATGGAGAGGCTGTTGTGTATACATGTCAAAGAACATTTAACACTCAAAAGCGTGGAAGCCTCAGACTAGAAGAACATCAGGGCAATGAATTTTATTCTGAGATTTTGGTTCACTAGAATGAGATTGTTGCTAGAAGGATAATGGGAGCGTTAGACTATCCAGCGATTTGTTAGACAGATAATACTGTACAGCGATTTGTCCGAAACGATGACGTAATGAAGCGGTTCTATCGTAATAATCTATACGGCAAAGCAGTGTGAAACATTATCCAGTTTCTGAGTTTCATCACTGATCGGTGACAATCCTTTTTTGCAAGATGCCTCTCCTCTGTTCCGCTGACACTTTATGTTAGTTTTCGGATTTTTTTTTCTAGCATATACGAATGCGAAGAACAACTATAGGGGAAAGTAAAAGAAAGCGCAGAAAAATGGAGAAAAGCGTTTTCCGGGAGAAAACTCCATCTACATGGTAATGTTGTTTGATAAGGACAGTATTATTAGGACTACATAAAGCCTCTCGAGCATTCAGGTGGTTCAAAGCTAAAACTGATATGACTTCTCCTGTCCCATGCCCTTCTTGTAGCAAAACTTGCAAGTTTAAATCTTCAAGTGTTAAAATGTTGCCGTATGTATACATGCTGAGAACATCAAAAAAACCCCCAAGAAGAATGAATCGTTCGGGATGAGATATAAATAGGCCACGGATGGATGCAAGATGGAGAAAGACACGTTTCGTTCAGGTCATGCCGGCTCGTGTCTGCAGCGTTTTTCTACGATGCCTTTCTTGTTTTGCGATTTCAATAATGTATGCAATTACGCGTCACGAAATGACAAATCATACTGGCTTTCAACTACTGCACCGATTCCGATGATGCCTGTTAGTGAGGGAGAAATCGAACGTTACATCTCAAGGTTTGTTCCATTAGAGGAAAGGGTTTGCTGGAGACAGGAATATGCGAAAAAACCTTTCAAGATGCTCAGTTTGTGAGGCGCCCGCGAATGTTATCGCTGTTCATTCCCAAACAATCCAAATTCCGAATTGCCCTAGTGGATGGAACAGTTTATGGATTGGATACTCATTTGCCATGCATACAGGAGCTGGGGCTGAAGGAGGAGGGCAATCTCTCAGGTTGGTCGAATTCGTCGAATAATTCCAATTTTGATGACCACTTTACAAAGGCGACGACCAGATCAAGACAGTCTTGGGTCTGATAGATTGTATTCGTACATATATACATATATATGTATATATTCAGCAAAAACAGGTCTGCTGTGCAATCGTCATGAGAAAAAGTAACCTCGTCGAATTTAGTGTAAGAGATTCTCTAGCTTTTGAGCAATTTTAGCTCTCCTGGATCTTGTTTGGAAGATTTTCGAGCGACACCATTTATTGAGTGTAACGGAGCCCGGGGCACATGTCATTACTTTGCGAATAAATTCTCCTTTTGGCTCGCAACGATCGATAACGATCAAGAATTCAAGGTGGGTTGTATTTTTGAGATGGAAGAATAGAAAGTCATTTATTCATCCCCAACCTGTATTCTTTCAACTGAAACCGTATTGTGTGCAGATTCCTGAGAGTCAAACGCTAAAATCCGGAAGTTTACGAACGCGTGTTTCACGGTGTCAAGTATGCCTCAAGTCAACAGAAGATCGCCCCTGATCCTTCGCTTGCATCGTCCTCAGCATTTTTCGAGAGTCTATATTAGCAATGTATTGTTCTCATTGTTAACTCAGTAATCTTCCCATGTTTCTATATAACGTTAAGTTGTTTCGTTAGGTCAGCGATATGTCATTCACACTTCATATGAATATTCGCAATGTGATCAGCTTCCCTTATATAAGTACTGCCTTTGAATAATTATAGTTCAGTGGTCATAGCACTCCTCTGTTCCATTAAAGACATTTAATAAGAAGGAAAATAAAAAACATATGAAAAGAAGCTTGCGTTTTAAAACACCAAAAACTGGTAGATTATCGATGAATCCACTTTTTTTATTCGCCTAGCGAACACCACATGCCGTGTTTACACAGTGAGCACACGGTTGCAAAGTAGGGCACATTTTAAACGATTTATTTGAAAAGTTCCGGCATAGTCGGATCTTAGTATTGTGAAAAACGCCTTTTTCCGTTCGAAAAGCTAGGAGCATTGCGTGAAGCTCTACTGTGCTGTTGCATAAGTAGTGTCGATATTTAAACTTTAATTCCTCGCCTTAGAAACCTGTTTCCAGTCAAATTCAAAAGATGTTTTTCACTAACACGGAGTGCTGCCTCTATTTCGCTAAAACAGGGAGGCAAACAGATAAAGCATTGAAACCCTCGCGTGAACTCACGGAACACATCAGGGATATGTGGCTAAATACTACTTTACAGCCTACGAGAAAAGTGACTCATGCCTAAACAGCGAGATGACCAGTTATAGCCGAGAATTGGGACGGTCGCCTTTAACTCATTCGAATTTACCTCGCAACGCTTGGAAAATGGCTCGCATAATCGATTTGCGCTGTAGCAGGGACTGACAAGATTGGGAGATCGAGTTGGTAAGCGTCGCAGAACGACCGATGAAAAGATCAGTCAACCCAACTGTGCCAGTAGAAATCATGGGCAATGACAAAAATCAACTATAGCATGAACCGTTACCAAAAACACCAGTAAAAGCATATGCTCAGAGGGAAACCGAACACTTACCACCTGCACCTATGTGAGTAAACATGTGAATTACGCAGAACTAATAATCAACTTAACAGTGAAAAAGTAGTTTAGGTTTGTTCTTTTTACATTCTGATACTTTCAACGGCGAGTACTGTCTATTGAAAAGGCAACCAGGGAAGCATGAACACCGCATTAGTGCATGCGACATTTATAATCAGGATAAGTGCGATTTCCTTGGAACGCCAACATAGATTTCTGTTTGCAGTTCACTACTTGCACGCGAACGCTATGGCGATAGCGGCCCCTCCTTCGCAAGCTATTATGTCCGCGTGTACTCACAATGTAGCTGCACTGATGAGAGTCCAAAAGCGCATGATAACGAACGGTACCAAGCTACAGCAATTCATATATTTCACGGGAAGAATAGTGATTGGGGGTTCAAGGGCAGCCACAAAGACATTCGACGAATACCAAGGTAGGTGTAAAACAGAGGATGGAATGTTGTTTGGGATACGCATATATCAGCTGAGCCATGAAGCTGAACTCTACCCACACCGCATAAGGAAAACACATCATCGAAACCAGCAAATATTGCCTGGCAAGTAGTAGGCAACTAGTAGCGCAAGACAACATTGTAAAAACAAGTAAAAAAACTGAATGGATTCACAGCAAAACCTCGGTCCCAATCCCACATGCCAGTATTTTTACCCAATCGCAGAAAATAGTCGCACCTGATGAAGATCCGTGGATGTACGACGCAAGAATAGTCGGCACCTCCGAGCGATCCTACGGCTATCAAAGTCAACTCTACCAAACAGGAGAATGGTTACGTTCTGCAATACCTACATGCTACCTCAGCCTGCACGATATTTACAGGCATCAAGGACATACTTATTTCACAAAAGGGATGGGATGAACGGTTAATGAACTTTAAATAGTAGGAACGTTGATGGAAAGAACAGTGACGGAATTTGCGCTGATTCGCACTGAGTTGGAGACCTTGTCCACTATACCTACTCTCTTACTTAGGAATGGCTGAAGCATTCGATGGCTGGCTACAAGGAGTGGTGTAGGTATTGCAATTCATTTTGCAATCTAACCAAGGAAGGATTCCAAGCCGAAGTTGCCATTCGAAGTGAAATATCTGCCTTCACAAATTATATGGATGGGTCACTCTCTCACTGGGGCTTGGAGCAGTGATAAGGTTGACGCCTTATGTGCGGGACTATGGTTTGGGTTTCGTGGAGGACAAAGTTTTTCTTACATTACACTTTTTCCTTATAGCCCAAGAATCCCTTTTATGTAGATTTTATCACATTCTACGAACTTTTTAGCTTTTGGTGACTTAGTTCCTACCTGATCATGCAATATCGCTTCATTTTTTTGCATCTCTGTACACGCTGTATTCACTGTGAATCGAGTGCGTTGTGGTGGCAGGTTGCACTATCACACATGTATTGCCCGGTGATCGAACGCCGCATCCATTATTGTCCAGGCTAACCAGGCGTTATATCGCTCCGGGATCGTTATTTGGGACCAGACCCGTACGTGGATAAAATCATTAATTTTAATATTGGCTGGTCACTGCGAGTCATTGTGCAAGCCATATACACATTCTAAACGACAATCTGAATGATAAGTGAGGGTGGGTGCTTCCCGGAGGCCGAATCGACTAGTGATGAAGACACGATCCCCTCATTTATTAATATTTGAGCGGTACGCACACTATGCAATCCCTGACTTCAAGAGGCCAGAAGTAAGTAGACAAGGTAGCGCGCTCGCTCTTTGCGCACATCACTCATCCACCGTTGGGTCTAACCTTTCCGTTGATGACCAATTAGATCACTCCCGATGAAGTTGGTATATCCACGTTATTCAAGTTCACTTATGTTGAGCCTGACCTGGGATCACCTCGTAATTTTATTCGGAGAATCGCTCGGCTAATTTGGAGAGCAGCATCCGAAAACACGTCTGACAAGTCAGATCTCATTTCAAACGGCCACTTCGACTTGGAATCCTTCCTTGATGAGTTGAAAATTGGTCCACTCAATTGAGCAAATTACGATTCATAGAAATACGCGAGAAGGTCACAATATCGACTGCATCAATCGACATGGAAGGGTCTTCCTTATGCATGATGCTCTTTGTATGAACCTTGAACTCTGACCTTCTGAGGTGTATAAAAACTCGACAATCCGCCGCTCTAGATCTCACTTTCCGATATCGGTTTCTGTTTTGGTGTATTTTGGTTAGCAGACATGAGCCCTTTTTCGCGCACAATTTGGTTTGCTGCAGTTCGGGTTCCACTATGAATGACGCCGATGTAGCATTCAATCTTGCTCGACATTTGGGCCTTCGGAGAATATCACATGCACATCTCGTCCGCATGAAACTACTGTTATTGTTGACGTATTACTTGTCTGATTTTATGGCCCTAGTGTTCTTATTACATTGAGCGCTCGAGCCTGTCGGTCTTCAGTTGCCGGTTAGAAACTGAAGTTAGAAACTGCCTAAAGGAGCTTTTGGAGAGGCCAGGGTAAGTTTGGAATGGGTGGGGCATGGGAAAAGATCAACACTTGAGTTCCATACATGAGAGCGAGACAGCAGCGGATTGGATAGACATTCCCAACGTGGTTTCGTGTCGCTTAAACACAGAAAAATGGGCAGAGTTGAGAAATGGGCCAACAAATGATTTGTGATGACCCATCCGCAAAGGTTAGAGCGTTCTACTAGTGAGGAGCCTTTGGACATGAAATAATCACCATTATATCGGTCTCACCGGCAGCCTGAGAGCGAAAACAATACGTAGAAATGATCAGAGTCTAAGATATGATACGCATACTGATTTACGCGAAACTCCTTCTGCGTGTTGAGCGTTTTTCCGATTGGATTGTGCCTGTTGCGAAAATAGATCACTCTGTACAGATCGTTCAAGAATAGTCAAGAATAGAGTGAGAAGAAATAGTCAAGGGGTTCCAAGAAAGGGTAGTTAGTCCTTCACGGTGAGCCGAGTTTGTTAGGAAGTCTGGGTGGGTGGAGTCTAGATCAAAGATTTGTCACTTCGTTCAAGAATATTCTTCTTGTTACGCATGCGTTAGCGTGTTTTAGCCTGCCCGGCGGGCTGCACTGAGATGATTAAGTTGGAGCACCATTGGGGATCGATAAGTGTGAAACATAGGAAGCGAAAATCACTAGCTCTTTTATCACCGGCACCTTTCTATATCATGAAGGATGCAAGTAGATCGTTGAATTTCAGTGAAAGAAAGTGACTGAAAGCTCGAAGGCTGACAAGGGGTATAGAAGTCATGCTTTATCCCAGTTACCGAATATTCTGATGACTTGTGGAGGCAGCCTCCATGGTTAAACGAATCATTGCTGCAGAAAGAATACTTATTACGAGCAGAAAAAGAAAAAAGTAAGGCAGTTCACAATCCCTCATATTGATTCACATAAATGGAAAGAGAATTCCCCAGGACTTGTATGACATCGAGATTTTCTAGTCCTTTGCTGGAACTTCTATAGAAGAAAAGAAAGCCAGGCGTTGGCTACCGACGCATCTACTAATACTACAAAGCTTATGCAGAAATCGGGCCGCCCAGCTAACGCCGGGCTTCCCTTCTTCTTTTGGTGACGCTCGGCTTCGCCGGGCGCTCCTCCTTCCTGTGAGAAACTTGCTATGCGTGAATCGGCTCGCCCGGCTGGCGCCGGGCTCCTCTCCTTCTCGTGTTAAAATGGCCTCCCCGCCTGCACCTTTATCAAATTTGAAGGCTTCGGAAGATGAAAACAGGAGTTATTCATTCCCGGCCACACAAACACCCAACACAGTCCGTGCGCGCCCCGTCCGCCATGAACAGACCTCCTTAGGCTCTGTGTGTTAAGTAACTCGATTTATCTTCGAGTTATTCAACTTTGGTTTTGAAATTTCGCTCCAAGTCTACATTAACATTTTTTGCTCACGCCTCGCCTCCTATGAGCGGAATTGGGTCCTGCCGCCCGACATAGGTGCTACCATCTTGCCGCCTGTATTTCTATCGAATATGAGCGCTCTCGACCCAAGTTTGAATTTTTCGCACAAATGTCGCCCCATACGGGTGGAGTCCGGTCTTGCGACCCACCTTAGTGTTCCCATCCTGCCGCCTGTACTCCTACCAAATTTGAGCGCACCAGGTCCAAGTTTAAGTTTTTCGCACAAATCTCGCTCCATGTGGATGGAGTCCGATCCTACCATCCACCATGAATGTTCTCATGCTGCTGCCTGTACTCCTACCAAGTTTGAGCGTTTCAGGCTCACGGGGACAGAAGTTATGACTTTGCGCTCGAACATTTATTTCGCACAAATCCCGCCCCCTGTAGGCGAAGTCCGGCCCCGTCACCCACCATTAGCGTTCCTGTGCTGCTGCCTGGACTCCCACCAAGTTTGAACTCTCTAGGTCGTCGGGAACCGAAGTTATGAATTTCCGGTCAAACACACACACACAGACAAACCAACAGACACACTTAGCACGTTATATATAGTAGGATCCTTTGTAGCTAAAAAAATAATAAAAACGATCTCCATCACTGTGTTACGAGTGAAGTTGGTAATATAATGGCTGCAGTGTGAATGAGAAGGCATAAAATTAAGTGATGATGGGGATGACAATACGAGCATTCTTAGTATAAAGTCGTTTTCAATGATTACTATCGATGCCAAAATTTGTGGAAGCGCCAAACTTAATCACTGAGTTCTTACCATGTTTTTTTCGCCTTCTTACCCTGAAAGTACATCAACAGATCTTCGAAAGTTGCAGGTAACGTATCATACAACTATATTCAGATTTTTTCAGATCTCCTGAACTACACTTTTTCATATTCAGAATGATTTCAGAAGTTCAGACAGTTATTTCAGAATGGATTCGTCATGCTCCACCGAAGCACAGTAATCAGTAAAAAAATGCAACAAAAAAAACATTTTCCAGTTTGAGTTTCGACAGACTCTGAAAACCTTCCGAGGACCTTCTTGATCAGCCTTGATTGGCAAAAAAATTATTGAGTCGGCAGATGAGAGTACAATCGAATACTGATCCTTTCGCTAAACATGAATAATCCAGCAGTTCAAACCCGAGCAACCTACTTTGACTTTTCTAGCGGAAGCGTATTTGCACTGTCCTCAAGCAAATAAAGTTTTCGACGGTAACGAAGCACTGGAGAATAATTAAAATCCTTAAGAAGCCTACGTCTTGATAGTCGTCAAATTGTCAACGAGACCCAATTTGCACTATCTCCCACTCCCGCCCCAAAAGTTGATTAACAATGTTTTGATTAACAAAAGTTGATTAACAAAACCAATTTTCGCGACGCTCTATCACTCAGAGCAATGCCACCCAACTTAGGCCCGCTCATCTTCAAATTCTTCCAACTTAGAAGATGATAGTTATGTGTGTCATTTCTGGAGTCATAAAGTATTTCCTTGTTCAAGAAGCTGCTTCCTCAGGAGCTAAGTAGTCTGTAAGCCCTAATATGATTTCTGCCTATAGATCTTGGCTACTACAAGGTGCAGCTGTTTACTAGCTTCTATCGGTGCTTTACCCGACAGATGGGTTGTATCGAACCAATTGCTACTTGTTTCTGTTTTTTGATCCCTTCTACTTTGCTACTCATTCTACACACAAGGAACATTTAGGTTTTCTTGCTCGACCGATTTTTATTCTCCCTCTCCAACTTTCGCGCTCTTTCGGGGCAGCGACGAAAGTTCTCGACTGGTTTCCATCTACTCCGGTGGACACTCGTCCACCGTTCACTATTGATCTTCCTGACTGTTTGGTTTATATCCGTTTCCTTCGGTCTCTTAAAAATTCTGGAGCATAGCTGCTATTTTTCTTTTGAGCTCAGTACCTTCAGACGCATAAGCCGTCTACCATCAACAAATGTCTTTTTCTATTCGTCACACTTGCAAAATATACACTCCGCTGCTCTCTCCCTCATTTGGTGCCGGTTACCAAATTTTCTGACTTTTCTGACAGAGAATTAGGAAATTTGACCTAAACCTCAGCTTCTTCGACGCATGCCTCCCCCTCTCGTACACTTTGGGTTGAAAATTGAGTAGAGGAATTTCACTCTGCAGGCGGGGTACTAGCCTGGGCACGTATACGAAAACTAAATCTGATAAGCGCTGATAGAAGTGGTGAATCAAAATGAAGTGTACGACAGGGCGTCCATTAGCCGCAAACTAGTGAGTCGAACATTCGGCAAAGTCGGCAAGGAAAGTGAGCAAATACGATATTGCCATGCTGGTCCTGCTATGGTTTGCTTGCAAATAATCGATCATCTCAAAAAGACGGCGGTAAACCGGACTCAACGACTGATTGAAAAGCCTATTGATGGAAAAGACTCTGCAATCTTTCAAGAGCATGAGGACACGCAACAAGGGATCTGACGATTATCTGCAAAGTCTACGAAAACATCGGAAACTCGTATGCAGGTGCATTTGGAGCAGATATAAAAGATTGACTTCGACAAATAAAAGAGCTAAGCCAAAACTTCAAGCCCGTGAAGAAAATCGTTCAGCTGGAGACATGGTAATGGCCCTAAAAGCCAGAACTTAAAAAATTAGTGGAAAAATTCGCAAATGGCCATGCTGCATATAAAACACAATCACCTAGGGCAAGGCCTATTTGAAAATATACTTAGGCCTAGCATCGTGACTGTTAAATAACCTTTGGTCTCTCTGTCACCTCTTCGATTGGGCATTGCGGGCATTTCTTACAAAGGAAGAATACTTGGTCGCAGAGGTCACTCAAGATGAGATGTATATCTCCGTAGGTGGCTTCGAACGCTGATCTCAAATCTGTGTTATAAACTGCTAAGCAATTCTGGGAACAAAGGTACGGGAAAGATGCCTCTCTGTGTTGTACCACTGTGCAGAACGGATAATCGAGCCGAACAAAGCCGCAGCTGTGCAACGGAGCGCAGCTTATAGGATGTTGGACTGAAGGGATGACATCATTGCTCGTTTCCTCGATGCATGTTGTCGTTTTGCTTATCTACAAAATGCGTCCTAAACGCTTGCAAAACGTTTTTAGGCTCATTGTTGGGCATCTGCGGGGCTCCCTCACAGTTCAGATTTCCATGGAACAGTAATCCAATGAATATTTTTCACAGCTAGTGACCGAATAGACATGTGCGCCTCCCTACCCCCAACAGTCATGATGGTGTTACGAAATCTTCGTCAGCTCCCTGCACTTACGGCAGACGGCGATCGAATGACTCATCCGACCACAGCCCTTCCTGGGAGGGATACGGTCCACACATTCAAGGAATACTGTCCGCGCTCCCGAAGCGGTGCTACGAGTTAACTGGCATTGTTGAAAAAATACTAAATGTTGAATAGTAGAACAATAGTTTATCGCTTTGAGTGCACATATGATCATCCACGTACTCTATTCTTGAGGCAAATGCCCTCAAGAGGCCCTTCCATGAGATAACCGTGGTGGTGCGGTGGGGCGGATACCACGGCTGTACTCAACACCCTGAATTCACCTACAACTTGCTTTGAAGTTGTTCCCTATGTACATTCATTGTTGAATTGAAGCGGAATCCAGTGGAAATAGCTGTCGTGCAATGAATCTCCTATATGAACTTCATAATAGCTTATCTGCTAATCTCCATAGATAGGCAGATCGTTCTGCTTGTTTTGCACCTGATAATTGCAACCACAAGACATCGTAAGTTGTCAATAATAGACTAATCCGGAGGCTCATGCCTTCGTTATTTCCGTAGACGGCACTCTGTCAACGTACGAAGTTTCTTTGCCGAAGTTACGGGTATATCGTCGCTGTCCTCATAAGGCAGAGCATCACTGTAATCACCTTGCCCTTGTGATGGAATTAGATTGAACTTCGTAATCATGTCGACGTACTGCCGCACCGTCGTGTTGTAGATAGATGTAGCGGAATTACGGACTTTGATGTCCACAACAGCATACGAATCTTGTGTCTTGTGGAATATGCCCGGAAAAGGAAGAGCGAAAGGATTCTTATGAGCTGAATTCCAGCGCTTCCTTTTGTGGCTCGGTGTTAACCCTATATCTGGCAAGGGAAGGAGTTTTGGTCGAAACCAGGATGGACGTCGTCAACCCCCAAATCTCAACAGCTACGGCATAGTGGGAGCCCCGTTACCAGATCGCCAGGACTTCCCGCCCCTCGATCGATATCACGTCAGACGAGTGTCGAGGCGATACAGATTGCAATATTCGCGCTAGGACCCACACACTCAATCAATCAGCTGATCGCCTAGTGGTAAGGCGATGGTTTTGTCCCTTTCTATTATTCTCTGTTAATCATTTTGCTGCTGCGATCCTTATTCTAATTCTCTACCTCAAGTGGCTGAAGAAGGTGGGTCATTTTTTGTCACTAGGGTTTCTCTCAACTTATGCTCATTAGTGAATTTATTTAAAGAACATTTATGCTTACTGTAGTCAGCTGTTCGCACCAGGACCCATGACACACATTGCATTATTCGTCCGAACGCCCCATTATTCTTCATTTTTCTAGTCTTATTCTTGTCCGGCCCGCTTTTTAATTTTTTGAAACCTTTTTTACTTTGAAAACACCGATTTACTCACTTTCTTTACCTTCATCGCATTATTTTCCATCTTATATTCCATTTTTCGTCATAATCTGGACTACCCAGAATCATCGTAAACTGTGCCTTTAATAATATGCCTACCAGTCTGCCATCCTACCACCTGCGCCTCTGTTGCACTGTTACCGCTCAGCTCGACTCGGTGATCTGTTCAATTCAATGGTGTAATAAGGCATTGGTCCCGTGACTCTGTTCCTAGAATCTTTCAGCAGATTTGGGACACAGATTTGAGATATGCGTTCGAAACCACCTATGGCGGTGTACATCTCATCTTGAACGCCACTGCGACCAAGTACCCTTCCCTTGTGAGACGTTCCTGAAGTTCCAGTCGGTTGCCGGTGATCCTACACGTGACCCGAGGAGAATGGATTTAACAGGTGAGGAGCCAGTCTCTAGTTCCGACAATGTCAACGCTTCTTTTAATGGTGATGTTGCTTTTGGTACAGTAGACCTACATGATAGACAGACAGCCCTTCGGAAGCCTCTGAGGCAAATTGACCCGAGGCTCACCCTGTTTTACCCGCACCCCTTCCAGCATGAAGCTATCGGTGGACCGCACAGGTCCGATATTCGGAAAGCTAGTTATCAACTTCTGACTTCTTGGTCCACGCCCTTTGGACTTCCTCTCTGTGCTGAAATAGTGCTCGACTGAACAGTCTCTCGAATGGCTTTTGTCTTTTCAGACGACGAAAGTGAATAGAATATGTTAAAATTGGTTGGCACGGCTTAAGCGGTAAAACTAACATTTGAAAAGAATCATTCGGACACTCTCGCACTTGGGCGCTATGACGCGTTTAATAACTTCACGCGAAACCATGCTGACCGTGCAACACTATTTATGGAACTAACAATATTATGTTCTGGAGGTAATTACGATTCAAGAGAATCTCGAAAAACCTCCTTTCCTCCCACTGAAGGAACATTAATCAGTGATATCTCCATCAGTGATATCTAACCTCTCTACCGTAGAACTTAGGGTTCTTCGGCCAAAAGAGTAGACAAGATAAGAATTGATATCCTCGTCTTTGGCGAACGTTTTCTCATACAAGGAGTATTGTAACGTCCGATTGAGGTGATATTCAGATAGCGCAAGGTAAGCTATGCTGTGAAGCATAAATTTCCAATCAAATGTGAATAAATGTGTCGAGCCACCAAAATGTATGGGTCTAGCCTCGTCATTGTACAACACCGCTTCTTTGTGGCTATTGCTCGGATCACCCGGCTGACGCCAAGCTCTTCTCCTTTACAGGAGAAAGCAGCTTATCGGCCACCTCCATTCTAAATTTGGGAGCTGTTATATTATAGAACAGGAGGTATAAATTTTCGGTCATCACACTCTTACACACCATCACCACACGCACACACAAACACACACACATATCCGACACATTTCTTGGGCTCCTCGCCTTCATGAGCGGGCTCCTGCTCAACTCATGTGTTCAATAGCTTGGTTTATTCCCCACTTTTTTCAATTCGGTTACGCAAATTCCCTGAGATTATGCTCATTTCACCTACGTTCCCCTTAATACAATCTAGGCTCTCGGTGAGCGGAATCCAGTTTAACCAATTTCGACCACCCATCATCAGTGCTCCCATAGTGCCGCCTCCACTACCGAATTCGAATATTGTAGGCCCAGACTTGCAATTTCCGCCCACGCTCCCCCCGTACGAGCGGAGTTTAGTCCTGCCATTTAGCATCAGTATTTCCATACTGCGCCTGTCTTGCTATCCAATTTGAACTCCACACGTCCAAATTAACATTTTTGGCGGACTGTAACGTAGTGGTTCAGTCGTGTCACTAACCGTCAGCATTCCGACGCTCCCACCTATTCGTCCAAAAGTTGAACGCTCTGGGTCCACGGGAACAGGATTCATAAATTGTTGATCAGCCAATTATTTAGCGTGCGCCCCGCCCCCTGTACGCGGAGTGAAACCCTGCCATCCACCGTAAGTGTTTCCATCCCCCGTTCCATGCCTTTACTCCCACCAAGTTTGAACCCTCTATGCTCAGGGAACAGGAGTTATGAATTTTCAGTCAAAAACACACGCCACACATGCATACTTACGCATACACACATGGTGCACGTAGAAAAATTACATATACTAAATAGTATAAAAAGCCTTCTCAAAAGCTTTTAAAACGAGAGTTTAGAAAAAAAAATTCTGAATATCGTAATCACTCTTCGAACAATTCAATTGAATCGCCCCTTCCATTTCAACAAATTAAATTCCGCTCACAAGGTTCAAAGAGGTCCGTAAGACAGAACACACGGTCAAGTGTGTCCGTGGTCGCTTTATATACACTTCTAAGGGAACTTTCGCGATGAGAACAAAGTCTTTACAAGCAAACGTAGACCACCACACTAAATGATCATGGTGAAAGCAGGAATAGGGTACTCGATTGAGTGCTCGCATGCATATTGGTTGGTGGAGTGCAATGAAGATCATAACTTATTTCGATGAGTGTATGCATCTTTCACAACAATTTAGAGTTCACATCAAGGTTCCTTACGGGATTTCGAGAATTGCTGATCATTAGTATTTCGCTGTCCGCGGTGTGTTACATGATTTAAGGCTCCATGACGGCGCGGTTATAGCAGACCAGGGGTCGAGAAGTCATCCCTAAATCTACTGCTATATTGCCAGCAATAGCAAAAAAATATTTTATATTCCCTTCTCTGGATTCGTTCTTACCGTTTTGCGTGCGAAGAAGATCAAAGTTGGCGAATTCAGAAGCCGCAAGCAAGCACTAGAGCTTTTCACGAACATTAGTGATTAATCTGTTATTCAACTTTCATGATGTACAAGCCTAACCTTCCCAGGGTCGTAAATATCGACAAAAAAGCATGCACTCAAACCAAGCATCGATTGATATCCTATTGCTCTCCTTTCTGTTTGAGTTATATGATGCCTAGATGAGGATTATGTGTGTACGACCATTTATTGGGCCCGGTATCTTTCCCCCGAACACTACGTCGCGCTCGCCGCACCCGCCGGGTATCGCAGAATTGCGAGGGAATATAGGAGCGCGCGATTTTCGAGTTAGGAAATCCTTCAACTATTTGAATTTGCTGGCCGCTTCCTTTAGATCCAATGCGATCTCGATGGCCGATAATATAGAAGGAGTCCTTTCAAACAATCGAATCTAATAAGATTAAAAACGAAAAAGCAACAGGAGAAATAATCGAAACCAATCAAAAAAGAAACACAGCCAAGGAAATATATTGCGTCCTATAGATTGGAGGATAGGCGGAAATCGGTGAGAGGTTCCGTCACCACCATTTACTGGTTACCATCATCACTAGTAGAAGAGTGGTTCCGAACTAGCAAATGATAAAACAATTCAGATGATGATGCTACGATTGATGATTATCGTCATTCACCACTCCATCAATATCACCACCACGGAAACATTGACTGCGGAAAATGATCCATAATGAATAACATGTTCACCTTATATAATAAATATGATTTATATAAACTACAAGTTTGGTGTATTTGTTGTCTGATTGTCTGTTTGTTTGTCTGTTTGTCCGTCACAAAATTCGGTATCACCTAAGGAAGCACCTGGAGGGATCGGGACAAGTTCGGGATAGGTGGAGCCTGAGACAAGATTAACAGAGCTCATAAGAGTTGTCAAAGGTGAGGAGCGGGTAAACAAACCACACAGAGGAGACCCATCTGCTGTGAGCGGAGCTTTCTCAAAATGGGAGGTACTTTTCATATGTATTCATAGCTCGATTTCACTGAGGCGTAGAGTTCAGAAAAAAAAAACAAAAGGAGTCACAAGACTCAATACGTGCTAAGAATGCGTAACTACAGCGAAGCTCCGCCTGCGTTCAAATGAAAGGTACCTTTTCAAACTATACATAACTTTATAAAAAAACATTCCAGAACGGGGAAAAAGGTGGGCAAAGGTTTCCGGAGGAATGTTGTCAAGTCTTCAAATAGGGCAGGGTTAGCGCTGAAGCAGGCGGAGCCATGATCAAAAATTCACAACCCTGTTCAAAAATCTGTTTACAGTTCGGAAAAAATGTGGTTGGAGGTTATGGAAGATATGTCGTCGGATCCCTAAAATGGGCGGGGCTAGCGCTAAGGTGGGCAGAGCTATGATCGAAATTCTATGACTGTTACCTAACATATCAAAAATGTTTACAGTGCGGATAAAATGTAGTTAGAGGTTATGGAAGATTATGTATAGTAAGAATATGTGGTCAAATCTCTGAAGTGGGCGGGGTCTGCACTGAAAGAGGGATAGCTATAATCAAATATTCATAACCCTGTTCAAAATTGTTCAACAACGCGGGGAAAAAGTTGTTAAAGGTTGCAGAAGAAATGTAACCAAATTTCAAAGTGGACAGCGTTTGCACAAGAGTAGGTGGAGTAACGATTAAAAATTCCTAACTCTGTTTAGAAATGTTCTACAGCTAGGAGAAAAAAGTAGCGAGAAGATATCAAAAAAAAATATGGCCAGATCCTCGAAGTGGGCGGCGTTTGCGCCAGGGTGGGCGGAGGTGAAGCCAAAATTCATAGCTCTGGTAAAAAATGTTCTATAACGCAGGAAAATAAGGGAAAAGGTTTCGAAGGAATTTTGTCAGATCCACAAAGTGAGCGGGGCTAATATCGGCAATCAGTAACTCCTTCGGAAAGATTTCTAAACGGTGAAGAAAAAATGTTCGGGGCTACCGAAGAAGTTAAGTCGAATCCGCAAACGGTCGGAGTTTGCGCCGAGATGGGCGGGACTAAAAAAGACCAAAAAAAATCTTAACTTTGTTTAAAAGCTTCAAGAACACGCGAGAAAACAATGGCCAGAAGCCACTGACGAAATGTAGTCGAATCCCCAAAGCGGGCAGGCTCCGGGACTGGCGGGGCTGAGATCAAAAATTCATAACTCTTTTCAAAATGTTCTACAAAAGTGGTTAGACTCCATAGAAATGTAGTGGTCAAACCTCTAGAGGAGGGGGGGGGGGGGAGTGGGGGAGGCTGCAACGCAATGAGTAAGACTACAATCAAAACTTAGTGATTCTGTTCGAAATTGTTCTGAAGCACTGGAAAGTGGTTCGGACGCTACAGAAGGAGTGCAATAAAATCACCAGATAGGGCGCTGTTTTCTTCACGGTGGGCGGGGTAAGTTCGATAATTCAAGACTCGGCTCTAAATTGTTTTGAAACCCGGAAAAGTGGTTGATCTATGGAAATCCTTGAACGGTGTCAAATGGTCACCATATATAGGCCACAAATGTTTATATGGCTGCTGGTCTGTTCGCCTCTTAATATTTATCACCCCTTTACCATGTGCCTCCCTGAAATAGAAGTGGTATAGATTAGCCAGGATGAAAAAAGTGATAATGAGTCGAGTTACTTGGGAATCCACGATGATCTAGGCTCCACCCAGGGAAAGCGTTGGAATTTGTTAGGAGTATAGGAAGGAAGGGGATCTTGAGAGTATGTGGCAGGACCAGAGGCTGTCTACTCAGTGTGGGGCACGAAAAATTGCTACTTCAGAATAGAGCGTTCATATTTGAAGGGGGTGCAGCCGGTATGATGAGAACACTGGTCGTAGGTGACGCGGCTAGACACTGCTCACTGGAGGTGGGATGTGTGAAAAATGCCCCTACTCTGAAGCCAGAGCGAATTCAGAAGGGATGAAGACAGGCGGCAAGACTGGGAGGACGTGAAATCCGAAGCCGGCGATCCTGATCAGAAGCTTTCCAAATAACGCACCGTTAATTCACAGCTTCGCTCACTACAGACGTGAGGAATTCAGGTGTGAAGAGACTTACGCTGAGGGATGTTGACCGATATACTGATATGCTACACCTATCCGTTGTGTAATTGAACGATAAGGGGCCACTTTGTTCCCTTCAATGGTACAGTGTTCCAACTCGATATTTACTGCACCATATATGGCTGCCTCTCACTACCCTTTATTCGAGAAGGAAAGGTAAGGAGTGATGATAGGCCTATGTGCGTCGGTATGTGCGTCGGTGTGTGTTCCCTGGAAAGCCATAACTCCTCTTTTCGTGGATCTAAAACGTTGAAGATTGGTAAGAGTACAGGTGGTAGGGTAGAAACACTGCAGGTAGGTGGCTTCACTATCTCTATCTTCAGGGGTGGGGCGTGCGCATAAATAATGAACTTAGGCTTAGATCGTTCAAAGTTGATAGGGGTGCAGGCGGCAGCATGGGAATGCTGCCTGTAAAGGGTTGTTAATTTGGACTAGGGCTTCCAAGTTCGATAGGGGTACAGGCAGCTTACGGGAGTGTTGCGGCAGGTGAGACGACTGAAGATGAAAGGAGAGTGGAATGAAGCAGGTGTACTACACGATGTGTCTGCTACTCGCTATTCATTTTTTTAGAAGAAAATGTAGCGAATGATGATAGACCTATGTGTGACGGTGTGTGCGTTGGTGTGTGTGTGTGTGTTACCTGAATGGTCATCGCTCCTCTTGCTACGGACCTAGAGCGTTGAAGTTAGGTAGGGGTTTAGGTGGCAGGATAAAACCATTGCACGTAAGCCGTACGACTAGATTCTACCTACAGGGGTGGGGCATGCGCATAAATAATGAACTTGGGATTGGACGTTCAAAGTTG
Organism: Haemonchus contortus; assembly: GCA_000469685.2. NCBI lineage: Eukaryota > Metazoa > Nematoda > Chromadorea > Rhabditida > Trichostrongylidae > Haemonchus > Haemonchus contortus. Next base: position 22,695,268 of record LS997567.1, on the reverse strand, counting down.
ACAAGATTCCCATAGTTCTTTTCCTGCCGTGGCGGAGCGTTTCAATTTTGGAGAGTGTGGGCGGCAGGCCAACCTTACCCGAGAAGGAGGAGAGCCCGGCCTTTGCCGGGCGACCCGACTGGTATAAATATGATTGGCACACTCATCACGCTAGGAATGATAGGTATCAATTATTCCTTTACTGTTAACAAACCGTACAGTTACATGGGCTCTATCTATTATCAAATAGAGGAGTCCAGAAGAAGACACTCGAATCATCGATCGGTGAGTGCACAACTCCACAAGACCGTTGCACGTGATGGTGTGTGGTCATGCTGACGGTAATTGCTGCCAGATGCATGGGCAGCACCACATACAAAAATTTTCAAAGCTATTCTCTCAAATTTGTATTCATTTTATTGCAGCTAAAAAGATATGAACCCGTATAAAAGTAAGATATTGATAGAATCTACTCAAGTTCACATATTGAAGGCGATATTTGAGCGTTTGCAAAATTGACAGTAAGAAAGGAGGGAGCGAGGGCAAATTAGCCAGTTATGTCATTAGAAAAACAACAAAACACATTTGGAGAGTGTTGAGCGAAACATACAAAGCTCCAATGCATAGGCAAAGAGATGCTATGGTTGTTCCGATGAATGCTTTTTAGAGAAAGGACAGCATAAGTTGCACGCTCAAAGCGATTATTCATGGAAGTAGCTTGGCATTAGATTTTCTCATCAGAGATATCCGTCTTACGAACCCGTAGTTATGGGCCAACGCTACATGAATAGGAATCTGTGTCACGAAAGGTCTGATATTTCTTGTACTGCTCGAAATGGTACTGCCAGTCCATGATGTACTCATTCTGCCACTTGTCCATTTGTTGTTTCCAAAGCATGAACGGATCTCCAACGTCAGCTGAAATCAGCGCCATTCACTGCCATTAAAAAGGAGCATGCTGCTATCTATTTGTTGATTTTTGCTAAAAAGGCTATTGGATGAATTTGTTGGTCTCGTATAGTTTGATACATTCAATGTTCCAAGTTCTTTGAAGGCCTGAAACAGGCTCTAAACTTTCAGATCGTAACTATCTCGGCATCCACTTCTTTTAATTTGGTGTTTCTTGATCAGGTAACAAATGCTGATGGAAAAAATTCTGTAATACCACTACTCCCTGAGGATTCTTTTGATAGCACAGAGCCACAGTGAGCAACAGCTGGTAGATTTTATTATAATAATAATTTGAGCGAACGAAACACGTGCTGTGCTGCTGTGCTTCACTATGTACTACAAGTGTGTCAAAATGTTGTTACACGTTCGTGCCCATCACACTTCACATTGTTGTACAAAAAGTAGAAAATGATTGTGATCAAGGTAATTTTCACTAGTGCCTACTCGATTATGGCATTTTCGCAGGAGAATCAGAGTGATTCCAATGCTTTTTCAAATAAATCGTCTCACGCACAGTGATAAAACTCCCGCTATCGAAGGTAGATCTTCCTTGCTTCCTAATCTTAGACTTTTCAAGGGAGGAAACCTTAATAAAACGCCTACTACGTTTACTGGGGGGTTTACGACTACTGGGTTTTTTTCAACGCTAACATCCATTCTGCTTCCTGCCCCAAAAACGGACAGTTCGCGATAATTTTTGGTAGTCCAGATTATGACGAAAAATGGAAGATGAAAAATAGTGTGATGAAGGCGAAGAAAGTGCGTGAATCGGTATTCCCAAGATGAAAAAAGGCTTCGAAAAAGTTGTAGCTGGTCGAGAATGAGTTTGGAAAAATGAAATAGAATGGGGCATTTGGACGAGCATACAATGTGTATCACCGCGTACATGTGGGACGTGAAGCGAGTACCTGACTACAATAAGCAAAAATGTCTCTTGAAATTCATTCACTCATAAGCATAAAATGACAAAAAAACTCTAGTAACAGCAAATATAGTCGACCTTTTCAGCCTCCTGAGGTGGAAAATTAGCATAAGGATTGCAGTAGCAAAAAGAATAAAAGAGAGAAATGGGACAGGAGAAAACATCGCGCTGAATGGGTCTTGGCGCGAATATAGCAATCTGCATCACCTCGACACTCGTCTGACACAACATTGGTCGATGGGCGTGGCAACCGGGCGATTAGGTGATGGAGCTCCCACTATGCCCCAGCTCTTGAGTTTGGGACCCAAGATCATCCTTTCTGTGCAACTGGGCATTCCCAGTGGGAGAACTCAGAAACCATTTTTCCTCGTGAAATTCTGACCTGTGCCTTTAACCTACTGAATTACGATGTACGCTTTATGATTTCCACACATGTCATGAGGGGAGCAAACATATTCGAAGTCACATTGCCTATCGTGAACTCAACCGCAAACAAGTAATCTTAAGATGTTTCGACTGGCAATGTTTGCTAGAACATTGTCATTTTACAACTCTACTGGCACCAAACCGCCATGTAGCGCAAAGTTGGCTCACAAACAGTCGAAGATGAACGGGAAACGTACACTACTGACATTTAGGGTTATGTTCCCAATAAGAGCAGCAGTGTGAGAAGACATCAAGCAAATCGAGATACTTCCACGAATATGTGGCACCATTCCTGCCCTTTACCTTCTGCCCCCTAAACCACTAAATGAGTTATCTGTGTGTTGGATCATGATGACTAAGTGGTCAAGTCTTCCTCGCATAGGTGCCATAATGTTGTGTGAATAATCAAAAATGATCACAAGCATTCATTCACGTGGAGCTTGTCATAAGGCAGATATCGAACTTTCCTTAGTATTTAAAAAACCATCATATTAGAGATTCAAATTCTAATTCTAGTTCAAATAACTGATATCAACTCAGTTGTATCTGAAAGAGAGTGGTCAGCTATCGCATATCTGAGTGGCGACTGAGTAGGGGTGAACGAGATCCCGTCTCTAGTACTCAAGCCACTACCAACATTACTCATTATTTTGCTAGCGATTTAGAGATGACGTGCAATTACGATCATGTGAAGGCGAAAATAATCAGTTCAATCATCTCTCAATACAGTTATCTCAACGTAATTAAAGGTGTAAACAGCATAGAATTTTGATAATAGCGACATACCAACGGCCGTCATGAGATTAGGTAGGTATGCTTTCCAAAATGCGCATTGTTTTCGTCGTGGTCCATGACCCGTTCGTCGTGAATTTGGATATGCCGATTCAACGGTCATGTTCATGTACTCCATTAATTGCCCATTATACTTCGGCCATACGTCCGTAGTATAGGTACCGTCCTCGTTCTTATTTGGATCTCTAAAAACACTTCATTATATCATCAAATGAAAAAGTGAAATAAACTCCAGAAGGAAATCAAAATGCTATCCAAGCCTCAATGCATTTCGTGATTTGAAAACGCTCTCAGCAAAAAAAAAACACGACGATAATCCTTGTAGTGATGCCAATGAGAACTAACTGTAAGGTAGAACTGATACTCGGGGCTACCTTACCTAATAACACAACTACACAGAAAAACCAAGGCTCTCCAATGACTGCGGCTGTCACAGATCTGACGCGCTAGGTGGTCGATAAGTATTCACATTGCTGTACAATGTTTTGCAGACTGATTTATCAATGCTATGAAGGCCTATTGTTGAGCCTTACACTCCTCTACATACCTGCTCAGAAGAGTGTAAGGCTCAACACTAGGCCTTCATAGTATTGATGAATCACAGAATGGCATTTATTTGCTCAATTTTCAATACAACAAAAAGGTGATTCTTAGGCAACTTTTTTTTCGTTTACAGACAACATGGCGTTCCTTAGCATTCACTTCGTATTCTTGGCAAATATCTGTGGTGTAAAGACGTATACAAGTGTGAATGCAGTTACAATTACATATAAATGTAAATAGACTGAATACATAAAAAATAAGCAAGTGTCCCCAAATCTCTACATCAAATAAAACCAAAAACATGCAGAGTGAACTGCACAATAGCTTGCTACAATTTGGTAGGCCAAGGAAATGGGGTGACTATTTTTTTCAAAGCCTCCAGTGGCCGAAGCCGTGATGAACTAAAACGTTAAACGTCGTGATGAACTTAACAAAGCACCAGAAACAAATTTTACACTTGAAGTGTAGTTAGCTAGGGTGATAAACTTGTAGGACATCCCCCGGGCAACCAACACCTGGGTAATTAAGAACACGTGTGGGCTTTCGCAGCATTACGGTCAATGAATAGACAACACCCGATTCGCACCATCACTTTCTACTTGGCACGGCAAGGGAAAAACGCGGGTGTAGCGACTCGAATTATCAGCAACCTATTCGATGCTAACACTGCTCACCGATCGATGGTCAACAGTCGGTTCTCGGACCGATTCACTGCAGGAAATACACTGGTGTGCAAAACTTAGGGACGACTTTTGATTACTGTACCTCTACCAGACGACAGAGCTCGATGAAATTCATTCCATACCTATAGAGGACCATTAGGGTGTTGCATAGCGAGCAACTGGCAGAAAATCGAAATAGGACGAGAAGATAAGACATTTTTATTCAAAGGTACCGATTACACATTGTTCCTCACAATTTATCCTAGTACTTCAAATATTCTGAAATAATTACGTATCTCTTTCACTGAGGGTTCTCTCTCACTGAAGGATCCCCAGCCGGTTAGTGACGAGGCTACGTAGGGCGTCCCCAGGTGGCGGATAGGGGAATTAATCGCCGACCAAAAGTCACCGGTACTTGCCCAGAGACGCAGGTGGATTCAGGGGATGGATCATCTTCAATCGGAGATTTTGCCTGACCGACGTCGCTGTTGTTCCGAAGTTCTACACAGGATCGCACCATCGTCTCCTCCGCGCTAGATTCTGCTTCTCAGTGCGTGGGGAGAGAGCTATGAAGTTTCGGAAACGAAGCCCCAAAACCTCCATCAACTGGGACCACTTCGCTTCCCTTGCGAGTAAATGGGAGGATTCCGTTATCGACAACATCGACGAAGAATACAACCGGCTCGTCGAGCATCTTCACGATAGTGCTACGAAAGCAGAGAGTCTACAAGTAGCCAAGAGACGACTCTTTTCGAAGACTCTCGAGCTGATACGCCAGCGTGGAATCGCGCGAGCTACAGGCAATTATCAACAAACGTCCGAACTTGCGAAGCTGTGCAGAGAAGCGATAAAGGAAGATCTGAAAGAGCGAAGAGCAGCAGTCATGGACGAAGCCGCCGAGGCCGGAAAGAGCATTCGCAAAGCCTGACGGAGCTTCGCCAATTACAAGACCAAGATGACCTTCCTTCGTCGTCCTGACGGAATCGTTACTGCATCCCGGAAGGCAATGGAGAATGTCATCTACGACTTCTACTCGGATCTCTTTGACAGCCACGTCTACCTGCCTACTCACCATCTTAGGCAAGACGAATATATCGCCAATTTGGTTCTCCCTTCCGGAACTCGACATGTCATCACGTCGATGAGGAGTGGTACGACACCCGGTTCCGACAGGATCAAAGCAGAACATCTGAAGAGTATACCACCAGTCATCATCAGAACTCTGGCTAGGCTCTTCACACGGTACCTGTCGGAATGCAAAGTGCTCACGTCGTGGAAAACTAGCAAGACTGTGTTGCTGTACAAGAAGGTAGATCCAGACGATATTGGCAATTATCGCCCAATCTGCCTGCTGTTCGTAATCTACAAGCTCTTCACTCGTGTAATCCTAAACAGGATTGGCAGAATATTAGATGAAGGACAGCCAAGCAGGGTTGCGTAGAGGGTTCAGTACAATCGATCATATCCACACCCTAACAAGGCTCATTGAAGTATCGCGAGAGTACAAAATGCCGCTATGTCTTACGTTTATCGACTTGAAGAAAGCCTTTGACACCTTTGAGACAGAAGCGGTAATTGAAGCCCTAGGCAAGCAGGGTGATCCTACGCAATATATGTATAAGGATGCTTCGTGAGCTCTACGACAGCTTCACGACCAGGATTTCACCATTCCATAAGGAAGTCATTGTCAACGTGAAGAGAGGTGTTCGGCAAGGCAATACTATTTCGCCCAAACTTTTCAGTGCCGCCCTCGAGAATATCATACGTCATCTGGAATGGGAAGACTTGAGAGTGAAGGTCGACGGCCGCTTCCTACATCACCTCCGCTTTGCAGACGACGTCGTGCTTATAACACCGAACATCGAGCAGGTGGAACGAATGCTGGCCGAGTTTGATAGTGCTTGTGGAAAGATCGGCTTGAGGCTGAACCTAACGAAGACGATGTTCATGGGAAATGGATTGGTACCTGATGCTCCTTTCACGTTGAACGGAACGAATATCTCCGAATGCTCTAGCTATGTGTATCTAGGTCGGGAAGTCAACATGATGAACGACCTAGCTCCAGAGCTGTGCAGAAGGAAACGCGCCGCGTGGGGAGCATTTCGAGGGAGTAGTGAAGAAGACAAAGAACATCCGGCTCCGCGCTCACCTTTTCGACACTGCTGTCCTTCCTGCTTTGACGTACGCCTCGGAGACCTGGACTCTACGAAAGCAGGTTGAGCATGCTGTCAGCGTTATTCAATGCGCTTTGGAAAGGACGATGCTCAGAATTCCCTTATACACGCAAGTGCAGAAGGGAATCCGGAGTTCCGAGCTCCGTCACCGAACGAAGATCAGGGATGCCGCTGAATACGCCAAGAAATCGAAGATCAGGTGGGCCGGACACGTTATGCGATATAGTGATGACCGTTGGACCAGGGCGGTTACTGACTGGATCCCTCGGGACATCAAACGAACTCCAGGAAGGCCGCCAACGAGATGGTCAGACTTCTTCACAAAAGCTCTGAACGAAAGGAATGTTGAACCTCGTGCCCATGAAGCGAGAACGATTCACTGGACCACTCTGGCTCGTGACAGGGACGAATGGAGACGTTACTGGCGCCCGCTCGAGGAAGTCGATGATCAACGGGACGACAGGTGTTACATGTGATACATCAAATAAAGCGGTGCGGTTCCTAATAGGGTGAGTGATCACTGCGGACAGCAATAAATGCTCTGCAATGCAACCCCATACTTTCCATGAGGTTGGTGATGAGTTCCTGTGGTAAGGCATTTTCCTCAATCAGCACAGTTAACGATTGTTGGGTGGCCTTTGGTGCATTTGGATGCGCTACAATGTGTTTACCCTCTGCATCCCACACGTGCACCATGGAATTCAGGTCGGAGGAACGGGCAGGCAGCTCCATTCGCCGAATATGCTCTTGTGCCAAGAGCTCCTCGATATGTGCTGTCCGATACGGTCGCGCACTATACTCCATAAAAATGAATCCAGTGCCCACTGCAGCCTTGAAAAGACGCACATGGGGAAGGAGTATTCGTTACAGTAACACTGACTGTTAAGAGTTCTACGGTCGAGAATCTGCAGGTCACTACGGCTATGCAGCATGATGATTCCCCATAAGGGTGTGTTCAGAATCGCTACTCAGATTTGATCTGCTCTCATTTGTAAAGAGCACATGGCTCCATTTTTTATCGGTCCATTCGCTACGCCCCTGGCACCACCTTCGCCGATCCACGAGGGTCAAAGGAACACAACCTAGAAGTCGTCGGGCGAATGAAGCGCTACCGTGCGGTCGTCGTGCCACTGTAGTGCGCGAGATGGCTTGCACTGAAGTCCTCTTAAATGATATTGCAATCACAGAAGCTGATTAACGTAAACCTCTTCTTGCCTGCTACACAACGTAGCGGTCATACCTTATTGTAGTTAATCTTGGTCGACCACCTCCTCTCCTTCGTGCAGCAGTATCAGAGATTCGGAATGCTCTCCGTGCACGTGAAACACCGATGCGAGCGATAATAGGCTTCTAAGCTACACTCTTCATGGTTCATCCTTTTTCGTGTTTTCCGATGACCCTTCATCGTGCTAAGTCATCCAGACGATGTTTGCGGGGCATAATGTATAGAAGAATACCAGCGCAGTATTTGGTAGCTACTGGCTGATTGACAAAAAATTTTTCTCGTACCTATCAAATGCCTCAATTTGTGCGGGCAGCCATATTTCTCGCTTTATTTGAACTATTCCTCCACAAAGAAAAGTCCAACTTCTTGTGCATAACATGCATAGGTCTACTAATATACTCCCACACTTTCATTTATTTCCACCCAGTCCTCAATGTTTTATGTTACATTATCCATCTCGTCCCTAAGTTTTGCACTTCAGTGTACTAGCCTTCGAAGTGACGCTAGCATCGTGCCTTACTTCAACACGTTGGCGACCGCAGCCTTTATTGACCTCGCGCCGCGTGGAGCAATCCATTTTTGTGTCGTTTAAAATATACAATATAATATAATTTGCAAAAAATACTAACACTTTTATTCTGCGTCCCAGCATCGGAACGCATTGTCTCAGAGAGCCAAAAACGTGCGTCCTAGCATTGGGACGCATGGTCGCCAACGTGTTAATCGAGGTTGAAGGGATCTATCCACTGTGAGTTGCCAAACGCAGACTAGGTGGACACCGCTGTCACTTCTCCTATGAAATCCTTTATTTAGCGAATGGGGTTCGAAAAGGATGATCAAAACGGTAAGTCAACGACACAAATACAGTCAAACAACCTCTGACTGGAACAAGCCGAGCAATAGGATCAGTTAAAGGAAGCTGCCACGGATGAAATCATCTCTGTTCTATGAGTGAGCATCATCGAATATTGTGAAGAATAGCTCAACGCAGCTGTGAAATAGGTAGTAGGTGTGCATGAAGTCCGTCGCAAAATACGTAAGCTCGAAAAGCCCTGATATACGCAAGTGCAGAGAGGAAGAAGGAAGTTAGTTGTTCACGCGAAGGAAAAGATCTAATGGGCAACGGGCGCAACTGAAATGATTGTGGTATCGGGGCGGTTGCTGCCTGGTTTCCCTACAGAAGTCGCATGATACCCGGTACGTGAGCCATTCCGACTGTGAGACAAAAGTGAAGAAGAAGTTCAGTAAAGACCACCGAAATATAAAAAATACGTCTCATTATTGATCAGCAAAACTATTGGAAGAAAAATTCTGATAATTAAAGGTGAGTAGTATACAGAAATAGAAATAGGACTTGATCTTGAAATCACCCCTCATGACGAGGAAGCCTATCTAGAGCAGCTAACAAAAATGGTGCTCAAGTTGAAGAAGAATCTGGTAGGGCGTGCTTGAGTAAATGATACGAGAAACGATACTGTTAACAACCTAAAATTCACTGCCAGATGCTAGAGCATGCCTTTGTAGAGTGCAGAGGCCAACTAACACTGAGAAAGGATTGAAATAGAGCCTCAAGGTCAGTGACGTTTCATGGCCTGTTAGACTAGTATTCAGAAAAAGTAGTGTCCTCAAGTAAATAGATCAATAGACTTCGATTCAGGTAGCGATAATCCTTTATAGAGCGTTATAGCGCAAGTGTTCGATTACTTATGTCTTCAACCTGACTCTTTGAGCGCCATTCAATGCTCGCTTTGATTCGCTGAAAAAGCGAAATCTGTGTCTCTACAGGGCTTGAAAAATAATCTGAATCAGTTCATTACCGTAAAGTTTGAGATTTCTGAAAAGAAGGAAAAGGTATTAGACGAAAACAATGGAAAAAAGGAAAGCAAAGGAGTCATACAGTTGTGGTCCGAGTGTTAGCAGAATTCCTTTCTGTACAAATAGAACTTCGCTGCACGCTCATTTAAAGTGATTCAGAGGGGCGGCACTCAGCTGAAAATAGTGTTTTTCATCACTCCTTTGGATTTAGGAGGTCGGATGTCCAATTTCTTCCCCATTCAGAAAGGTGAAGTAATTAGTGTACAAAATAGCTACAAATAGTAACTCTAAACTAGCTTTTGCAGCCAGGCGATGTAGATTCACTGCTTACATGCTCGCAGACAAGTCTGTTAGTACATTTCCGAGAGCTCAGCAGAAGAGAAGGCTAAGTGCATAGTTCCGCAATCAGTGCGCGACCTAGGCGGCGGCTCTCTACTGGCTCTCTACTGCTATTCTTTCTGTGTTCTATTTTGCTTGGTATTGCCTGCTGATTGCTGGTTGTAATCATTGTAACGGTGTTCAGAGTGGCAGCCGGCCAGAATCCCTTTGAAGAAATCTTTCATTAGTCCAGGTATGGCTAGTACTTTGTTGTGCTATCAGTCTTCGAGAGTACACATCGATTGATCTCTTGATCCGTCTTCATCGATTTTTTGCCGTCAACGTTTGCTGCCTTGTGGTTTGACGACAATCTCATTTCGACAATTCGGTAAAGTTTTTATCACGACCTGCCTATTACTTTCCGGCATCTGCCTTCAAGGTACATTGCTCGTCGTTTGTGATGTGTAGTTGCTTGACTTAATCCTCTGGTTCTCTAATGCGATTCCGTCAGTTCCATGCACGATATGGATGTTTTCATGGGTTCCTCCAATAAAAACAAGAGGGTGGCATCAATGAACAGGACGTATCATGCTGGAGTGATCTGCAGAGGAAAGTATTGGATATAAGCGGATTTCAACGTGTCTCTGATTCCATTAGAGCAGTTGTATGTGCTGTGATGAACGAAATAAGTTCTCTGAAGTCTGGAAATCTCGACTTTAAAAATGAGACTAGGGAATGCGTGAGAGGAAATCTGCCTGTACCGTTGTCACTGAGTTTTTATTGACCTCTTTACTTTTTCGCTTCGATAGTGATTTTATTTCCAGCTCATTACCATTTCATGAAGTCGGAAGGCCACGTTTTATTGTCACCAGTGGCATTCCTAAATCTAAATCCACTGGTTCAAGAAAAATGTTGGCAATGTACTTTGATCTTGTTCGTAAAGTATTCGATTATCTAGGAGTGGATTGCAATCCAACCCAAGATTGTGACTATATATAAGATGGGGAACATTACACTGAGAATGATCCTTATTGCGACTTTCCCATGTTATGGTATTGAGGAGAGCGGATAGTCTCCGCTATTTTACTCATCGAGGGATCTGCTTAGGGAGTACCTCAATAATAGGAACGTGACCACAGCGAGCACTACGTGAAAGTAAAAAGGAGAGCGTCGGTCTTCCTTTTCAGGCGATCATCGCGCAGTAGGAGACAAAGCAGAGGACACTGCTGCTTACTTCGCCTTTCCTTCTGCTCGAAAAAAATTAATTTCTCCTCTCAGACTATGTTAAAGAGCCTGTTTTTCCATACAAATGTGTAGTCAGTCACAAAGATTGCGATCTTTCTATGTGGAATCCGTATTGCCAAATAAGTACCTACCCCTTTCCTTAGGTTCGGCTTAAGCCCACTCGTATCATCACTCAATTGTTGCGGAATATGTGTGCCGACTACAACATTCAGAGACGTGACCGCCCAAGAAAATTAGGTAGTGAAGTGCTGCTACACATTTACTCCAGTCTCCCCATGACTTCAATTTTCGATGAGTCTGTGAAGGATGCATATGAAATATTCACTTTGTGTCGATATTCCGAACGAAAATCAACCAGAACATCACAGCAGCATATAGGGCGTCATCATGTGATTTCAGCGATACTAAGCGGCTTTTTGGCTGAAACTTAAGTCTCGGACGGGACCTGAACCCGTACTTGTCCCTTCCGGGGACCGTGTTGTTATCCATTATACTATCAAGATCCCCTTGCTCTCGCCTTTTCAATGGATTTTATGCCCACCAAGTCAGAACTAAGCGGATAATTGAATCCTTAGCGATTTCATTGCCTGTTAGCATCATACAGTGATCACTGGAGACTTCAAGGTCTGGAAATGTATCACAATGTCAGTAGGTCTTCCTATGGTTCTACTTTTTCGTCCTCTTGTGAGTTGCTTTATAGTCACAAATTAACACCACATGTTATAAAGCCAACTAGACTAGGTAAGATTTGGACTTTTTCTCAGCAGCAAGCCTGCTTCAGGAAGCAGTCTAAAAACACAATACAATCCGCAGTCGGGTACAGTGATCATAGTAGATGCTGCTGCCTGGAATATCTGGTATGACAGCATAGCATTGAATACTTTTCGGAAAGTGCACAGTGCATGTGACTTTGCAGCTTTACGTAGTGATCTTTCTTGCATGCATTGGACTGAACTACTTGAAAGTTGTGGTACTGCCATTAAGAACTACGAGTTGTTGTTGACAGTACTGCCCAATGCCACTGATCACTGTTTTCCTTGGAAAAGGGTGATCTCGTTCAATTCTGTTCTGTAGACTCGTTTTTTGAGGCTCATATATGTGCATCGAGATTGCCTATTTCATGAAGCGTGGCAGTCTGGAATCTGGTCTAAGTATAGTGAATTCACTGAGTTTTCTTCACACGCGTGAGTAAGCCCTTCAGTAATATGGAAAAGAAAATCGTAAGGGCTGGTAATGCTAAGGACTGCGGGTAATTCAGTAGAAAATAGCTCGACAAAGAGCCTCTGAAACATGAAAAGCTTACGGCATGCAGTTCGTTTTACGAAGCTAGTATGTTTCTGATCGCTTTCCAAAGTCGTTTTGAATGAAGATGCTAATGTTTTTCCCTTCTCACCGGCTCCCACCTCAACTATGATTTGCGTTATTTTCAATGCGCAGTCCACTGGCGACTTCTACTGTACGGGCAGTCGACGATATCAATGAAACAAATGGCGCTTAAAGGGCCAAAACGGCAATTTCTCACAGAATCATTTTCATTTTTTTGGCATTTCGAAGGTCATTCAGCGGGAATGGGCCATAGTTCTACACCCAGTGCTCATGCCCCTACACCATGCAAAAAACAATTATGGAAAAGGCGTCCCACGCCCTGAAAGGGCACCTTCTTAGGAAGAAAAAGGATGTTGAAGCACTCAAGAGGGACGTGAAACAATTTTACGCGTGAAATCCTCTACCAGAGAGAGATTTTCCTCTATGCTAGAATCTCAAAAGCATCCATTCGTAATGAGTACTTCGAACTCTCTACTTGAGAATCACTGCGCGAGGTGTTTGATGTATGTATGGTTTACAAACTTCTATACCACAATGATATGTTCGGTTCTTCTGATCATTGTAATGCGGCGCACTCGGACTAGAGGAGAACAGGCTAGAATGATTCTCCTTGAAGTCAGAATTAGTTTAATAGTCGAGAACTTCACATTTAGTGCCTCTAGTTATTACAAAGAAGTAACAAAAACATTGTCACTCTGATTTCTTGCTCAAGTTTTAACTTAACGTGGCAGTGCTTCCACCTTAGCAAGAGTTTTCACATTCCTTGCAGTTGACCACTTGTTCCTCTCTTGTTTTACATCTGACCCTGGAATCGTCTACTTGCGATTCTTTTTTGTCTTTTTTGTACATGTGGTCTCAAGAAGGCATGAGTCTTGATATCGATCGTCGGACGATGGACATGATAGCGTCTTACATCACGCTACCACTGCACAAGTTGACAAATAATAGAAAACAGTTGGAACGAAGAAACTACGGCCCAGCATCGATAATGAAATTACATGAATTCGACAACAAAACTGATGCTCAAAAGGAACGATTACTCACCGGATTACCCAATATGGATATAGGTCAAATGCAGCTCGCAATGGGTTTCCCTATGGTAGGAATGTTGAGCTTTTCTGAACGGAGAGACGTCTACCTAGCATTCCACACTAGGAGAGCTACTGGCTCAATGATTACATACTCCAATATAAGCTTGCACTCACCACACCAAAAAACAACTCAAAATTTTCTCAAGAGGAAAAGTTCAGAGGCCGGATTAAGCAGTAGTCTTTCACCAAAAGTTGTTTTGTTGATAGCGATTCAAAACTTTTCGTTGAAACTTCTCAATATGTTTCCCAATCTAGTTGAAGAATCAATTAAAAATTTAATCACCCAGTTCTAGCGAAATTTGCCCAGTAGCGCATAAACCTGCTACTCAGCTCCTGCTCTTCAGTGGAGTAATTGAACCTCTTATTGAAAGGTTCTCCGAAAATGAAATTGATTTCATAGCCATGTAAGCAGCCCATCCATTCAGGCCATGTTTGTGCCGTTGCCCTGCAAAGTCAAATGCCATTGGACGAAAGAAAGTATATCTCACCCAACACATTGCACACATGAACAATCCATGGATGGCGTGAAAGTCTTTTCACATTTTCGTTCTCATGTTGTGAAATCTTAGGGGATGCTTCGAAGCGTTCAATGCGAAACATGTGTAAGTGCATGCCAATGCGCTCTTCACACCATATTTGCCGTGGCATTTCGCAACGGTTATGGCTGCGATAATCGCTTTCGTCTCAAAGCACGTTAAACTGCTTCTGTTTAAAGTTTAGAAAAAACGCCAATTGAAATCTTGGGACAAGGGAAATATGTGATGCAATGGGACCCTCCATTGTCTTTCACAGCACAATAAGAAATTGGTACCACAGTCCTTTGACTGGACCGAAAACCCACGATCTGGGAGACCAGTTGAACCGAATGACGAACACCTCCCAGAACTGTTTCAAGAAAATTTCAAGTCTAGTATACGCGAACTGGAAGAGGAGCTCAGTAGCCATAACTATACAATAGCTGCTCATTCGCGTCGCCATGGAACTACATGGAGATACGATGTATGGATAAGTTGTGAGCTGGGTGGTCGTCACCTCCCAATGAAGAGAGATTCATGCCTGAACTTGTTGACTTTCCTGCGCATCTTCGCATGGCTGAAAGGCTTATTCACTTGCGACAGAAGTGTGTTCTCCAAGAAACCACATAGGGAAACGCTAGTGGCTTGGACGCGTAGTACAAGGAAACAGGGAGAAGTCTACTTTCTCCGCGATAGTGCTCGTCCACACGTTTCGAAGGAGATACAGAAGAAAATTCAAAGCTCAGGATGGCATGTTCTAGCCTACCCACCGTATTCAACAAACCTGGCTCTAGCGGATCATCACCTGCTCCTGATGCTATCAAGCCATTCAAAAAGTAGGAAATTCTATGATGTGAATCAACTCGACACGTACATTGGCGAGTTCTTCTCCGAGGAACCTCACGAATTCTATGCATGCAAGATCCACAAGTTGTCTACTAACTGGCAATATCTTGTCGATAATGAAGGTTTATATATATGTTAATTGTTGGTTGTCGTGGAGGAAAGAATAAAATCGAAAAAATTGCAAAATGTGCAAAGACTTTTCCGCCAACCTTTTGCTGATCAAACCTGTGCGTGAAATAGTAGTAGTACGTGTCCCCGCCGTGCTTAGAGTGAGCCAAGGCCATCTCGTTAACGTTACAAGTAAAGTGGTAATCGCCAAGCATCTTTTCCATCGAGTCCATCCAGTCGCGTGCACGAACTAAAAAACCAACATTAATTTCCAACCACTTCATCGTCTCGTGGATTGAGATTTCCTTGGCGAGAAGCTATTGTGGTGTGATCTGCCATTCATCATTTACAAAGAAACACTCGAAAGACTTCCACTTGGTTGTTTGGATGTCAGCTGTATGCAGCAAAAACTAGCAACGTAGCAAAATTTCGTTCTTATAAAAACCTCTCTATAAATAAAACGATAACTTTGTGTGTCTGTCTGTATGTCGGTTTGTGCGTCCTTTCGGAAGTCACGTAGGCACGATGAAGAGTGTGAATGTCATGTGAGCGCGGTAAGGAAGCAACTTTGAAGAGGGAACTCAATTGATACTATTTATATTGGTCCTCTAACAGGTCGTAAGTGAGCGGTAGTAGGCATTTGGTGCACGCGTTGGCGTGTGTAGCCCGATTTTAAACAAATATAAAAGAAAACTAGGATGTTCAAGGTCTACCCAATAATGGGGGAGATTTCGGACAAGAACTTCACTACACATGCTCTATTCAAGAAATCCTAGCACTGAACTCGTATTAAACATGCTCTGAGTACAAAAAACGGCAGGATTAGTTTACTCTATATTTGTACTCATTATCGGACATTTGCGATTAAGAAGATGCGGCTCAATCCCAGCTCTAACCATCTTCGTTGCTTACGCACCACAATCGAGCTACGAAGAAGAGGAGTTGGAAGCGTTTTATATGGATCTGAAGAGGCTCTACAGAGAAGACCACACTTTCATTAAGGTCATCGTCGGTGATTTTAACGCCAAGATTGGCCCCAGAACAACGGCTGAAGAGCTTCACATCGGGACTCACGGAGTGGAATGGAATGAGCAGGGTGAAAGGCTGTAAGAGTTTATCATGACGACCCACACCATCCATGGTAACTCGCAGTTCCAAAAGCCCTCTCATTCCCGATGGACATGGGGAGACACTAGTGGGCACTTCCATAATGAAATAGATCAAATCAAAGTCAATCGAAGGTTCTGCCTGACTGACTTAGCTGCTGTTCCGAAGTTCTACACGGGATTGGGCCATTGTCTCCTACGCGCTAGGCTCAGCTTTTCGATCGAGGAAGGAGAGTTGCGAGATTCAGAGATGAGGCCTGAGCCATTTGTCATCTGGAATCACTTCACTTCATTGGCGAGATTGTGGGAAAATTCCGTCGGCGACAACATAGATTAAGAACACGTTTGATCATCTTCGCGATAGCGCCATTGAAACTGTGACTCGCAAAGATGCCGAGAAACGTCTTCCTTCGGAGACTCGAGCCAATCTAGCGTGAAATTGTGCGAACTGCAGGCAATAACCGGCTAACGTCCGAACTTACGAAACTATGTAGAAAAGCGTTAAAGGAAGTTCTGAAAGAGAGAAGAGTAGCCGCCGAGGCTGGAAGGAGCATTCTCAAAGCCCGCCGGAGCTTCGTCAATCATAAGACCGAGATGACTTCCCTTCGTCGTCCTGACCGAACAGTTACTGCATCTCGAAGGGCAATGGGAAAGGTTGTTTACGACTTCTACTCTGATCCCTTCGACAGCCATGTCCAGCTGCCCATCTACCATCTTAGACAAGACGGATACGTCGTCCTTTCGGCTTTTCCCTTCCGAAACTCGATATGTCATCACGTCGATGAGGAGTGGTACGGCACTCGGTTCCAAAGCAGAACATCTGAAGAGTCTCCCACCAGTCATCATCAGAACTCTGGCTAGGCTCTTCACACGGTACCTGTCGGAATGCAAAGTGCTCACGTCGTGGAAAACTAGCAAGACTGTGTTGCTGTACAAGAAGGTAGATCCAGACGATATTGGCAATTATCGCCCAATCTGCCTGCTGTTCGTAATCTACAAGCTCTTCACTCGTGTCATCCTAAACAGGGTTGGCAGAATATTAGATGAAGGACAGCCATGCGAGCAAGCAGGGTTGCGTAGAGGGTTCAGTACAATCGATCATATCCACACCCTAACAAGGCTCATTCAAGTATCGCGAGAGTACAAAATGCCGCTATGTCTTACGTTTATCGACTTGAAGAAAGCCTTTGACACCGTTGAAACAGAAGCGGTAATTGAAGCCCTGGGCAACCAGGGTGTTCTTACGCAATATATAAGGATGCTTCGTGAGCTCTACGAAAGCTTCGCGATCAGGATTTCACCATTCTATAAGGAAGTCATTGTCAACGTGAAGAGAGGTGTTCGGCAAGGCGATACTATTTCGCCCAAACTTTTCAGTGCCCCTCGAGAGTATCATGCGTCATTTGGAATGGGAAGACTTGGGAGTGAAGGTCGACGGCCGCTTCCTACATCACCTCCGCTTTGGAGACGACATCGTGGTTATAACACCGAACATCGAGCAGGCGGAACGAATGCTCGCCGAGTTCGGTAGTGCTTGTGGAAAGATCGGCTTGAAGCTGAACCTAACGAAGACGATGTTCATGGGAAACGGATTGGTACCTGATGCTCCTTCCACGTTAAACGGAACGAATATCTCCGAATGCTCAAGCTATGTGTATCTAGGTCGGGAAGTGAGCATGATGAACGACCTAGCTTCAGAGCTGTGCAGAAGGAAACGCGCCGCGTAGGGAGCATTTAAGAATATCGAGGGAGTAGTGAAGAAGACAAAGAACATCCGGCTCCGCGCTCACCTTTTCGACACTGCTGTCCTTCCTGCTTTGACGTACGCCTCGGAGACCTGGACTCTACGAAAGCAGGATGAGCATGCTGTCAGCGATATTCAATGCGCTTTGGAAAGGACGATGCTCGGAATTTCCCTATATACGCAAGTGCAGAAGGGAATCCGGAGTTCCGAGCTCCGTCACCGAACGAAGATCAGGGATGCCGCTGAATACGCCAAGAAATCGAAGATCAGGTGGGCCGGACAAGTTATGCGATATAGTGATGACCGTTGGACCAGGGCGGTTACTGACTGGATCCCTCGGGACATCAAACGAACTCCAGGAAGGCCGCCAACGAGACGGTCAGACTTCTTCACGAAAGCTCTGAACGAAAGGAATGTTGAACCTCGTGTCCCTGAAGCGAGAACGATTCATTGGACCAATCTGGCTCGTGACAGGGACGAATGGAGACGTTACTGGCGCCCGCTCGAGGAAGTCGATGATCAACGGGACGACAGGTGATACAGGTGATATTTGAACTCAACGCTAGAATGAAATGGACGGAGACATGGAAAGATGAGGTGATGCTTCAGAGGGAAGGCACCTGTTGGGTTTGACTTCTAGTTTAAGAATCGCGACATCGGGCTACTGATTCCAAGATGGCAAAACACAAGGAGAGCGGTGACGATGCAGGAGATAGTTGAAGTCCAGTGAAGAGCAAGGAGTCATTCACAAAAAAACTTGTGAAGAAAGCTTACAATGAGACATGACTAGCCCTGTCTCCGACTGCACAGAAAAGGGATAAAATGAAGGTTGGGGAAGGGTTGGTAATAGTGGAACCTGCATAAGAAGTCTCCTTTCTCTCCCTTTTATCTTCGTGGATGGACAGCACCCGGCGATGAAAATTGTTGGCAACTAGTCAAGCAGGTAATAGACCGTCAAAATTGTAGCAGTTATAGAACATTCAGTCACAAATACCGTTCATGTTACATGTCTTTTAGGGGTTTTGGAAGGGCCATGCAAAGGCTTGATCAGCGTTATAAACGTGCTCTGATAACGTCGAACACCTTCAAACAACGGAAAAGGGCAGCTGTAGGAATTCAACAAAAAATTGGCATGCGACCCGAGTCTTACCCTATCTACCCCGCACAGTTCACGGTAACTTTGGGGTATCTAGAAGGAAATGTCTTCGAAAAATAGTAAATTACGGGTTGGTCGATAATGTGACGAAAAGGTTGCATGGGGGAAGTACTGGACGAGCTGTTCGAATGGTGTGCCGTTGCGTACAGCTGGCTACAGTAAGCTGCCTGCGTACAACGTGTGCGTCCCGGTACGGATGGTGCAACTTGAACAGATCAGAAAAAACTCCGTCTTAGCGTGTGCGCGTCGACTGAGCCGATTTGGGCCCCTGCTTCACCCTATCTAGGCCGTTTTTCGCCCTATAGCGTCCCTTGGTTAAGGTCACAGGTTCATCCTCGGGAGATATATCAGAAGCTACGTTTGCCGTGAACTGTGCATTTGATGTGATGGTGAAGGACTCGGCGGGCAAAACGCCAAATAACGCCATCTCTGTTGACTATGGGACGGAGGTGCGGTAGTGACAATTGCTGCTCTAGTACACACGCAAGTCTGGGGTTCAAATCCGAGATTGATAATCGCTCGAGCCAACCGGTCTTCCCACCACTAAGAGGTGGGAGAATTGGTGCCAGAAGTGTCTGGGAGGATAAAAACAGTGAATCGTACAAGTGACCGACAAAAATAGTACAAGCCTCGTACGCGTTCAAACTGCAGCGACGATTCTAAATTGAGGTCTAATATGTAGACACATCCAAAAGGGTGTGGTGCGATTCACGCGTCAATATAATAAGGTCATCGGACAAAACGAGCTAAAGCATCATGCCTACCCTAATAATGGAAGAAACAAGAACTTATAAGTTGAATAAGTCAAAAAATGATCAATTGTGCACGTTTACAGGAGGATTGCGTTGTCTAAAATCAAAAGATGGAAAGCTATTCTTATTTCAAACGTTTGACGAGTAGGTTGTTGACCTATGAAGTGAATTCCTAATCTCTAAGGGGCTTCATTGCCGTATTAAAGAAATTTGCTATAATTCATGGTGAAGCCGTGGATTGCTGCAAATTCACTGGTCCATCTCAACAGAAAGGTACTGAAACGATGCTGCGTGCGCGAAGAGCTCTAATGGGGTCACGCATGAATCGCGCCTCCCCCCTCGTCCGAAATAATGTGTGGCAGAAATTAGCAGTGATCGAAATCCGTTTCCATTATCGATCGAAGCTATGTAGGTAGTGAGTTTTACAATAAGAATATGAGTCGGTGTATCAACCGGTGTCCTAACAGCGTGAATCTTTCTACAGCTTATCATTCCATGTTTCGATTGAGCAGAGCTGTGAAAAAAGGTGATTTACACACTAAATCGACAGTTATTGGCACCGATTGTTCGACATCGGTTGAAAACCCTGCTGCGCAGCTTTTACAATAATGTCTGGAAGGAAAAAAGGTGAATACACGGTCAAATACACATTATTCAGATATCTATCACTATTGCTGGACTATATTTACAACATCATATCGCGATTCTTCCAGATCTCCTTCACTCTTTCGATGTTTGAATACCTCGTGCTCAGACCAACAAGCTGAGCCGTGAAGGTCGATCGATTACAGAACAGATTGATATCTATCGATCTTCATTCACCAAAATCGACATATATCAAAACAGCGCACTTCAAATTATACCTGCCATACCCTTATCGAGTTTGAATGCTCTACTTTTTTTGAAAGCTATAGAAGGGGAAAGGGGGTGCCATGGAATTTCGGAACTTCTACAGCGATCATGGCCGACTCTCAGCAAATCCTGGCATGATATGTACATATTTCGGTGTATGAGGATTTTGTGAAATATCAGCTAAAAAATTATAAAGCTCATTTAGCTAACGTTTCGGCCCTGTCGACTCGTCAGAGCCTGAAGGCCAAAACTATTTAAGGTTCACTCTTGTCAAACTCCATGTCAGAATTCAGCTTGGCTGAAGTATAGCCTATGAATATTTTTTCAGAGGTTTCCTTATTCACAACTGGGAACCACCTAAGATATAAAGAACGAAACCCGTAGATCACCTTTTGAATGGCCTATTTGAACCTTTTTGCAGCGGGTGGACCTTGAATGACGTGAACTCAAACTCAACAGCCGGTGGCAATTGTAGCCTACACAGGTCGGGAACAGGGTGAGTGCATTTAAGGGCTCTTCTTCATTCCGATCATTTCCGCTAATTTTCCTTCACTCAGAATGCTTCCCGAGTTCCCCGCGCGCAAGTCGTGGCTTCCACATGCACGTTCTTACTGACACCTCGAACTCTATATTTTCGTGGCACTGCCTCCCATGGTTTCCCAGAAGAGTTAGAGGCTTCGATCTCTTCAGATCAAACAGATGCTCCTCAACCCTTTGTATAATATAATCAAGGTCGTCCGATCTCACCTGAATGCTCGTGTTCGTAGAGCTCGCATGAAACCAGCTAGATCATCCCTGACGCCATGCAGTCACCTTTTGTAAGTTGAGGCAGATGACACAGTGGTTGTTATGCAGAGACGATCATATAAATGGTTTTCAGACTAGCTTCTGCCGACCGTTTCTAGCTTCAACCACTGGCACCATATCGTCGAGATAGCAATCGCTCGGCGGGCGCGCGATTCACGCGTGACCCCATCAGAGCTCTTCGTACAAGCAGCATTGCTTCAGTACCGTTCTGTTCAGATGGACCAAATAAATTTGCAGTAGTGCACGGTTTCACCATGAATTAGAGCAAATCTCTTTACTATGGCAATTAAGCCCCTTCAAGATCAAAAATCACTTCATAGATCAAAAATACACTTGACAGACGTTCAAAATAAGAATAACTTCAAATTTTTTGATCCTAGAAAAAGCAAACTTCTGTAAACATGCATAGTTGGTCATTTTTGTTTCACTTATCTGGGTGTGGGTCAAGTCGTGCGTCTGAGGATGCGCGCGGCAAACTGCGCATCGAAGTTCGTGACGATTTAAACGACTTCAGCGCCTATCATTGGGGTCTAAATCTGTGATAGAGTAGATTGATACGATCAGTTGACCATACTAAACTATTCTACTTCAAGTTTGTGCCTCAATAATAGGTGCCAGCGTCGTTCGAATTGCCTCGAAATTCTTCGCGCAATTTGCCGCGCGCGGCCTCAGACGCACGAGTAGACCGTCTCCCGAGCCACATGAGCTTTTGATTTTCATTATAGACCTTTACCATCTGAGCCTCTTCCAGGACACTTCTGTAGCGGCCATCATATGATATGTGAAATGGGGCTGTCCGTGGCCATGAAGAGTACTCCAATGAATACAAATTAAATACCTCTGCAGTCCATGTAGTCGAAGAAACCCTGTGTAGTTTGGGCTGTGTGTGGCCATGAACAATAACTTTGAGAGGAGAGAAACAAATGGTAATCAGACGGGGCGAGACCTCGCGAATAAGTATTGGGTTGTAACATAAGTTCGTAGAGTTTTGCGTTAGAGATATTTTGCAACTATTTATTTTGTTTTTTAGCAAAGTGTATACATTCATTCGAAAGAGCTCTTTTTCCTCCACGAAACTATTTTGTTTTTTGGATAATTTAATTGTTCGTATTTTTCGGGCTTAGAAATGGAATATTTAGAAAGAAGAAATTAGCATTTCCAACATCTTCCTTTATTTGCTTTTCGTCGAGGTCAAAAAAGCAGCCGAAACCGCTCGGGACATATGCAATGTGTACGGGGAAGGTGTCTTAGGTGTGTCCACTGAAAGGTGTGGGTTGCCCCAGGAAAGGCGCCAAAGCCTAGAGTCGAGCAAGATCTTCACCCGAAAAAGGTCATGATCTGCGTTTGGTGGGACTGGGAAGGCATGGTGCACTGGGAAACTGCTCGAACGAAATGCCACTGTCAACAGTGCAGTCTACATTGCCTAGCTGAACAGTGTAAATGAGGTCATCCGGTTGAAAAGACCGTATAGACGAGGTCAAGTCATCTTGCTTCACGACAACACCAGGCCTCATATTGCTCAAGTCGACAAAACAGCACTCCAAGAGCTTGAATGGGAAGTTCTTCAGCATCCACCCCTCTCTCCGGGTCTTGCACCTGACGACTATCACCTTTTACGCTCTGTGTCGAAGCAAATGAGGGGTGTTACCTTCGATAGCGAAGGGGATCTCAAAAAATGGCTCAACAAATTCTCCTACCTCACAACGGCCGGTTTTTGGCGAATCGCCATCAAAAAATTGGTCGAGAGATGGGAGGAGGTGTGAGCAGTAACGGAGGATACATCATTGCTTAACTTATTACTATAATTATTGTTTTTTGGTTCAAATAAATCTTTGTGAAAAAACTCTACGAACTTATGTTACAACCCAATACGTCTTTACATTTACATTAATACGCATTTGCTCTTGGGTAGAGGGGACTACTGTCAGTGGAACCATGGATACTAACTTTTTTTCAGCCCAAGAAAATTTTCAGCCCTATTTTTGAAAGAGTTTAATGGCATCTCCTAGTTGTATACCTATGTAGTCAGGGTTGTTGTGAAGAAAAGGTGTATGAATTTTTTGATCTCAGCCCCCTCCCCCTCTCTGCAAACCCCACCCACTTCAGACTTCGAACCACATAACTTTCATTACCTTCAGACACCTTTTTTGCGCATTCTAAAACGCATCTAAAAAGTCTTAATAATCTTGATGTGAGCCCCGCTAACTTGTGACAATCTCGCCCAGCTCTGGGATCTGACCACATTTGTTCTACTACATCATACCACTTTTTCCCGCATCCCAGAACGTTTCTGCATAGAGTTATAAAATTTTGATCCAAGCCTTCCCCACTTTAGTGTCAACCCCGCCTACTTCTGGGGTTTGATCACATTTGCTCTTTTACACCTCATCACCTTTTTGCCGCATCCCAGAACGTTTCTGAATAGAGTTATGAATTTTTGATCCGAGCCCCACCCACTTCGAAAATTTGACCACATTTGTTCCACAATCTCTGACCACTTTTTCCCCGCATTCTAGAACGTTTGCGAACGAATTTACACTCGTTTTTGAAAAGTGATTTTCACCTCAACGCACGCCCCGCATGCCCAGCACGCATAAGGCCTTGTTCACTCTTTTCATTTTTTTCCTGGCGTCGACGCCTTCATTGAATCGAGTTGTGAATTTCTGTGGAAAATACCGCCCACTGCGAGAACGCTCTTCCCACCGCGGCGACATTCCTCGATTTTAGTTATTGACCACTGACCACCACCATTGAACATTTTTTCCGGTGTCTGGAATGTCATGAGACCGAATTAGAAGAATTCGCACATGTCCTCGCCCAATCTCGGCGCATGCCCCGCCCCTTGGGAGTGGAGCTGCGTTAGGCTCACATGTGCTCCGCTGCACTTACCCTATGCTCAACCCATTCCAAACTTGGACCGACTTCTGCAGGTGTTTCTTCAGGTTATATCGAATTTCCGTACAAACAAACAGACAGACGCTAGCGCTTTATATATAGCAATGATAAGTTCCTATTATTTCCATTGTAATGGTAGGCATGATGTTATAGTGATTCTCGTCCGATGACCTCATTATATTGACGCGTGAATCGCACCACACTCCAATCGTTCAAAGCCATTCTCACGTCAGAAGTGAGGAAGGCAAAGTTGCCTCCTCCTCACTTTCGATTGCAAGCTCATTTGGTCTCTAACTCTTTCGAGTGAATTTGGTGTTGTGTGAACGATGAATTCTGTCAAGGAACAGTCAGGAGGAGTCAAGAGGCTGATCTATATTAGAAAGGTCCTGGCAAGACTTTGAGCAAGTCATGGTTTGACTATGGGTCAGCGACTGGCGCCACTGCTAGTCATTGTCCACATGTCAGAAGTAGAAAAGCCGTTCTAGATGCTACTTGGCAGCAGGCCTGCGCTGTTGCCTTACGTAGACAATTGCATTGTCGCCTTTTTGATCCAGAGGTAGAGGACAGTGTTAAGAGCTGCAGAACAATCAAGGTGACAGTATCCGCTTCACACGGGGAATACCTAAAAGCTGACGCCTCTTTTTTAATGTGCAACACAAAATTTGACAAAAACTTCTGCAGATTGTGTGTCATAAAAAACCTACCAGCAAGTTCATCCCAGTCTGTTTCAGGTCGTGCATTCTCTAAAACTAAATGAGAAATCAAGGGCATCATGTTTGAGACGGCAAAAACATCTCATCGGGTAGTCGGAAATTCTATGGGTCTCCATAAGGGGTGAAATTCTTTCGCAGACCAGATGCAGCACGCCACACGAGCTTGCAACCAAAAATTGGAGGAGGAGACTTTCCGTCTCTCTTTCTGCCACCAGCTCTGGTGTGAGAACGTGCTAAAAAGTGGCCTTGATGTGAAGTCAATGGTGTTGAAGTTCTTACTCAGGCAGATGCTGATTCGAAACCGTCTATGACCGCCTCTGCATTACTCCCAACTGTGTCATCTGCCCAGCAGGCGAGAAAGTGACTGCATGGCATGGGTGATCTAGATGATCCCATGCGAGCTCTACGGAGACGAATGCATAGGTAAAATCATAGATGAACTACTCTATGTATATAGGGTAGAGGGACATTTGGTAGAACCCAAGAGATCATTTCCTGAAACTTATTTGGGAAACCATGAGAGGCAATGCCACGGAAATGTCGAGTTAAGGTTTCATTCTAGATTCCATCACGAGAGCAAACAAATAAAAATAAATCAAAAAGACGAATGCCTAGCCATAACAAACAAACTGGCCTAGTTCCTCGACCGGCTTGAAGTGGGAGGTTAGGCAATCCAAAGCCCACCCGCCGCGTAAGTGCTTGAAAAAGCAATCTGAATTGTGGTCCACAGGTCTTGATGCTATTGCTAGATGTCTTTTGGTATGCTGATCTCAAATCTGTTTTCCAAATTTGTCGAGCATTCCTCTGCATGGGGTTATGGGATAATTTCAGGTAAGGCTTAACATAGAGAGCTTGGATTATTTGAATGACAGAGTCCGGATTATGTAAGGGGCAAGAGTTTTGCACCTCGATCAAATTCTTTTCTTGCAGCCTATGGAATACCTTTATGTTGATTTATCGCCTTTTACGATTATTCGAAGGTTGAAGTGGCAACTTTCTCACTTGAAACATGCAATATCGCTTTAATGTTTTTGCATATTTGTGCATGCTATTTTCAGTGTGGTGAAGTGGCACGTGTCACGGACTATCACATACGGATGGTCTAAAGATGGAACCCCGTATCAATACTCGTTCAGGAAAACAAACTCTCACCCCTCATGAGTAGTTTTATTTACTACCAGACTCTTATGAGTGGTCGAAAGCACTGACGTGTACATTGCTTTGTCATCGCAAGTCATTGTATTAGCAATATGTATATGCTTTCTAAAGACCCCTATGAATGAGAATAGCGTACGGGGCGCTTATCAAAGACTGAATCGACGAACGAAGAAGTTCTGAACCTTTCAATCCTTTACATATCCTTTACATTCACGATGAAAGTTCGGAGCGATATGCCTAGTCTCCGCAATCTCTGGTCCCTAAAAAATAGAAGGAAGCATCCAGCAACTTTTTTACCTTAGTGTTTTCGTGGATGACCCCTAGCTCAGGAGTCCTTCGTGTGCTTAGAATGAATGCGGTCGTGCATGGCGGCTTCGAACCCGTCGAGACCAACCATGTCGGTCGTGGATTCGTGGACATCATTCAAAAATCGCGAAACCATTAGTCTACTTAGCCTCCACAAAAGCATGTGAAAGCTAAGAGCATCCCTGCTTATACCAGGCTTATCCAGCCAAACATTGTCCATTTCTTGCTGCCGTTCAAAAGTATGATCATCCCCTCATACGTAAAAGCTCACGATTTCAACCTATGCTTATTCACTTGTGGTGTGGCTTACTGCCTACGACCTACCTTTTTTAGTTTCGTGCTGTTAAGTTGTGAGACTATATCTCTAGTTCATGACACGTCAGCGGCTGATTAGGCACTCACCAGGGTTATTTTGAAACACCTACACAATTCTGTTTTGTTTTCCTTCTGAATCGGTAAGTGATTGTAAAAAAACACGATGTAACGAAATCTTTTTTTTCATTAGTTGTTGCAATTGTGAAAGACGTTTTGTTCCCTAAGATTTCGTGCTCCACTATGTTCGTAGAGTGATAAGAGTCATCCTATTATAAATATAACTTGGATGAATATGCAAAAAATCGAAGCGCTGTTTTGGACGAGAAAGTTACCACTACAGCCATCGAAAAAATGTAAAACGCGACGAAATCAACATAAAAGTATTCCATAGGCTACAAGGAAAAATTCAACCGAATGCAGAACTCTTGCTCCTCAAAACTCCGAACCCTGTTCTCTCGCACACGAGGTGTCACACCCACCACTGCTCCAAGCCACCGCTGTAGAATTTTGTGCATCCATGTGACCTAAACTCTCTATGTTAAGGCTTACCCAAATTCTTCCATGACTTCATTCAGAGAAACGCTCGTCAAATTTGGAAAACAGATTTGAGGTCAGGATACGAAAAGACGTCTATCAGTATAGGTCCCATTCAAAACGACCACTTCGACTTGGGATCCTTACCTGGTAAGGTGAGTTCTGGAGTTGCCTTTGAAATAGGAAGGACGAGTGCCTAGCCGTAGCTAGTGAACCCGCGCCTTTCTCTGACCTCTGTGGGTTTTATATGCCTCCGGTATCACGGCGGGAGGGATAGGGCATATCATATATCATCTGAAGCCACCCCAAGTTCCTATGGGTCAGTTTAGCGGCGGCCGTATAAACGACCGCTTGTTGTTGGAGGTGGGTTGAATGATTTGAAGGCTACCATGTCCATTTGGAAACATTGGGTCTAGGGAACCGGTTTTTGAAGTTAAATTGCTGAATGAGCGATGGATAGCGATTATCTTCAGGTTTCCAACCCTGAAGAAGGCGATAACGCCGAAACGTATGTTGATAAGAACTTATTAACAATCTTGGCAGCAGGCCTTATTAAAATCTTATAAAATCAATGCAAAGCTTTTTCAAGCTCCACTAACTAATAGTAGACAGTGGGCGTGCAAGCATACTCTCATCACGATATCTTTCCAGAGAAATAGAATTCATTACAGTACAGATCAATCAAAGAAAAGAATAGATGGCACCAAATCAAATGATGTAGTTGTCAGAGTGCGTGTGTTGCAGAGACATATAAACAAACAGCAATTATGCTCAGATAGAGGTTCAAAGTTATTTTGAAGCATCCCTTCCTCTAACAATCTATAGGGATGCCCATTTCTCAGAGATGCCCATATGGTCGAGAAGAAAATTTGAAACGAGCAGTGTCATAAAAGTTCTGTATCGACATTCTGGTTCAACCTT
Organism: Haemonchus contortus; assembly: GCA_000469685.2. Taxonomy (NCBI): domain Eukaryota; kingdom Metazoa; phylum Nematoda; class Chromadorea; order Rhabditida; family Trichostrongylidae; genus Haemonchus; species Haemonchus contortus. Next base: position 22,667,071 of record LS997567.1, on the reverse strand, counting down.
TTCGATCAAATAACATGTAGATCAAGATGGATGACATTTTGTAGTGCTCATGAAGACTCCCAAAACTTTATGGTTTCTCGGATGATTGATGAAACATAATTTGAACTCTGGTCAAAATCAACAACTAAAATTGTTGCCTCAGCTATGCAGCAGCTGCGAAGTACATTGAGTAACAATGCTTTCATAATAATTGTCAACCAGGCGAATGATCGAAAATAAAAACAGAGTATGTTTATTATTCAGCAGCACTATATCAAGACATTACAGAAAAAGGTACCACTCTGTTGAAAGTGATGTTAAACAAAACGACGCTCGTCATGCAAAGATTTTTCCGTCCCTGCGTTAGTTACTCTGGAAACTACCTTGATCGACAGTGCACTAATTTTTTTTCTCTCGCTCTCACTAACATATAAGCACATGCACATACAAAGCCAACAACTTCGCACTTCATGGTTCGATGACACCTTCATTTCCCCAGAAATAACTAGTACCTGGTAGGTTAGCAGGCTCGTACTCGTGCAGTATCGCCGCTAAAGCCAGCTGACTTTTTATCATCTGTTGTGGCAACAAATCAGAGATGGCTCTCAACCATGTAGATCGGTCGGGGACAAAATCCTTTTTTTGAAAGAAGTCCTGGACCGGGAAGATACTCTGCAAATAGAGATACGTAATGCAAGGGAATTTCTTGTATACAAGTTTTGGAAACGACTACAAGGCTCAGTGTGCAACAAACTCACCGTCAACTGATAAACGATGAAGTACATGCTCTCGTCAAGATTGCTACCAGCTAGTAGTTGAGTATGTTTGAAATTACCTGCAGAAGTATGATAACTCAGAAGGGCTTTCACCTGCCAAAGTTGCTTCTTCACCACGCCCACTCCGAAGTTTAGAGCAGGCGAGCCTTGCGAGACGGAAAGTCGGTTTCATATCATCTAGAAACTTGATTCTACCGCTGGGAAGGTGACCCTGATCTCCTTTTATCACAGACTGCTCCTAAGAAGGCCGAACCAAGATAGATGGGCATAACTAAGGCTCATCGTCAGCCCTCGTCTGATATTCTTCGATCTAGATTGCGGTTTATGAGACCGGAATATTAGAGCGCGGAGACTGCAGCGGAATCTGAATGATTTACTACTCGAGTATTTGCAACGGCTCAATAGGTGGCTCCCCTCGTTTCTACTGTCCCAAACCCTTGGTCCTTGGTATGGAAGGATAAAAGGAATCATTTTTTTGTTCAAAATTCAAACAGTCACCTCTTGAGCGCGAGCCATTTTCAAGTATTGAATTTAGGCAGAGAGTACTGAATACAATTAAGAGGTGCAAAAAACTTCAGCATATGCCATGTTTGGTTCCAGCATCGTGGGACACTGCATGAGGCCAAAGAGCGAAGAACTGCGCTTATGCGCACAATCATGCACATAAAAGTACAAATCCTCACGCAAATGCTTCACCACTGCATCGCATCCCTTTATAGCCATCGAATCGCCTATATCCTAGTAACCCTCCCCCTTTATAGCTTGTGTGTTCTAAATTTCATTGCAAATGCATATACCTTCAACTAGGTCAGCAATATAATCCGGCCGACGTTTTATGAACATGGAAAAGTATTCGTAGCTCCTCGATTTCGCTTTATGAGAGTGCGGAAGGCAATGGAAGTTTAGAGGGTTGTCAATCATATGAAAAAATTTTGCCTCCAAAAAGTAATAACGGCAGTTAACAAAACATCGAGTCAAAACCAAGCTTTGATAGATTTCTCTGTATTACTCTCTTTTGCGCAACTCTTGATGTCTTCCGAAAATGGAGTGCGTTGCACTACAATATGTCCAACTCTTATTCCACTAAAACCCTTACACGAAGCATTGACTAAGTATTACGGCATACACCATCAGGTTAGCTACGGGTCAGGAAACAGCATTTGTGAATCAAAAAAAGACTCACAGCTTCACAGTATCATGCAAATGTTCTCTGACTGGATACCCACGTCGTATGCGTGATTGCTGGCAAGCTACGGCATAAAACCATTAAAAAGGCGAGAGCAAGGGGGACCTCGATAGTGTTAGGGATAAGAGCATGGTCTCCGGAGAAGACAAGTACGGCTTCGAGGACTGAATTTTCGTCCATAAATCGAAAACCTTGTGAAACTTTCGGAACGCGCACTGCGGCGGTATAATAGCAGTTAACAAAACATCAAGTCAAAGCAAGTTGTATCATGTAAAGCTTTCAGCTTAACGATTCAGTTCTGATATTGGCCGACCGACTCAACACGTTGTATGTGCGAGTGCAGATAAGCTATGGCATATATGTAAGCCGTTAAGAAGGCGAGGGGAAGCGGGGCCTCGGTAGTGTGAGGGATAAGAGTACGTTCCAGGAAAGGACAAGTACGTGTTTGAGTCCCGTCCGAGACTGAAATTTTGATCGTAAATCGCTAGCCGCTAAGTATTGAAGAAATCACATGACGACGCCCCATATGCTACTATGACCTTCAAGGTTGAACTTTCGTTTGAAATATCGACACGAGGTAAACACCACAAATTTGGAGGCTTCGGTGTCGTGTACTGCAGCGAAATAACGGCAGTTAACAAAACATCGAATCAAAATGGAGCTTCGGAAGATTTTTTTGTATTTCTCGCTTCTGTACAACTCTCGATGTCTTCTAAAAATATAGTGCGTTGCAACTGTTAATTCTCCAACTCTTATTTAACCAAAACCTTACACGCATTTACTGAATATTAAGGCATATATCATCAGGTTCTCTGCTCAAGAAAGCAATAACGCAAGTGATTCCAAGAAGGTTTGCATTGGGATTCTTTTTAACCAGTATCTTTCCGAATTTCTGCCGTTTCATGTCACACGTCCTCCCTGATTAAGAGTCTCTACTGAGTCAGTGAGAAACCTCACTGGAACTCAAAAGTTGACTGGTCCTCTTTTTTTTTAAAAAGTTCCATTAGTAGATGTGGCATATTGGTGACAGATTCTCGACGTCTGCAGAATCTACGCTACTCTACAAATGCATGGTCTAATTTTCCAGCCAGTCAATTGTGGAAAACTGCCTTCTTTTGTTGTGTAAAGTAATATCTCATAGATTTTCTATGGAGATCAGATCAACTCTACACGATAGTCGATCCATAGCTACAATCTGCTGTTAGAACAACATCAAAGTTGACCTGCTCGAGTGATCGCTTCATTAACCTGTTGGGAAACTAGCTTCTGCTCTTGTCGCCTGTCAATAAATGGCAACAAAATAGAGTCAAAAACATATTAATACTCTCACGAATCCACTCATCGACAACAAACACTTTTTTGTCTCATCTGGAAGCTCCCCTCCCTCTTCAGCAATTCGCCGTTGAAAATTCACCGACCAACTGCACTGCTTTTCTCATATCTCGAGAGTAGCATCAACAGCCATCGGGCTCATCCAAGTTAGAACTCTCATTGTCGTGAATAATTATCGGAATATATGAAGTAATTGTGCAAGGTCAAATACAGTTTCACAGCTGCCAATACGCCAAAACAGTGAACCCAAGACGGGAATGTTCGCAAACGTCCGTTTATCGTGACGCTTCTCTCACAACTTCTCGCGCAATGTCGCTTATGCGATTGATAGTCCTCCGGACAGTCGATGTCGAGACTAATAGCCTCAAGTGTGCTCAGATTTCGTTGACACTGCGGCTAATACTAAAGCTTGCCCCCGATTCATCACTCTTTCGTTCAGTTGCTGCACCGATGCTGTAGGTCTCAGAATGATTGAGGTGAAAGCAGACAGCACATTGGCTCCCGTCGAGTTGCTCGGCGGTGTGTGGTTTGTTAAGTCTAGCATTGTACAAAATTCTTCTCCTCGGAATCTCAAGGATTTTATGCAAGCAAGATCCACAAGTGCTTAATAATTGGCAGTACCTTGTCGATAATGACGTTGCGTATATATGTTAAATGTCAATTGTCATGGAGAATGGAGAAAACAAAAAAATTGTTGCAAAATTGCAACAAAATTGCAACAAGTTGCAAAATGTGCAAAGACTTATGCCCCAATCATAAACCCGTTTCCGGAATAAGCTCATGGGCAAGATTTCGCGAGTTGTATAAAGCTCAGTTGAGCTCGACCTGTAGCTATAGCAATGCGGAGAAAATAAAGTGTTCAGGTGTTTTTAGTGTTTTAAAAGTTGAACATTTCGAGAGCACATAATTGTAAGGACAGCTACATTTCGCGAGGAAATGTCAGCTCTTCAAATGAACACGACCAACATGTGGTAAGAGCATAATGTGGCTCCAAATTGAAGTCAAAGTCATTAACAGGTAAAAAGCCACACTATCATGGTCAGGAAAGTAGACCTTCGGATCGGTATTCGTGCTTATTGCGATATGATTGAAAGGGTAGATGTTTTTTGGAAACATCGGACGCAGTCGATTTCCTCAGTCCCTAGGCTACTGCTGTAATATCCGGAGTTCATTTTGAATGCATTGGAAGTAGCGCTATTTGTCTGCCAGAACGATGCTCGGGATCCGAAAGAAGCAAGTTCCGCCTGGGAGCATTAGAAGCTCTGTCATCTACTAAACCTCAAATCGATAAAAGGCAAAAGACAATCGTCAAAGTACATTGATGGGACGAAGTCACAGTTCTAGTTGTGCTGCGTCGTGTGAGAGGTGCGGAGCCTTGGGTTTTCTCTATTATGCTCTAGAGGATAGGTCGACTAGGGGTAACATTTGTGCAAGACTACCACCACTACAAGACCTAAACAAGACTCTAAATTTCTTGTTTGTCCTACGCAGCTTTCACTTTTTTCGTGCATAAAATGGAAGCGGTGATATGGACAACCACGTCCCTTCCACCGCCTCTTCAGCAAACTACAAATTCCGCGCAGTGAGGTGAGCTCTGAAGAAGCGGCGGGAATTTAGGGCTCTCCCGAGAAAAGATACGGACCCAGTAGTATCCACCCGACTCTCTATTTCATCGTCTTACCATTAGATACTAAGCTTTCACACAGTATGAAAAGAAAGTTTGTTTGCTAAAGATAAAAATTCGATTAGAGAGCCGGGTCGCGAGGAGAGTGGGTCCATTTCTTTTCTCAGAGAGACGCTCAGCTGAATCGAGTTGGAATTGCTGAAGGTGTGCCTGTGCCAGTGTCAGGGCAAGGGTGACACGCCAGCTGATGAGGAAACTCAGACAAAGGAAATATTAGAACCTTCCTGTCTTTTGTTGACAGTAAAGAAGGGCTCTAACGAGGTAAACAGTTTTAATCAAGGAAGTATCTTGAATTGGAACTCCTATGTTAAATTGCTCATAAAAAGATTCCAAAAAGTAGGTGATACGAAGAAGCGAAAAAACATCGAAGTTCTAGAGCAAAGTCAGAGATACTGCGGAACGTGTCAAGCTCTATCACAACAGAGAAGACAACAAACGAAATGGCGAGGCAGTAGCGGTGACGGGACCCACCAAGGACCCTGTCTTCGCTTCAGACAGGATCACCGGCCGAATCATAGCTGCGATAGTAGACACGAAAGAGGGATACTGGACGATGGCATCACCGCTGCCGGCTCTCCTAATTACGAAAAACAAGAGTGAAAGTCAGAAATGAGAAACGGGAGATCGAGCCTCTGATTAGGCCACGGCTTTGACCCAGGAGTCTGCAACACGATTCTGACAGTAAAGGAAACCAAGGAGACAACAACAATGGAGGGGAACAAACCCGGGCTTACCATGTGCTCGAAAGAAAACCGTCTTTCATGACCATGAAGAACGTCAAGGTTCCGCCTGGCAAGAGATCAGTCACTCAGCACTGGTCATCTAGACGCAGTCGTCGAGCTCTCCGAGAGAGCAAATAAATGAATGAAATATTCAGTGGTGTCAGCGGAATCAAGCGTTTTACGATCGCTCCGGGCGAAGGGTTGTGCAAGCTGGTCTCCCAGCTCTTGAAACAAAGTTCCACCAAAAATGGAATAACGGAGAGAAGGCCATTTTTCAGTGCGCGAAAGAAGTACTCTGTGAAGCTCAGGGTGAATTTAGAGGAGACAAGGCCGCAAGGTTTGGAAGCGATGAAATCCAAAGAGTCACAATGAGAATAAGTACGCGCACAGTTGTTGACAGAAAACGCTATCTCCAGATAACCCAGGCTTCCGCAGAAGTTGCGAGAGGCCCGTCTAGGGAGCCGTAATGAAGGCAAAGGATGCGGAATGTGGAAGTAGGGGCTTGACGGTTGGCAAGGAGAAAAGTTCGTACTCTGCCTGGCCAAATCCCAACGGTTACTCAGAACGTCGGAGTAGTGAAATTCGTAAGAAACCAGCGACAGTGCCGGTCTGGAAGCCTAGCTGAGGGTGGGTGCAGATGGAAAAAAATCCAACAGGCTCATAAACGTGAAACCCCCCCCCCCTCATGAAATCTCCTCTCAAGCAGAAGCTACAAACCCTGCTTCTGAGCACTGTAGCTACCAAAGAAGAATCCCCGATTCGTGCAGGAATGATACAGCCCTTCCAATTCCCAGGCAGAGGTAGGGGGTGGAAAGGGTGGAAAGGCTTACTGGAACACTGGGAAATCAAGTTGGCTGCGCATATGATGAACTGTCCGGGTAACTAGATAAGGTCACAAGAAACAAACTTACAAATCATAATAACAATTGGTCGATTGTTGGGGATACTTATCCGCATCTCATGGAAGCGGTTCGTTTAATGCCAGAGATGTGTAAAACGGATGCCACCTTCATAGTTAGATGTGTGATGGGAAAACCCTGCTCCCTAGCCGTCCTCGATCCAGACAGGTGTTCAGCCGCTGACCGCGGCCAGTCCCCTGAAATTTGTGGCTAGTCACCTCGTTTTAAGAACGAAAATTTTGAGCCCATTCTTCTCCGCACACACACTCTTGTCTTCACAAAAGGATTCTTGCATGAACTACTGGAGACCGTCCTCTATGTTGACGACATGACTCTGACAGCGGAGGGTGAAGGAGAAAGCCAAATCGAGCTGCAAAAGTAGGAGGTGAAGATTGAGAAGGACTTTGGTGTAAAATTCCTTTACCCAAAACTGCGCAGAACCAGTAGTAGAGAGCCTTGAAAGTGCATCAAAAGGATTAGAGATTTTTGCTCTTCGTAAGTGAGCCAGCTGGAAATGGTAGTGCGGTCGTGCAGGCTCGAATCAAAGTTGCATGGCCGTAGTGGAGTGCCCCGTGATTCCAATCATTTGCAGAGCAGCGGTAGAACCCACGACGTTCTGCAGCCAGCCAGTAGGCTAGAATTATGAGCTTAGAACTTGAGCTCCGCAGAAATGAGTAGTTGAGAATGGCTCGCCGTTGATCTTGACTGGACCTAGTGAGAAACAAAAAAAAGGGACGGGTATGGAAGCAGTCCCTATTTAGATGGGAATCGTGCAGCGCTTACGATAGCGTTGCAAAAGGGCGCGGACAGGAAAACAGTGAGGTTCGGAGCACAATGTTAGAAACAATGAAAAACTCGAAGAAACGATAGTGAGACGTGATCAAGAAGAACTCCGCCAGAATCAATGTAATAAATAGTAGATATAATAAATTCGGAATGAAATAGTAGATATAATGGCTAACAAGAACATCAGACTCTGCGTCGGCGTGAGACTAGCGTGTATGAGAAGGAGGTGTTGAGTGAAGCGTTGTGGATAGCTTACGCTCAGACGGAGCCTATGCTTTTCCTCTGAGAAGGTAGAAATTGCCTTTTATTGCCCGACAATGAGGTTTCGAGAGTAGTAGGTCTAATCGATTTCTTAATTCCATGTGCTTCGCTTTGCATGGTCCGAAGATCGATTTTTGTGATGGAAGCGCTCCATGCCATCCATGCCATATGGGGCCGGTTATTTGAAATTAGACTAGTCCAAGAGGATGAAAGCCCTAGTCTGCAAACGAGCTGGATGCCAGTCATTGTTAAAGCCACATGCGTATTTGGATCGCTACCGCGTTCCCGATTTGAAGTCGAATGCGTGGGCGCATGGCAATATGAGATTGACCAATGCTATAAACCCCAAGTTTTTTTTACATCGAACTATTAAAACGACAGTCATTCGATGGAAGAAGACAATGCCTTCCACTCATAAATAAGGGACTAATTATTTCCACCAAACAAGGAAAAGCACCACCACGCGTGATAGTCAGGCCCAATAGAATAAGACGAACTAGGTCAATGGTAAAGTGTGTTATGGAGCATTGCCATACCGAATACCATTCTAAATTCTTGATCGAGGAATATGTCGGTCACAATATTAGCCCAGAGAATATTAGAGACTCAGTTTGTCCGCGTTTTCGGCTACAATGACAGGACGGTTATCCAGGCACTCGCCGTTATCCTGTCGGGAACCAACGCCTGGATGCACTTCTGCAGAAAGCGAGGAGATCCCTCGTGCTAGTGCCGGTGTCGGTGGTGTTTTTTTCGCTAGCGGGATGAGCAAACTTGTATTGTTCTCCTCCTCATTTTTTCAACGTAAGGAGAAAGTTTGCAGCGTAGTAAGAGTTGAGTTTGGTCACTATATGAACAATAGCAGACAGTTTTTCAGCGCTGCCAATCACCTGTATCACCTGCCGCCCCCTTGATCGTCGATTTCCTCGAGAGGGCGCCAGTGACGTCTCCATCTCGTTTGCGGCCGTCCTGGAGTTCGTTTGATGCCCCGAGGGATCCAGTCAGTAAACACCCTGGTACAACACCATCCCCGGTTTCCGTTTGTCAATGGAGCTCGAAACTCCGGGTTCCCTTCTGCACTTGCGTGTATAAGAGAATTCCAGCATCCTTCTTCCACAACGTGTTGAATGACTGTATGCTCATACTGCTTTTGTGAAGCCCAACTTTCTGAGACGTATGCCTAAGAGGTAAAAACTGCAGTGTCGGAAAGGTGAGCGCGGAGTCGGGTGTTCTTCGTCTTCTTCCCTCGATGTTTCTAGATAGTCCCCACGCGGAGTGTTTGCTTCTCCTCCGCTCTGGAGCTGGATCTTTCAACGTAATGACTTCGCGACCTAGATACACATAGCTGGAGCACTTGAAGATGTTCATTCCGTTCAGTGTGGAAGGAGCATCAGGTACTAATTCGTTTCGCATGAACATCGTATTCGTTAGGTTCGGTCGTATTCCGATCTTTCCACAAGCATTATCGAACTTGGGCAGCATTTGCTCCGCCTGCTCGATGCTTGGTGTTATAAGCACGATGTCATCTGCAAAACGTGATGATGTAAGCAGCGGCCGACGGCCTTCATTCCCATGCTTTCGCATTCGATATGACGCGTGATCTTCTCGAGAGTGGCACTGAAAACTTGGGCGAAATGGTATCGCCCTCTCGAAAATCTCTCTTCACGTTAATGATGACTTCTTTATAGAATCGCGGGATACTGTTCGTGAAGTTATTGTAGAGCTCAAGAAGCATCCTCACATATTGTGTAGGAAAGTCCTGGTTGCAAAGGGCTACGATTACAGCTTCTGTTTCGACGGCATCGAAAGCCTTCTTCAAATCGATGAACGTAAGGGATAACGGTATTTTGTAAGTTCGCGATACTTCAATCAGTGTTGTAAGGAAGCGGATATGATCAATTGTACAGAACCTTCACGGGAGCCCTGCCTGCTCGCATAGCTATCCTTCATCTAATATTCTGTCGATGCCCTTTAGGATGACGCATGTGGAAAGCTTGAAGATTACAGACAGCAGGCTCATTGGGCGATAATTGCCAATGTCGTCGATATTTCCCTTCTTGTACAGCAATATAGTCAATTTTCCACGACGTGGGCACTTTGCATTCCGACAGGTACCGCGTGCGAAGCCGAACCAGAGTTTTGACAACGACTGGCAGAAGGCTCTTTAGGTGTTCTGCTTTGATCCGGTCGGAACCGGGTGCCGTACCACTCCTCATCGACGTGATGACATGTCGAGTTTCCGAAGGGAAAAACCGAAAGGACGACGTATCCATCTTGTCTGAGATGGTAGATGGGCAGCTGGACATGGCTGTCGAAGGGATCAGAGTAGAAGCCGTAAACGACCTTTCCCATTGCCCTTCGAGATGCAGTAACTGTTCGGTCAGGACGACGAAGGGAAGTCATCTCGGCCTTATGATTGACGAAGCTCCGGCGGGCTTTGCGAATGCTCCTTCCAGCCTCGGCGGCTACTCTTCTCTCTTTCAGAACTTCCTTTAACGCTTCTCTACATAGCTTCGTAAGTTCGGACGTTAGCCGGTTATTGCCTGCAGTTCGCACGATTTCACGCTAGATTGGCTCGAGTCTCCGAAGGAAGAGTTTCTCGGCATCTTTGCGAGTCACAGTTTCAATGGCGCTATCGCGAAGATGATCGAGCGTGTTCTTAATCTATGTTGTCGCCGACGGAATTTTCCCACAATCTCGCCAATGAAGTGAAGTGATTCCAGATGACAAATGGCTCAGGCCTCATCTCTGAATCTCACAGCTCTCCCTCCTCGATCGAAAAGCTGAGCCTAGCGCGTAGGAGACCCCAATCCCGTGTAGAACTTCGGCACAGCAGCTAAGCCAGTTAGGCAGAACCTTCGATTGACTTTGATTTGATCTATTTCATTATGGAAGTGCACACTAGTGTCGCCCCATGTCCATCGGGAATGAGAGGGCTTCTGGAACTGCGAGTTACCATGGATAATGTGGGTTGACATGATGAGCTCGGACAGCCTTTCACCCTGCTCATTCCATTCCATTCCATGAGTTCTAGTGTGGAGCTCTTCAGCCTTGCTTCTAGGGCTAATCTTGGCGTTGAAATCACTCAAGCTCAAGAAATCAATCAAGTTCTTTTTCGTCGTAGCTCCACGTTGATGCGTAAGCAACGAAGATTATTAAACTTGGGTTGAGTCAAATTTTCTCAATCGCAAGGGTCCGATTCGGGTTGTCAAGCTCCCATACAAAGCGATGTTCGCAGCCAAGTGCGTATTGACGAGGACACCTACCCGTTACCGACGACGCCTTTACTGTCGCATTTTCCAAGAACATGTTCTCCTCCAGTTTCGAAAGCGGCGTGGAACGGGCGGTGCTCTCGTCTCGGTCAGTCCGATGGCGTCGTACTTGATCTTCCTGGCTTGCATCATCAATTCTTCGATGCACGCTTCCGATGCAAGCGTTCTTGCATTGAAGGTACAGATTCCGTCTTAGTCCTTCTTCTTTTGGGCAGGCTGTCGTGGCCCTGAGTTTTCAGCAACCTTTGCCGAGCGGTATCGGCCCAAAAAGCTGCCCTATCAAGGGCTTCTCAGATTCAGGTGGATGAGACCGATTCTTATTACTGTTTTCGGCATATGAATACTTACTTGTAGCTTAACAGGCTCAGGGCTCACTCTTAGCCGTGTGGACATGCAGACGTGCCCATTAAAATTATATGCATATTTGTTGTATAGTTCTATTTAGTTTTTATATAGGGGAGCTTATTTTTTCGGCGAGAGCTTTCGGATCATATTATATAGAGCTCGTGGCAGGAAATCTTTCCCTTCCGTGAACCAGATGTGCTCACATATGCTTTTAGGAGATGGCTGTATATTCGAAGAGCAGTATCTTGCACTAGGTCTCTGTCCAGTTCGTTAGTTTTTACTTCTGCCTCGAGGTTTGTAGGTGGAAATATTTATTACGGCCGACGTTTCGACGGACTCGTCGTTTTCAAAGGCCTGAAAGTGGTTCAAAGCGTGTTGGTTGTACACTACCCCACCAAGCGCCTCTTCCGCTCTAGCATTTCTGACGTACCATCAGGAATGCACGAAAAATGCTCAAAATCCGAAAGGTAAGCTCACCTCACTTCCACCGCAAAGTGTAGCCACGCTACACTTTTAGTACATTAGTAGCGAATGATCTTAGTCCGCTGTCCTTATGCAATGTTATTGCGGATCAGCACGGTTCGCTGATTATGGAACTAACTCGCAGTGTTGCATGAATGGCAAGAGATCATTTGTGATAGTCACACACTCCTCTCGGCTGTTCATATCTGGATTTCTAGCTAAAATCCAGGACGCTTCCAACGCTTTCCTCGACGATATTTCCGTCTCGTGAGCCAATATCGTACATTTGATGTTAAAGTCATTTCCACCATGCTGCTCCACTCTGTGCTTCCCTAACGGAGTTAACACATTACTGCGCCGTTTACCAGCAAGATGCTCTTTGATTCGTACTGATAAAACTCTTCCGGTTTCCCCTATGTAGCTTGAATTACATGCCTCACATTGAATCTGATAAATTATGCCTACAGAAGCGCGATCTCCATCTTTCCCGTTTGGACATGTAACACAACCTTCTGTCACGCACTGCTTGTCGTAGAGTCTGTTCCTCACAAGTTGGCGTTTGATGTTATCAGGTGGAACGTTAACTAGAATAACATCATCGCTCAACTGTGCTTGAACAATACACCTCTGTATTGCAGCAGATACCTTGTCAGAGATGAATGGTAAACATGGGGGAAATTTGTTTTGGCGCGAGGTGTTTCTCCTGCCAACTTAGGATCTTCCAGTGTTACTATGTGGTACCGAATAGCCATTCGACCGAGCTATACTTGAAGCTAATCGTATTGATTCTTCGCGTTCGGTCATGCCACTGCACATGCGCGTAGCTGTCCTGTACATATTCCTGATAACAGCGCATTTGACAGCAGATGGATGCGCAGATGTAGCGTGAATCAAGATGTTTTTCGAGCTTTATTCCGGTACCACTTCACATGTACGATCCCGCTAGACACTTCAATTTGAGTGTTCAGATAGGGGAGCCAACCATCTTTTGGTATCTCTCGTGTGAGCCTGATGTACGGTGACTGCTCATTCATTATTCGGAAACACTCATCCATTTCGGACTGTGTTGAAGTTACAATGAAGCAGTCATCTATATACCTACAGTACATCAACGGTAAGCGTGCCAGTACTGGTTCTTCAATTCTGCTCATGAGGCAGATCGCCAGTACGGGAGCTAATCGTTGACCCATGGCCAAACCTCTGATTTTAGAATAATAAGAACCTGACCGCTTGAAGATGTTACAACCAAGACATTCCTTAATGAGAGTCATAATACGCGCTTTACCGAGCCCAAAAGTCTCAATACTCCTACCGTGCCTATCCAACATTTCAGATAGCGCTTGTAGGGCTTGTTCATTTTGGACGTTGGTGTAAAGCGAGGTGACGTCAAATGACTCTATTACGCAACTTGAACCGAGGTGCAAGTTCCACAGTTTTTCAAGGATTTGGTTCGTGTTGGTCAGGTGTGAGGAGACCCTGGTCAACAGTTGGCTCACAATACAGTTTAAGAACCACGAAATTCTATCGGTTGGTCCACCTACGCAACTTATGATAGGTTTTATTTTGAAAGTGTCCGCGGACGTAGACAGTAACTCGTTCAATTCTCTTTTCACCGATGGGAGAAGATTCAAGCTTGGTAACCTATATAGCTAGCGTTTCTTTTGAGGAAATCACGCTCATGACCTGCTAGTGTCCTCAAGCGAAAACTTTAAAGGACGTTTGTATAATATCTCAGTTGACCCGTGAGCAATGAGAAATTGGAAAAGATAATCGAATTGCCCCATTTCTTCCTGACTGTAGCCTCACTGGGAACTTAGAAGTAGTAGAGATTGTAAATGAGCAGCTTTACCACAACAAAACAACAGGCAGTGAAAAACCCGTCGCAGAGATGATGGCGGCAATATTGTCTGTATGCGACATTAGCGGTAAATTCACTGGCGACATTGATCAGAGCATGCCAAACCAAGTGTTCGAGTTGGTGGGGAACTCTAGTGGACCCATCGAATTTGATCCAATTTATTTTCTGCTTTTGTAGTGTGTCTACATGTTTTTGACATATGGTAATTTCTTCACAAAAAGATGTTTTCAGTCCACACATCGTTGGAGAGCTACATTCTCCTATACTTTCGCACCCGAGGGTTCACACGCCATATTTCCGATTGCACGGTAATTAAAAGCATTTACCACACTAAATCGGTGCCCACACACTTCTGGAACAAAGTGCATTTCAAACAATGTACAATCCACCGATCATGCTGCTGTGGGAAAGGGAGTCAACAAAATGCTTGATATTTTAGAGTGAACTTTGCCGAAGACAAGGGTTCTTTGAAAACAGACAGTCAAAAAGCTAGTAAAATAAAAAGAATCCAAAGTATCAAAAATGGCAATATCCCTGCTTCAAAGTTACACTTCTTTCTATTGCATTGAAAAATAAGAGAACCGGAATCGTGACTATTATATCCTTATGAAACCAACTATTCGAGCAGGAACCATCTAATATGGCAGAATAATGTGAATGGCTCTTTAGTTACACTGTCAAAGGCGACGTTTCCACACAGCACTTCACTTCCACAATATTTACAAAACGGGAAAACATTTTGTATTCTCTCGGCTCGCCTAAGCGTGAACTCTGCTAGCAGTTATGACTATTAAAGTATTCGACTCCACTCATGTTTCCAAGTAATATGTACCTACGTTCAAGAATAATCACTTTTCACCTTGTCTTAGTGACGTGTGGGCATTCTCAACCAAGAAGTCACCGTCCACCACTGGCACCCATGGGAAATCAGCAAATTCTCGAACTGGCGCCCATTCATTCTCCCTAAACGTTTGAAATTGTGCTCCGCTGACAAACGTACTCGTCTCACTTCATGTGTAGTGATTGATTTGTTTACTTCTCCGATGGGTGGCATACCTCTCAAGAGAGAACAATCTCCAAAACCTTGAAGAAAATGAGAAAGTGGAAATAAGAGAAAGGGTAAAGTGTGATTCAAGATGAGCATTCGCCTTCTGATAGCCGTATATCAAAGACGTAATAATTCTCGAAAATTATGAATGTCTAGACGAAAATCCGGGGTCAGAGCAGCTTACAACGCGAGATTTTCTAAGCCTGTCTTCTTCGATACTCCGATTACATGTGTGAGTATCTGCTTCATCCCTTGAAGAATAGGTATCAATAATGGCTTTTACAGTGCTAATGTTGTCCTAGAGAATAATAATAATAATAATATCTGCCTATTGTACAAAAGGCACAGCTCGCAATATTTTGCGTACCTTCATTTGGTTGCGTTGCTTTGGTTGCGTTGCGAAATGTTGATGCAGAATGATACACCATGGCGGAAATAACGAAAATAACCGCAAAAATCTCAAAATGTGAGGGTTTTCGGACCAGTCGTCAAAGCCTAATTAACAAGAGAACCGGCTATTGATTATTTATATGATAGCTTGATCATGTGTTCACATCCCTCCTCCCTCTTTCTGCAGGGTTTTGCAAATTTCAAAATCGATTCCCTGCATGACTGACAGGGCTCTTTATGGATGTAGAGCATTCAAACTCCAAGGAGCAATATGTGGAAGTACGCCGTGGACAAATCGCCTAAGCAACATAGGTAATTATCTACTTGCCGTGTATGGCCGGATTTCACAGCCTCCCTGCCCATAGCGCATAGTGTTTAGGTACGGCATTAGCTGCCCTGAGGTGATATAGGTTGATGTCAATAAATGATACCGACAAACAACGATTCGTTGAGGGATAAACCTATAATGCACACATGAACTCCTGTCAACGTCATTCTTACAAAAAGACGTTCAAATTCCAAAGGTAAACGAGGTGTAATGAGCATTCCACATTGATGTCAATCAGTCAGTAACAAGAAAAATCAATTCTCCGCCTGATTTGGCAAATTTCTTTCCCTTCAAACGTACAATGTTCAAGCCTGAAGGGGCTAAAATAGGCAGGTGGGAGAAGCACTATCGGCTCATATCGGTCAATCAGAGAGTACCGCAAGCCTGATGCATCGTGAATATATAAATATTCAATGATCAGAGCATAGCGTTCAACCTCGAGAAACTTTGGAAGTTAATACGGGAACATTGGTACAGAAGTAGTGATCCATAATAACCAACCAATGCCGATTAGCATAAGGTTGTGCGTAATGATGTGGGCCAACGTTCGCCTATTTTTGAACGAGAAGGAAAGACGAATGCCATGCTTCATTGAGGCACAAATCGGTGCGCCATAAATATGGCAACAACCTGACGAAAGTCCGCGAATCCCTTGTTTAAAAGGGTTCTTTCGAATCTGCGCTTTCCTTATGTTTGTAGTATCCCTTAGCCCACAAAACTGCTTCGGTGCTCTCAGTTCGTCAGTTCCGAAAATGATGAAGCCTCGTAATCACCCAGCACCGCTCTGCCTTTGCGCAACTTGCTTGGCAAGTCATTTTCCGGGATTGCTGGTTATTTCGGTAATCCCCGCATAATAGTTTCTTGAATCGCGATGTGTGAGCAGGTCAACGACAAGTTTCAAGGCAGTCGTCTTGACCCAGTTCTTCTCTAAGTAAGCCTCCTTTCCCGGATACAATGATTTCGCAGTGAAACCAGCAGCAACAAGAGGAAAATGGCTGCCGAATTGGATGCATGCTCTCCTTCAATGAGAATGATCTTTCCAGATCATATGCGACTGTATCAACATAGGTTTCCATAGCTCCGTCAACCGTTTGACGAGAAGAATTTCGATAGAAAAAAAGGAAGCACTTTGACACAACTTTTTCTTGACGAAAAGGTGTTGAGCATGAAAGCAGTGTTCAATTTTCAGAAGACACGTATGTTTCGATTTTTTTAGGGATGCGATTTAGAAACTATCAGGTTGAAAGATAAGTCTTGCAACACTTCAACCTGTTCCTTCAGGAGAAAACAGGGCACTCTCCAAATTTAAAATTGATAAGATATAAGTGTCAGCAGAGAAAGATTAAAATACGAAATTGCAAATTACAAACTAAATATTCATAAAATTAAAAGTTAAAAACTTTAAACTTTTTACTTTTCAACTTTGTTAATATTTAGTTTGTGAATTTGCAATTTTTAAAACTAATCTTTCTCTGCTGACATTTATATCTTATCAATTTTACATTTGAAGAGTGCCCTGGTTTTTCTCCTGAAGGAACAAGTTGAAGTGTTGCAGGGATTATCTTCCAACCTGATAGTTCCCAAATCGCATCCCTAGAATAATCTTTGACCCTCAGTAGCACCTCAGAAATGTCTCTTATGAAGATGGTGTGTTTAATTTTTACGTCCTTCAAATGTAAATGCGATAAGATATAAATGTCAGCAGAGCAAGGTTAAACTACAAAATTGCAAATTTACAAAATAAATATTAATAAAAGTAACAATTTAAAGTTCACAAACTTGTCCAACGTGCTGAAAAGCTCATCTTCCAACCTAATACTCAGCGGTTCACGAATGGAAAAAGGGCAAAGTTGGCGCAGCTCTTATGTTTGCGATTTTATCCCTGCCTCTAATTGACCGAATAATTTTCCGAACCGCAATGCAATGGGTTCGTGTGTATGGTCCATAATGAAAAGGAAAGAGTGCATTCCAATACACAACACTGTTGCTGCTTTCAGGAAGTCGTTGATGTAAGCCTAGGCTGGAGTTTCTCAAGAAGTTCTGCGTGCCGACACCGATGAGAGCGAAGAGGTCTCCAAGCTGTATTTGAAACCGGAGACGATTACATCTGATGACCGTGCGTTCATTTGGTTGATGCGATGAATAGTAGATAGTTCACATAACTTCACAATGTATCAATACGAGGGGCCATTTCTGCATGGCAGTCATTTTGGTACCATACTCATGACGCACCCTCTATGCCTCAAGCCCTGTCGATGGAAATAAGGACGTTATGATGCATCAGCAATGGATGACAGTTCCAAGATATAGACTTTTTTGATTTGGTTTTTGAAGTGCCTTGAATTTCCAGCTGTCAAAGAAGGTGATGGTGTAACAATAAAACAATTCCCTCTGAGAATTTGATACCAAGTCCACATTTTGTGGTCGAATATTTAGAGTGTACTTCTTCGTCCGTTGGTTGGTCGAAACATCCAATACCTGGAAGGATTCAATCGTAGCCCGTCCCCGAATATCTTAAAAGCCAGGACTAAATGCCTGAACAACATATGTAGTTTCTTGAGAGCCTTGCTACATATCATTTCGATATGATTGGAATATTCTAATCTTGAGTAAGGCTGAAGCCTAAATCGTTGACTGTTATTAACCGCTCAATAACTGAAGCAGAAGCGCGCCTCTAACGTGGAGGGTCCCACTGAAAATGAGTGGGTCTTCATAGCACTAACTTTCAATTCCCGAAGACTACACCACCGAAGCATGTTTCGACGGCGCGATTTGATAGAGTCTGAGCCTTATCGCAGTGATTCTAATCATGTGCAAATGAGACCTTGATGTCATCAGCATAAGCAGCAAGGTTTATGTGTAATCGTGTTTCTTGAATTTTGGAAGGACGTTTATGAATAGGAGAATCAAGAGAAGTGAATGGTCCTTCTTTTGGGACCCTCTTTAAGATACACTCACAATGACAACGTTGTCACAGATGTTTTCGATCAAGACTGAAAAGTCCTGATAGACAAATTCTACCTTCAGAGGAGGAAGGTTTATCTTTCACTAACACTTTCAGATACAGGCACAACGACAATGTTGTTATAGATGTTTTCGATCACGATTAAAAAGTTTATAACCACAGATAATTTTCTCAAAATAATATCCGTTCTAAATCGATAGTTTGATTTCAATATTTCCGACTCCGTGAAATAAATTATTTTCGGGGGACAATGAAAGGTTTGTACTATACTATAACTATAATCGATTTTCTTAATATCACACCATGCTGGATAGGCAGTTTGATCTATCTCCTGTTATTTCATCATTGTTTCTTTTCCAGATACACTCTCTTCAGCTCGTGATGAAAATTATATTGGAACACCAATGCAAATTTGTAAACATAGTCCATTTTCTTAACAGATCATGCTGGACAGGGGGTTTGATCATTCTCCTGTTATTTCATCATTGCTTCGGTACACTCTCTTCAACTCAGTGACGTAAATCATTTTGGGACACCAATGAAACATTTGTAACCATAATTCATTTTCTTAATATCGCACCATGCTGGACAGGCAGTTTGATCTTTCTCCAGTTATTTCATCACCGATTCTTTTCAGATACACTATTTCCGACTCCGTGAAATAAATTATTGTCGGAAGGCAATGAAAAGTTTGTACCATACTATGAATATAATCCATTTTCTCAACATCACACCACTCTGGATGGGCAGTTTGATCTCTCTCCTGTTATTCCATCAGTGTTTCTATTTTAGATACACTCTCTTCGGATCCGTGATGTAAATCATTTTGGGACACCAATGAAAATTTGTAAACCTTATCCATTTTCTTAACAGACCATGCTGGACAGGGAGCTTGATCTTTCTCCAGCTATTTCATCATTGCTTTTTTTCAAATACACACTCTTCGACACCGTGATGTAAATCATTTTGGGACACCAATGAAAATTTGTAAACATAATAAATTTTCTTATTAGACCATGATGGAGGGGGAGTTTGATCATTCTCCTGTTATTTCATCATTGCTTCTTCTTCAGGCACCCTCTCTTCAACTCCGTGATGTAAATAATTTTGGGACACCAATGAAAATTTGTAAACATAATCCATTTTCTTAATATCACACCGTGCTGGATAGGGAGTTTGATCTTTCTCCAGTTATTTCGTCATTGTTTCTTTTTCAAACAATACCATTCGACTCCGTGATGTAAATA
The DNA here is from genome assembly GCA_000469685.2 of Haemonchus contortus. Lineage (NCBI taxonomy): Eukaryota > Metazoa > Nematoda > Chromadorea > Rhabditida > Trichostrongylidae > Haemonchus > Haemonchus contortus. The sequence goes on along the minus strand of LS997567.1, from coordinate 22,647,534 downwards.
AATTTGGGACACCTATGAAAATTTGTAAACATAATCCATTTTCTTAACAGACCATGATGTAAAGGGAGTTTGATGATTCTCCTGTTATTTCACCATTGCTTCTTCTACAGGTGCCCTCTCTTCAACTCCGTGATGTAAATAATTTTGGGACACCAATGAAAATTTGTAAAAATAATCTATTTTCTTAATATCACACCGTGCTGGACAGGGAGTTTGATCCTTCTCCAGTTATTTCATCATTGCTTTTTTTCAAATACACACTCTTCGACACCGTGATGTAAATAATTTTGGGACACTTATGAAAATTTGTAAACATAATCCATTTTCTTAACTGACCATGATGGAGAGGGAGTTTGATCATTCTCCTGTTATTTCATCATTGTTTCTTTTTCAAATACACTCTCTTCAACTCCGTGATGTAAATAATTTTGGGACACATATGAAACTTTTGTAACCATTATTCACTTTCTTAATAACTTACCATGCTGGACAGGAAGTTTGATCTTGCTCCAGTTGTTTCGTCATTGTTTCTTTTTCAAATACACACTCTTCGACGCCGTGATGTAAATAATTTTGGGACACCTATGAAAATTTGTAAACATAATCCATTTTCTTAACTGACCATGATGTAAAGGGAGTTTGATCATTCTCCTGTTATTTCACCATTGCTTCTTCTACAGGTGCCCTCTCTTCAACTCCGTGATGTAAATCATTTTGGGACACCAATGAAAATTTGTAAAAATAAACTATTTTCTTAATATCACACCGTGCTGGACAGGGAGTTTGATCTTTCTCCAGTTATTTCGTCATTGTTTCTTTTTCAAACAATACCCTTCGACTCCGTGATGTAAATAAATTTGGGACACCAATGAAACATTTGTAACCATAATTCATTTCCTTAATAACGCACCATGCTGGACAGGAAGTTTGGTCTTTCTCCAGTTATTTCGTCATTGTTTCTTTTTCAAATACACACTCTTCGACACAGTGATGTGAAAAATTTCGGGACACCAATGAAAATTTGTGAACATAATCTATTTTCTTAATATCACACCGTGCTGGACAGGTAGTTTGATCTTTTTCCAGTTATTTCGTCATTGTTTCTTTTTCAAACAATACCCTTCGACTCCGTGATGTAAATAAATTTGGGACACCAATGAAAATTTGTAAACATAATAAATTTTCTTAACAGACCATGATGGAGGGGGAGTTTGATCATTCTCCAATTATTTCATCATTGCATTTTTTCAAATACACACTCTTCGACTCCGTGATGTAAATCGTTTTGGGACACCAATGAAAATTTGTAAACATAATAAATTTTCTTAACAGACCGTGATGGAGGGGGAGTTTGATCATTCTCCAATTATTTCATCATTGCATTTTTTCAAATACACACTCTTCGACTCCGTGATGTAAATAATTTTGGGACACCAATGAAATTTTGTAAACATAATCCATTTTCCTAACAGACCATGACGGAAAGGGAGTTTGATCATTCTCCTGTTATTCAATCATTGTTTCTTTTTCAAATACACTCTCTTCAACTCCGTGATGTAAATAATTTTGGGACACATATGAAACTTTTGTAACCATTATTCACTTTCTTAATAACTTACCATGCTGGACAGGAAGTTTGATCTTGCTCCAGTTGTTTCGTCATTGTTTCTTTTTCAAATACACACTCTTCGACGCCGTGATGTAAATAATTTTGGGACACCTATGAAAATTTGTAAACATAATCCATTTTCTTAACAGACCATGATGTAAAGGGAGTTTGATGATTCTCCTGTTATTTCACCATTGCTTCTTCTACAGGTGCCCTCTCTTCAACTCCGTGATGTAAATCATTTTGGGACACCAATGAAAATTTGTAAAAATAATCTATTTTCTTAATATCACACCGTGCTGGACAGGGAGTTTGATCTTTCTCCAGTTATTTCGTCATTGTTTCTTTTTCAAACAATACCCTTCGACTCCGTGATGTAAATAAATTTGGGACACCAATGAAACATTTGTAACCATAATTCATTTCCTTAATAACGCACCATGCTGGACAGGAAGTTTGGTCTTTCTCCAGTTATTTCGTCATTGTTTCTTTTTCAAATACACACTCTTCGACACAGTGATGTGAAAAATTTCGGGACACCAATGAAAATTTGTGAACATAATCTATTTTCATAATATCACACCGTGCTGGACAGGTAGTTTGATCTTTTTCCAGTTATTTCGTCATTGTTTCTTTTTCAAACAATACCCTTCGACTCCGTGATGTAAATAAATTTGGGACACCAATGAAAATTTGTAAACATAATAAATTTTCTTAACAGACCATGATGGAGGGGGAGTTTGATCATTCTCCAATTATTTCATCATTGCATTTTTTCAAATACACACTCTTCGACTCCGTGATGTAAATCGTTTTGGGACACCAATGAAAATTTGTAAACATAATAAATTTTCTTAACAGACCATGATGGAGGGGGAGTTTGATCATTCTCCAATTATTTCATCATTGCATTTTTTCAAATACACACTCTTCGACTCCGTGATGTAAATAATTTTGGGACACCAATGAAAGTTTGTAAACATAATCCATTTTCCTAACAGACCATGACGGAAAGGGAGTTTGATCATTCTCCTGTTATTCAATCATTGTTTCTTTTTCAAATACACTCTCTTCAACTCCGTGATGTAAATAATTTTGGGACACCAATGAAACATTTGTAACCATGATTCCTTTTCTTAATAATGCACCATGCTGGACAGGAAGTTTGATCCTTCTTCAGTTATTTCGCCATTGTTTCTTTTTGAAATACACACTCTTCAACATCGTGATGTAAATAATTTTGGGACACCAATGAAATTTTGTAAACATAATCCATTTTCCTAACAGACCATGACGGAAAGGGAGTTTGATCATTCTCCTGTCATTCCACCATTGTTTCTTTTTCAAACAACACTCTTCGACTCCGTAATGTAAATAATTTTGGGACACCAATGAAAATTTGTAAACATAATCCATTTTCCTAACAGGCCATGACGGAAAGGGAGTTTGATCATTCTCCTGTCATTTCACCATTGTTTCTTTTCAAATACACACTCTTCAACATCGTGATGTAAATAATTTTGGGACACCAATGAAATTTTGTAAACATAATCCATTTTCCTAACAGACCATGACGGAAAGGGAGTTTGATCATTCTCCAGTTATTTCATCATTGCTTTTTTTTCAAATACACTCTCTTCAACTCCGTGATGTAAATAATTTTGGGACACCAATGAAACATTTGTAACCATGATTCCTTTTCTTAATAGTGCACCATGCTGGACAGGAAGTTTGATCCTTCTTCAGTTATTTCGCTATTGTTTCTTTTTCAAATACACACTCTTCAACATCGTGATGTAAATAATTTTGGGACACCAATGAAATTTTGTAAACATAATCCATTTTTCTAACAGACCATGACGGAAAGGGAGTTTGATCATTCTCCAGTTATTTCATCATTGCTTTTTTTCAAATACACTCTCTTCAACTCCGTGATGTAAATAATTTTGGGACACCAATGAAACATTTGTAACCATGATTCCTTTTCTTAATAGTGCACCATGCTGGACAGGAAGTTTTGATCATTCTCCTGTCATTTCACCATTGTTTCTTTTTCAAATACACACTCTTCAACATCGTGATGTGAATAATTTTGGGACACCAATGAAATTTTGTAAACATAATCCATTTTCCTAACAGACCATGACGGAAAGGGAGTTTGATCATTCTCCTGTCATTCCACCATTGTTTCTTTTTCAAACAACACTCTTCGACTCCGTGATGTAAATAATTTTGGGACACTTATGAAAATTTGTAAACATAGTCTATTTTCTTAATATCACACCGTGCTGGACAGGGAGTTTGATCCTTCTCCAGTTATTTCATCATTGCTTTTTTTCAAATACACACTCTTCGACTCCGTGATGTAAATCATTTTGGGACACCAATGAAAATTTGTAAACATAATCCATTTTCTTAACTGACCATGATGGAGAGGGAGTTTGATCATTCTCCTGTTATTTCATCATTGCTTTTTTCAAATACACACTCTTCGACACCGTGATGTAAATAATTTTGGGACACTTATGAAAATTTGTAAACATAGTCTATTTTCTTAATAGCACACCGTGCTGGACAGGGAGTTTGATCCTTCTCCAGTTATTTCATCATTGCTTTTTTTCAAACAACACTCTTCAACTCCGTGATGTAAATCATTTTGGGACACTTATTTTGGAACACGACTGAAATGTCTGCAACCTCGATCCATTTCTTCAATTTCACACCTTGTTAGATTGGCAATACCGATACACTACTTTCGACTCCGTTGCGCAGCTTATTTTGGAACACGACTGAATGTCTGTAACCACGATCCATTTCTTCAATATCACACCGTGCTAGACTGGCAATTCGGTGTCATTACAGCAGTGGATCACTGGGTCTTTTTTTAGATACACTCACTTCGACCCCTTTGCGCAGCTTATTTTGGAACACGACTGAAATGTCTGCAACCACGATCCATTTCTTCAATTTCACACCTTGCTATATTGGCAATTCGGTGTCACTCCAGCAATTCGATATCTGTGTCTTTTTTAGATACACTCACTTCGATTCCGTTGCGCAGGTTATTTTGAAACACGACTAAAATGTCTGTAACCACGATCCATTTCTTCAATTTCACACCTTGTTAGATTGGCAATACTGATACACTCTCTTCGACTCCGTTGCGCAGCTTATTTAGGAACACGGCTGGAATGTCTGTAACCACGATCCATTTCTTCAATTTCACACCTTGTTAGATTGGCAATATTGATATATTACTTTCAACTCCGTTGCGCAGCTTATTTTGGAGCACGACTGCAATATCTATAACCACGATCCATTACTTCAATATCACACCGTGCTGAACTGGTAATTCGGAGTCACTCCAGCATTTCGATCTGTGTGTCTTTTTTAGTTACACTCACTTCGACTCCGTTGCGCAGCTTATTTTGGAACACGACTGAAATGTCTGCAACCACGATCCATTTCTTCAATTTCACACCTTGCTATATTGGCAATTCGGTGTCACTCCAGCAATTCGATACCTGTGTCTTTTTTAGATACACTCACTTCGACTCCGTTGCGTAGGTTATCTAGGAACATGATTGAGAAGAATGAGACCACATTCATTATCTTAATATCACACCCTTTTAGATTAGAAAGACGGATACACTCACTTCGATTCCGTTGCGCAGGTTATTTTGAAACACGACTAAAATGTCTGTAACCACGATCCATTTCTTCAATATCACTCCTTTTAAGATTGGCAATACTGATACACTCTCTTCGACTCCGTTGCGCAGCTTATTTTGGAACACGACTGAAATGTCTGTAACGACGATCCATTTCTTTAATATCACAGCGTGCTGAACTGGCAATTCGGTGTCATTACAGCAAATGTATCTCTGTGTCTTTTTTAGTTACACTCACTTCGACTCGGTTGCGCAGGTTATTTTGAAACACGACTGAAATGTCTGTAACCACGATCCATTTCTTCAATATCACTCCTTTTAAGATTGGCAATACTGATACACTCTCTTCGACTCCGTTGCGCAGCTTATTTTGGAACACGACTGAAATGTCTGTAACGACGATCCATTTCTTTAATATCACTGCGTGCTGAACTGGCAATTCGGAGTCACTCCAGCATTTCGATCTGTGTGTCTTTTTTAGTTACACTCACTTCGACTCGGTTGCGCAGGTTATTTTGAAACACGACTGAAATGTCTGTAACCACGATCCATTTCTTCAATATCACTCCTTTTAAGATTGGCAATACTGATACACTCTCTTCGACTCCGTTGCGCAGCTTATTTTGGAACACGACTGAAATGTCTGTAACGACGATCCATTTCTTTAATATCACAGCGCGCTGAACTGGCAATTCGGAGTCACTCCAGCATTTCGATCTGTGTGTCTTTTTTAGTTACACTCACTTCGATTCCGTTGCGCAGGTTATTTTGAAACGCGACTAAAATGTCTGTAACCACGATCCATTTCTTCAATATCACAACTTGTAAGATTGGCAATACTGATACACTCTCTTCGACTCCGTTGCGCAGCTTATCTAAGAACACGACTGAAATGTCTATAACCACGATCCATTACTTCAATATCACACCGTGATAGACTGGCAATTCGGTGTCATTACAGCAATTGTATCTCTGCGTCTTTTTTAGTTACACACACTTCGACTCGGTTGTGCAGGTTATTTTGAAACGCGACTGAAATGTCTGTAACCACGATCCATTTCTTCAATATCACTCCTTTCAAGATTGCCAATACTGATACACTCTCTTCGACTCCGATGGCAGCTTATTTAGGAACACGGCTGGAATGTCTGTAACCACGATCCATTTCTTCAATTTCACACCTTGTTAGATTGGCAATATTGATATATTACTTTCAACTCCGTTGCGCAGCTTATTTTGGAGCACGACTGCAATATCTATAACAACGATCCATTACTTCAATATCACACCGTGCTGAACTGGTAATTCGGTGTCACTCCAGCATTTCGATCTCTGTATCTTTTTTAGATACATCCTCTTCGACCCCGTTGCGCAGGTTATTTTGAAACACGACTGAAGTGTCTGTAATCACGATCCATTTCTTCAATATCGCACCTTGTAAGATTGGCAATACTGATACACTCTCTTCGACTCCGTTGCGCAGCTTATTTTGGAACACGACTGAAATGTCTGTAACGACGATCCATTTCTTTAATATCACAGCGTGCTGAACTGGCAATTCGGAGTCACTCCAGCATTTCAATCTCTGTATCTTTTTTAGATACACCCTCTTCGACCCCGTTGCGCAGGTTATTTTGAAACACGACTGAAATGTCTGTAACCACGATCCATTTCTTCAATTTCACACCTTGTTAGATTGGCAATACTGATACACTACTTTCGACTCCGCTGCGCAGCTTATTTTGGAACACGGCTGGAATGTCTGTAACCACGATCCATTTCTTCAATTTCACACCTTGTTAGATTGGCAATATTGATATACCACTTTCAACTCCGTTGCGCAGCTTATTTTGGAGCACGACTGCAATATCTATAACAACGATCCATTACTTCAATATCACACCGTGCTAGACTGGCAATTCGGTGTCATTACAGCAGTGGATCACTGGGTCTTTTTTTAGATACACTCACTTCGACCCCTTTGCGCAGCTTATTTTGGAACACGACTGAAATGTCTGCAACCACGATCCATTTCTTCAATTTCACACCTTGCTATATTGGCAATTCGGTGTCACTCCAGCAATTCGATATCTGTGTCTTTTTTAGATACACTCACTTCGACTCCGTTGCGTAGGTTATCTAGGAACATGATTGAGAAGAATGAGACCATATTCCATTATCTTAATATCACACCCTTTTAGATTAGAAAGACGGATACACTCACTTCGATTCCGTTGCGCAGGTTATTTTGAAACACGACTAAAATGTCTGTAACCACGATCCATTTCTTCAATTTCACACCTTGTTAGATTGGCAATACTGATACACTACTTTCGACTCCGTTGCGCAGCTTATTTTGAAACACGACTGAAATGTCTGTAACCACGATCCATTTCTTCAATATCACAACTTGTAAGATTGGCAATACTGATACACTCTCTTCGACTCCGTTGGCAGCTTATTTAAGAACACGACTGAAATGTCTGTAACCACGATCCATTTCTTTAATATCACACTTCTCGATTTTGTTGGGTAGGTTATCTTGGAACAGGAATGGTATGTTTGTGAACACAATACATTCGTAAATATCACACCGTGGTAGACCTGCAATTCGTTGCCACTCATGCAACTTGTTTTCTCGCGCTTTTTCAAATACACTCACCTCGACTTCGTTGGGTAGGTTATCTTAGAACAGGAACGAAATGTCCGTAACCATGAGTCATTTTCTTAATATCAAACCGTGCTGGACTAAACGTTTCATCTTTGTTCTTCAATTTGATTTTTGTTTCTTTTTCAAAATCGCTCCCTTTGACTCCGTCGTGTAGGTTATCTTGGAGCATGAATGAAATGTTGTAGTCACAACGAACTCCCTCAAGATCGCACCTGTTCCAGGCCTACAATTCAATCACCGTCCCTTTTTTAGACGCAAAGACTTCAGCTCGGTTTTGTAAAGGATTTTGTGACACGGCTGAATAATTGCTTATCCTAATTCACTTCCTTGATAGCGTACCCTTTCTAGAATGCAGTTTCGTCCCCTTTATTTGGAATCCACTCTCGTAGATCCCATTGTTTTATTTTTTGTTCATGGCTGAAATGTTGTAACCACAATTCGCTTTCTTCATATGGCACCCGTTCAACCCCTGCAATTCGGTCACTCTCACTTATTCATATGCACTCTTATCGACTTCTCATTGTAAAATATTTCAAAACGAAACTGTAGGATTCTTACAGCTGCTCCATATCACTTCTCCCTCACTAAGATCCATTCTCATCGATTTCAGTGTGCTTGAAATTTTCAGCGCGACAGAAGTGTTTCTATTCAGAATCTAAGATCTTATGGTCTCACTCGCTCAATAATTCCGATTCGTTCTCTCCCTTTTGATAAGAATGCGCTCAGTTCCCTTATATGAGCTATATTGGAACACGACTAGAAAGTTTTTAATCAGGAACCACATCCTCAATGCCACGCTTGTTCTATACTGGCAATCAAAAGGACAATTGATGATACGAGTGATACTGACAATTAACCCCTCTACCTTACTAAGAGTACACTCTGTTCGACTCCTTTGTTGTAAATATTTCGAACACGACGAAAGTATTTGTATCAAGAATTCATATTGTTGATATTACATCCTTTCTGCCCTGACACTGAGCTCTCTTCCATATTGGGTATGAACTCACTTTGTGTTAAATATTTTTGAACACGACGGAGCTTACCTTTCTGATATCACGCACGTGCTACTCTGACAGTCAATCTCTCCCCTTCATTCAGATACACTCACTTCGACTCCGTTGTGTAAGATATCAAAGAACACAAAGGCATAAATTGGATTCATTAGGCCCCGCGAGTCTTCTTTGATTCCATTAATGACTGCACAAATTCAATCAGACCATATTTAGAGGCAGGATCAATCAATGACAGACCCACGAGGGGTATTAGGACCAGTATCTCCAAAGGTAGCTCTTTTAAAATAGTTCGCTTGCGAGACTGGTCTTAATTATTCTTAAAACTATATCAGAAGGATCGTAATAGAACTGGACGTATCGGAGTGGTCGATGGACAGACAGACTGTCGAGGGAGGGCTTTATTCCATCTTATCGTATGCAGAAATATCACTTCATTTTAGACCCCAGAAGATAGTGTAGAATAGAGAAATGCAGGAGGTTGCTGACTGGCTTAAAAAAGACAAGCTTCCTTCCACCGATTTCTCGGAAGAGGGAACTCAATCGAGAGAGCTGAGATCCTGAACAAGCGAATTCATTTCCTTCTGGTCAGAAACACCCAGAATTCTCTCTTTACCGCAAAGTTCTTGTAATAACAGCAAAATGATGATCAAGTGAGGGCGTTACTGGCATAAATAGGACGTTGGTTTCGTCGTTCTGCAGTAAAATTGACAAAGAAATGAATACGAAGAACATACTGATGGGTTCTCTGATACATTAATCCCATTTTGATTACTGAAATAGTTCATAATTCTTGCGGTTAGACGGCACTTACAGAGCCAAGCTGGTCCAAGAGTGTAGAAGATGGGAGCTGTCGGTTCCATCAGCATCGAGGAATGACCATTCTGCACAGTGGACCTCAAGCCACTTGATCACTCTCTACGGTCTATAGAAGAGAAACTTATTCTTGCCTGCCAGCGCGATTGGAGGATATTTTGGAATTCGGCTGTAGCTTGTTGTTGCAAATACTGTGAACAGCGGTATATTCCAGATTCCATTATCGTCCCCAGTTTGGAGGCTCATAAAAAGCGAAATACAATGAACTGGGTACGCGCTCATAGTTTTGGGCTATCCTGCATGAATATTGACCAATATCACTACATCAAGTATTATTGGACTGCCGTGACGAAAATTCGATTCGTCTTCATGTAGCACCTCTGGTCGTGGAACCATTGAAAGATCTAATTCCTCTCTGATTGTGAAGCGGTAGCGTATATTATAAAATACGGAATTTGTTGACAACTTTTTTCTTCCATTCATTCAATGGGCTGTTACATCAACTTTGACTAATTGAGGATGTGGTTTAGTTTTGAAAATGAGATCAATTGCAGGAGCGTGAATGAAAAAATGATAGTCTAAATAGGGTTCATAACCCTAATTAATATCAGAAGGCTCATAAAGCTACCAATTGGAAATAAACCTAGACCGTTCGCTCCCGAACACGAAAATACTGCTACAGTGGCGCTTGCTGCCGTTGTAGATAAGCGCGCACATAAACTGGAACTTTCTCTTAGTTCCAAGCACTCATAACGTGCTTGGGAAACTCATTTATTAGCTTTACCTACTATGTTCTTCAAAGGAATCCAAACTCAATCGATAAGTAGGTTTTCATCCGGAAATCTATAGTAAGTTACACCATCTTAGCACAGTATAAAGGATTATTTTCAAATGTTGACATGATGTTAACATGAGCCTTTCGTCGGATGGAACTGAGCGGGGTTGGGAACGAACACGCGAATACAAAGCCCCTATCTAATAGAAAATGAGGGAGGTACACATGTTTGATAGAGCACGAAGTCACCTGATAAGGGAAACAATGAAGCTCGGAGTTTGACAACAGGAGAAAGGGAGCCTCAAGGAAAAGGTGTGAGACGGTGTGGGACGAGGCACCTCGCTGAAGCTAAGGTGACTGCAGAAGATGTTGTACGAGGAAATGGCGGCGAGTAAAAGAACAGATGACATTGCGAAGGGCACGATAAACGAGAGTTGAAGAATAGGCATCGGAATGAATGAATCTATATCATGAGTTATATTAAAGGCACAAATCACGAGAGAAATGTTGAAAATATCAGATAGATATAAATATTATATAGATAAAAATATTATATTTTCCCATATTATTAATTGGACGCCCTCCTTTATCTCATACCTGTCGTTATAAGGGCGAAAAACGTCCTGGATAGAGCACAATAAGGAAGCAGAGATTGTATCTTGTGAATGCCACACCCTGAGTGGACGAGTTTCATCGGCTTTGTGAAGGCTGCACTATTCACAAGGGAACAAATGTAGGACTAGTGCAGCCTCTACAAAGCCGTTAAAACTCGTCCACACGAGGTGTGGCTTTCACACGATACAACTTTTCATGATCCATAGTGACAACTGAAGGCAACTCTGGACAGTTATGGCTTGATGAAGCTCGTTGCACGATGGGAGCAAGCGAAATCTTGTTCAAACACCTCTTACATGCATTCCTGTTACGATGATCTCGTACAACCTTTACTCCCGCAATTTTGAAAAAACTTGAAGTCAGCAGATTTCTTGCTTTCTTCGTCACCGATGTACACCTCTACATCAACACTTCCGCTTTTCATCCTAAAAAGGATACCTCAAAATTATCGCGAACTGTGACTTCATTCACGGCATTAATGCATAATTTGTTTGAATTTGCCAAATGTTAGCGCCAAGTCTCTGAATATTTCGTTTTACGAAAAGGCGACAGCAGCTCATCAAATCTATATTATATCTAATATATATGTATATATATAGTATATATATACTTATTACATGTAATATAGTAAGCATTGACAGGAACAAAGAGAGTCTCAAAAATATAGAATATTTTGATCTACGAGCTGTTACAGGTCATGTTGCGCACACGTCTTTCAGAAGTATACTATGATCAATATGCGTGCCTAAGTTGAGAATGGAAAGTGTCACTTCAGAAATAAGCCCAACAAGTAGGTGAATAGACATCCAAACACTGCGTGCAGTTTGGGGCACAGACACAGCACTGACCCCTCAACAGGTAGGAAAGTAATGATTAAGAATAAGTTGTCGTTCAATACGGATGCGCATTCATGACCGCACGACAATGCTTTACACGCATAGCCGACTCAATTTTTTGCATTCCTTATGTGCGTTAATAAGGTAAAGGCGAAAGGCCGTGCACCAGAGATTGTGTCACAAAAAGTTAAGCTCGTCTCATGAGAGTCTGAAAATGCTCATACTCATTCAGAAGAAGTTCTGATCGCTGCAAGTGATGAAGACAAAGTTACTTCTAGATACAGCAAGCACTTCATGCAAAAAGAAGTTGTGAAGCCCGAAAGCGTTACTGAAACCTTAGAGGTATAATTTGCAGTCTACTGCATCCTGTTTAGAACTCAAATTTTCAATCACGTAACTAACCACTGGACAAAATGAGCTGGTACAACAAACCAAATTGATTGTATTTTGGCATTCATAGAGTAGCGGTTGAAAGCCTTCGGTGGAACACTTTTTTAGTTGTAACTTTTTTCCTACTGCATAAAATCAAATAAAATTTTAGCATGTGTAATCAGAGATACACTGGGAATGCGCATCACTGTTGAGCTGCAGTTCGCTATTGCTCGCAGCACGTTCGTGAAATTCAACTCATAGTCAGTCAAAAATATAGAGGGCATTGAACTGAGAGAAACCGTTTTGTTCTGAAATAACAACTTGTGAAACATCAAAAACATCAACGTTCGGAGGGCATCGACTTTTGATGAAAACATCGCAAGGAGAAGGCGTCGTGTCCACTAATTTCTAGATGATAGACACTGGCATGATGGTTTAGTCCCTGACCATCAGAGCGTTTCTTCACTGTTCTTACAAAGTTTGTTTGAACAACTCCTCTTCCCACATGTGCTCTATAGAATTCAGACCCGCCCCGCTCCAGAAGTTTGGTTTGCTGCTCGTTGATGGCCGCCTGTCATCGTGCCGTCAGTATTCAAAATAGGGTCAATTCCGTTTGAGTAAAAGGCACTTTACACCATCACATTTCACACTCACATCACATTCACGTTAGCCGCAATGAAGCGAAGGTCAGCCCTTGACCGAAGTATGACTACCCCGTCTGTCCTGAGCTGGCTAATTGCATCCAGGTTCTGCATTCCGATCAGAGTTTCCTACCAGACAGCATTTTATAGTCGAAGAAATTGCCTGATGTAGAACTTTCAGAATTCTTGGAATGGTAGTCACTTTTATGCACAATTCCTTCATGTTTGTTCTGCCTGCCGAATTTCCTGAGTGACTTTTGTCCTTCTATGCATGCCTCAGGCATACAAAACGTCGAGCACAAACGAGACGCAGAACGTCCAAATACCGCGGAGCTTTCAATTAGAAAAAATGCTTCAGTAGTGAAGCTTTTGACGGAGTCACGAGAACCCCCAGTTCTGAAGCCGGAAAGCATAATTCGGTTTCGTTCGAGGCGAGGTTTGACATATCGAAATTCTTCTCAAGTCCACTCACTGAAAAAAGTTGCAAATGGAAAAGCGTTCCACCAAAAAATTATGACTGCTACTGTATTTGCATACTGCTTTTTCTCACCTTGACATCTTGAGCTCATTTGGTAACGCTGTTCAATGCCACCTTCATCTTCCAGCTACGTTTTGGAGGCAATAGACTCTTTTTCAGTGATGAGAGACACGTGTTGCAGAAATTCCGTCCTAATTCGTAGGGTAGCAGTCAATTTCGCATTCATTGAAATCATTTGATTGCAACCAATTTCGTGGTCTATCTTCCACTTACTTCCACACATTTTGCAACCAGTTACTGCATTTCATGAACCACTAAATCAATTTTATAAATCTTCCAACCGTTCCCGTAATTTTCTTAATGTGCGACCTGGTATGTACTGAATATATGAAATTAATAATATAATTACCTATATGAAATTGACTGCAATGTTGAGAATGATTGGAAACCTCTATTGGTGAAGATTAGACTTACATGTCCCCCGCAGTATCGGAGTCGCAAACCCATACTAGGGCAAGTTGCACCAGCTTATTGATTACGCTTTTCAGCAGGCTATAGCAAATGTTTCATGCAAAATGCAAGCCATGAATTCACTGAGATTCGCAAAAAGGTTTGACCAGTGAACCAGTAAATTTCAGTGTCAGCCGCTAGGTTTTAACCAGACGCTTTTACGCTTTTTCGCTCATGCTTTTTTCTTAGCAGAGCAAGTCGCGCGAAGTTTTGACATGTTTAACTAAAGTATTTCACACACTAACCAACGTAGCAGCAATATTCACATAGCGAGAGCAAGATGTTTGTCGCAGTAGCAGACTTAGCTAAGAGCAAAGTTTATGGCATATACAGTTATTCGCACATTATGTGCGTTCTTCTCATCTATTGCGTCCGGCATTCGCGCAAAGTCATGGCAAAAAGGAGTGGGCTAAAGAAGGGCCATCATTCGTATTTCTAGTTGATTTTGAGTTCAAGCCCTTCAGGATATCTAGAACATGTTCGTAGTTATTCACAATTCACCTATGCTAAACATATTGAAGCTCCGCATGATTACATCTAGTAGGAAAGGAGTTGGGACTGAAAAGTACATTAGAAGAAGCATTCGGTTGAAGGCTTCTGAACGCTACTGTATGTTTCAACAAAATTACCCGAAGGGTAGTCACCTTATAAGGTCGGCGTCGGCTTGTAGAAAACATTCGAGAATCTTGACATAGTCAGGGTTCTTAACGCTCATGTTACCACACTTCATCGCATTATAGATTACAACTGTACGTGCCAAGGCTACGTCACGTGGCTCGATCGCCCAAGGTGCAGTGGCAGCTCCGGATTGTATTATGGCTCTCTGAAATACAGTACTTGACTTATGTAACTCATCATATCTTTCTCACAACTCCGAATTCACATAAAACAAATAAACTGATCCATTGTATTAGTTTAGTCATTAGTTTTGAATGAGACACAAAAAACGAACTGCCTTTATAGGATGACTTTATCTTTTCTAGGCAGTGCGCCTTTTTGTTCTGGGATTGGATTTTGGCCGAGTATTAATCATAGCTGGTAGTGTAGCGGCGAGTGATGCATTATTACAGACTCATCGGTCACGAGTTTGGATCCCCTAATGATATCCGCCTAGGCCAATCGAGCCCTCCACCCCTCCGGGGTTGGTTAATTCGTATCAGATCCGTCTGAGGGGATAAAAGCACTGACCTGCACATTGGCTGACCTCCCCCTAGTCGTTGTACAATCCACATACGCAATCAATACGCCACTACGACCATGAATGGAAGTCGAATGCTGGGCACATCTCTCAGGCATCCTTTAAAGTCCAAAATTCTTATCCTTCTTATCCATCATCAATCATAGCTGACGTCTTGATGCTTGTTCATTCGTGTGAAAAGATAGTAAACGCCATACAATTGACATATCCTTCACCATTAGATTTGAATTGTTGAGAGTGAGAATTATTCAGACTTTTGTTAGTCATCAGAGGAAGGACATAAGTAATCAATAAGGATAGTGACAAAGCCTTATTAGAATGATAATAAGCCTGGATAAGTCTCATAGAATAGAGGTTTGTAGCACAGACAGAAAGCGCCATAATCGCGCTATTCCACGCTGGCGTATCAGCTCGAGAGTCTACGGATCTCCTTCACTGAGGGTTCTCTCTCACTGAAGGATCCCCAGCCGGTTAGTGACGAGGCTACGTAGGGCGTCCCCAGGTGGCGGATAGGGGAACTAATCGCCGCCCAAAAGTCACCGGTACTTTCCCAGAGATGCAGGTGGATTCAGGGGATGGACTCCTTGATTCTGCTGTGCTGGGTCGATATACCCTCTGTTTCTCGCAGGCGATCCACGCATACGTGTGTGGAGAGTCTGTGGGTGCAGTTGGTATCCTGCCCATCGACTCGGCCAAAAGCTTGCATTCGAGTGACGAACAAGTCACGCTAGGAAGTATCTGGGAGGCGATCGGGGCCGCCTCCAAAAACAAAGCCCCTTGTCCACATCGGGATAGCCTGGCAAGCCCCCGAGGTCAATAGCCCCCACGTCAGAGCCTGGCAAGCTGCACGTTGGGTATCTTCACGCCAAAAACAGTAATAGAAATGGGCCTCATTCCCCTGAACCTGAGGGATCCCCCAATACGGCAGCGTTGGGTAGTACCGCTCGGGAGAGGCTGCTGAAATCTCAGGGCCAAAACAGACTGCCCAAAAGGAGAAGGAGTAAGATGGCGATCTTACTTTCAACGCACGGACGCTTGCATCGGAAGCGTGTATAGAAGACCTGATGATGCAAGCTAGGAAGATCAGGTACGACGTCATCGGACTGAGCGAGACGAGAAGGCATCGCCCGCTGCACGCTGTATTTGAGACTGGAGAAGAACTGTTCCTTGGAACATGCGACAGTAGAGGCGTCGGCGGTGTAGGTGTCCTCGTCAATACGCACTTGGCCATGAACATCGATTCGTACGAAAGCTTAACAACCCGAATCGGACGTTTGCGATCAAGAAGATGTGGCTCAATCCCAGCTCTAACCATCTTCGTTGCTTGCGCACCAACATCGAGCTACGAAGAAGAGGAGCTGGAAGCGTTTTATATGGATCTGGAGAGGCTCTACAGAGAAGACCCCACTTTCTTCAAGGTCATCGTCGGTGATTTTGACGCCAAGATTGGCCCCAGAAGAACGGCTGAAGAGCTTCACATTGGGACTCACGGAGTGGAATGGAATGAGCAGGGTGAAAGGCTGTCCGAGTTTATCATGACGACCCACACCATCCATGGCAACTCGCAGTTCCAGAAGCCCTCTCATTTAAGATGGACATGGGAGTCACCTGGTGGACAGTTCCATAATGAAATAGACCACATCATCTTCAATCGGAGATTTTGCCTGACCGACGTCGCTGTTGTTCCGAAGTTCTACACGGGATCGGACCATCGTCTCCTCCGCGCTAGATTCTGCTTCTCAGTGCGTGGGGAGAGAGCTATGAAGTTTCGGAAACGAAGCCCCAAGACCCCCATCAAGGAATTTAAAATTACATATGCGAAGCTGTGACCTTCACGTGAGTGGAATTCCTCTCTATTTCAAAAATGCAGAGCGGCCATTCCGCTCCAGCACATACCTTCACAACATAAAGATTTCCCGCCGGCACATTCCTGAGGCTAAAACTAAGCACACGCTACACTTTCCATGTGATATAAAACTATCCACGAAATGCAAAAACATTCTTTCTCCTGATCCCCCGATGAAGAAATTTCCATACAATGTTGCGTTTAGGAAGATGATTACATCCTGCTGATAATCGTAAATTTCTCTATTATTTTAGGATGAATTTCGAATTTTAGGATTTTTGATTTTTTAGGATTTTAATATGACGCAGGGAAGTTGTTCGTTTCATGAAAAGGTGGAATTAAGAGGTAAGGTAGTTACAGTAGCATAAATTGTCTCGATTTGTCGAAACTGCAGTGAAATAATTGCATGAGCAGTGCTCTTGCAATGACCACCAATGTGAAATCTGCAAAGACTTCAATGGACCCTGTCAGATTCATTCTGAGAGTATTCGGCTAATCTTGGCATTGATGTCATTGACGACGACGTTGGAGAAGGTACAGCTCACTTGTAGCGATTCTCAGTTCCATGTAGAAGGCTTACAAACGCGGTCAAGTATTACGTAGTCTACGTCGACGCCTATGCGAAGAAGACAGCTAGATGATCTAAGACTGCGCGGCATTCTTTCAAACGTCGAAGGATGCTGATCATTCGGCTTTTGAACGTGATTATTTTTTAGCCGCGGGAACGGCGACGAGCTCGCGTACGGCCTCTCGGGGAATAGTTTTCTTCTAGTGTCTAGAACGGCTTGAAACGAGGAGTCTTATCTTGCTCTATTCACTCGATTCGTTTTCATGACCATTATCTTGTGATTCTCACCATACACTGCCGATGAAAGTACCAATGCATTGAAAACACAGATAGCTCTTTTCAACACATCTAATTCGAAAGATAGCACAGCTACAATCGCTGTCGTGCGCCTCTTTATCAACAACCGCTGAGCTCTCTTCTCTTCCACTTTCACCTTACCTTCTCTTCTTTGCTTGCAACAGTCCTACGATTTGGATCCCAGCGACATCGCCTAGCGATGCCGGATTGTCTTTCAGTCTCAGGATGAGGGAAGATCTTCACTTTTTTACCCGCAAAAGAAGCCCACCAGTAGCTTCCTCGGCTCTAGCACTATGGTAGGACAAACTTGAGATATTGATCACACTGTCTCAGGGTGGGCAGGAATCTTGTGCACGTTCGTGATTGCAAGCTCTTGATAAATTCGCATCGGGATAGAGTTCACGGGCCCTTGAGTGCACCACACGCATGTATGAACAGTTAGTTGAGACAGGGTCAATATAGTATCCAAATATAGTCTCAAAAGGGAAGACCCTTGGTTGAGTCTCCATTCAGGATGAGTTGTGTACCGCTGTAGGTGCTTGAACGCTGATCTCGAAGTTGCGAAACGTTTCGGGGAACAATAATACGGAGCCGCTTTCCCTTTCTGCTATAACCCTGTGACGAAATGATCATCAAACCAAGCAGCTATTCCAATTGGTAGAATGGTGGACTCAAAGACATGACATGACGGTTTGAGATTTCGATACATATGCTCATTTTGCTTTTTCATAAAACGTGTTCTAGGCGCTTGCGACACGATTTCACGCTTCACATTCGGGCTTCTATGAACCTCGGCATGGTTGTAACTTGACGTTGCTTTGCTTTGAACGCTCACGAGGTTATTGCAAAGTTTATTACCTAGTGTTCCGGCAATATCGCTTTCTTAAAAGCCTGAAATGGATCAAGAACAATTTGTGGATATTATTAGGTTGAGTCACGAGTCTTCGGACAATGTGATAGTGATGATTTCCAGGGGTCACGACTCGGGAAGGAGGTAACGATTACGGACTCCCAAGGCATCCTTAGATAGAGTTTAAACAGCTCTTTCAAATACATCTGATAAACAGGCCTGACCGTTTCCCTTCCTGCAACCATGCCCCATGATTTCAAGCCGTCGCAGCTCCACCTCCGCAACACAACCCTATTTCTTTTTTATCTGGCCAAGAAAGCACTCGAGCACCTAATCACCGGGGATGAGAAGTGGATTCTCTACTCTGATGTTCACCGGCGTGCTCAAAGGGTTGACAAAGGTGCGGATGCAGGAGACATCCCTAAGCCCAACGTACACGCAGAGGAAGTTAGGCTCTCTATTTGGTGGAGCGTTCGCGGTGTCGAATGGGAGCTTCTGAACGAAGGATGTACAGTGATCGCAGACGTCTACATTAAAGGCACCGTTTACGATGAATTTAAGGTGCCCTTTTTGACGGGAATTGACAGAACTACTCTAGAACAAAGCGATAACAACGAAAAAAGCGCAAAAACGATGAACAAAAAGAAATAGAAAGGGTCAAAAGAGAGCTGGAAAGGGGGTTGGACGAGTTTCACATTGGAAGAACGGCGGCTAAGGGAGTGTTCGGGCGAGTGCACGAAGGCGACGCAATGTCTGCAATAGCAGACAACACACCCAAGCAGCTGATTTAGACTGCAGTCTTGAACCTGGCGATTTGCCAACCAGCCTATCGATTTTTCACCAACTTCGCTCCCATTCGAAAGTGGTGAACGGCAATTAGATTTCGTAGTCAGCCTAGCGAGGGGCGGAGGGCGACCGTAGCTCACTCTCCGGCCCCTTATTGTGCCCTATCCAGACCGTTTTCCGACTCATTCATGCACAAATGGTATCAGAGGGGGCGTCGAATTCAAACCATGTGCAGATCTCCGGAACCATTTTTTCGTGAACCGTGCCTTCAGGCAACTGGGGAATTTGAAGGAGAATCTCGAAGCTACACGTCCACAGCAGCACAAAGTTTATTTCCAGCACGACAGCGCTGGGCCGCACATTGCGAGAACGACCAAAACTGAACAAATGAATTTCGGCTGGACAATTCTACTAAACCCACCATATCCTCCAGACTTAGTCCCCTCGAATTACTACTTTTTTCCCATCTCCAACGTCATTTGGATGGTCAAGACTTCCAAAACCGCGACGACATCAAAATGGCACTTGAGCAGTTCTTCAAGGGCCAGTCCCCAGCGTTCTGGAGCAAGGGCATCTACGACCTGCCCAAGCGTTGGCAAAAGACCATGATGCCAATGGGACATATTGAAAGTGGTTCGCAATTGTCCTTCAAAAATTGTAAAGCAATGTAATAATTGTCAATCTGTCCGAGGACTCAGCCTAGTAGATCGAAGGTCCCCACAACCCTACTGAAGTTTGGAACCCCCAGGGCACCACGTAAATCAGAGAAGGGGCACTCATTGTCACATCGTGGGTACTCGAGCTGGGCTTGGTCTCCATTAGAATCCCTGCTGCATAAGGCCTTACATACATGAGGCCTTATTTTTCGCGTAATTGTGAGACATTCTTCCCTCTGCTTCATTTTAGGATTGGTGGTCTCGGAGGATTTGCGGAAGCACAGCAGCGATTCCTGGGACACGAACTCGGCGGTGACCTCAAAGACGTCTCGATTATTATTTGGAATGCAGAAGGCTCCTAAGGTGGTGGACTCGCTCAATTAATTCATGCCATCTAGGGTTCTCTAAATCTTATGTGTGGTGGTCTTGCCGTTCCAAAAACTTATTCATCCCCACAGGTGACCTTATAGACCATCCCAGACATGGTGCAATGGAGGGAAGGATTCCCCACAGCTACGCGGGAACTGAAGTCTTATATAAGGTCGGATTTCTCGAGGGATTCCAATGAAGACCAAGCAGCCGATCTGATCCCACTATCGGTTGCTGGGTGGTTTTGGAATCAAAGAAGTAACCGTGTGTGCCCCTTCTCTGATTACGTGGTGCCCTGGGAGACCCCGAAATTCCGTAGGGTTTTGGAGACTTTTCATCCAGAATCCACAAACTGTCCTGATCCATTTCAGGCTCTGAAAAAGGTGAAATAGATTGAACGTTAGCTAATGAACTTCTATAACAACCTCGTGAGAGTTCAAAGCGAAACAACAGCTATGGAACTTCCTCACTATATTAGGAGCACTGGAAGCGCACTTTGAAAAGAGTTTTCTTGATCTCCACCGGCTCAGTAGGGACGTTGCTCAATTCGAGAAAAGAGGGATTGCTAGATCTTTGCCTGAAATAGGCTTACGAAGCTTCAGCGGTGGAGATGTAACATCATTCACTGGTTCAAAATGTTTATCGACAAATTATCAGCGAAAAGTTGGGTCTGAAGGTAGGGTTATCATATTTGCAAAGGATATGGGTCACTACAAGGTGAAGTAAACATCGAGGAAATGAGAGGTCTTAAGAAATTTTTCACCTATAAATCGTCCTCTGAAGCAATATACAGCTTCGTTATCGAATGCATGACAGAAGATTCGGTGAGAGACGATCACAATTACCCTCTTTCATAAACTGATGATAGGAACGACGACGGACCCATCGCAGGAGAGAATTCATTTTACGATGTAGAGGTTTCAGGGTAGAAGGTACTTTCAGCCTCGTGATTTTGCCCAAGACCACCAATTTTATGGGCACCTAGAATAGGCTGCAACCTCCTATTACTCGAGAGCCAAAAAGAACACCCTGCGTGGGAAACAGGTTCAGTTCATCACGATTGGTTATCAGCTACGGAAGCTCAAAAAAAGTTAGAGGCTTTAAGCTCCCAAAACAGTTTACATTTGACAGAATCAGATGTTTTTTTATTTTGTCGTAAATGATAGGTCCAAGATGAGTATATCTCTCAGCAGATTTGTGTTGAACTCTGGCGATAAGCGGAGAAGTCAAACGAAAAGGGTACTTTGAAATTAGTACATGAACCTCATCGCACACAAACTATCACCGCTAAATAGCGCTGAGAGCCAACAATGAGTGGTGCCTGGGGAGAAATAAAAAGGGAGCAGCCAGGTGGACTCAGAATTTCGAGTCCAGCTGTGATGTCCTGTCATACACCATCGCCGCGTATATGTACATCAGAGAAGGGTAACTACTATTGGCTTGATATTGTATGATGATTGGGTTGATATTAAATGTCTTGTTAAATGTTGAAATATAATGGTTGTGAAACAACTTAGCCTCCGAGATCGGTGACATCTTTTATTCACGAATGGAGCTTCGACTAAATAGCCTTTTTCGGGGCCCGTAAGTCAAATGTACATTTGCGATTCACCTTCATTCATCACAGAAGGGATGTTCTAGAGACTGCGAAACGAGAGCGATGAAGCCTTCACTATGCACAAACGCGCCGTCGAATAGTGCAAAGCAAGCAGTACTTTAAGTTCCAACGGAACACGATGTTAGTCGATATGTAACGCCTCACTACCAAACGAATAATGCTGCTACTTCATGAAAGCCTGGTCTGCGTCATCTTCAGGTGGTCGGAAAATACTACAAGCAATTGAATAGGTATGGGAGAGATGTTACCCAAAAGCGCCGGCTACAGCCTTCACAGTGTTCATGTCAAACACGTTGACTACAGGTATTTTTGCGGCGTGGAACCACGAAATATTTGCGGCCCCTGACTGCGAGACACACACGTCCCGCGTTATCTCTTGAAGCCCACTTTTCGGAGCATGAGAGTGAAAACTAAATCTGACTATATATCGCTACCTAGTAAGTTGATTAATAAAATGAGAAACACACAAAAGGGTTCTATATAATAAATATTCCGCTTTAACAAAAGCTTATACAGACATAAAAAATGCTGGAAGAGAAGAAAACTCGGAAGATGCTTCATAACCCGACCATCTTCTGACATAGAACTAAAACTTCTTAATGCTGTTAGGACTTAAATTCATTAGCTTACTTTCAATGTTTTCAGTTCACTTGCTTATTGATCTCAATAAAAGTGTCGATGTTTGAAGTAGGCCCAACATTTTGTGAGGCTTGGAAAACCTGTGAAGATGAAGCATAACTGATCATTTTATGGACCATTCTGTTTATAGCTTTGTTACTGTTTGATCTATAATGTAAACACAAAAAAAACATATGAATAAATCACGTATGCGCAAAAAATTGCGAGATGAGCGCGAGACACATACGTCCCGCATTGTCCCACTTAGCCTGCGAAACGCGGGACACATGTCTCCATGCAGACACTGCCGGTATATCGACCACTGTTTCTTCTGTGCCTCACTTAAACTGGAGTGGACATCTGTTTTGAATCACTTAATAGCAGTCTGCACATTCAAAATACACGAGGGTAACACCGATATCAAGCTTTCTAGCCTCCCTCAACATTCAGATGCAAATCTCGCGCGGAATTCGAAAAACAAAGCGGAATCGAGAACTTAGCAGCAGACCATCCTCGTCTACTGCTGTTCAGCGCCTCTATTCAAAGCGATAACCGCCATTAACGAAAGCGCGTTTGAAACTGCAACTGCGACTTTGTCTCTACATAGAACGGAGTCTATAGAGTTGGCTCATCGGATTGCGCAGGAGAAGGGCTATGATAGCCAAGGACAGCCTGCGTGGCGCAAAAGACATGTTAGGTTGGAACATACGTGGAAGAGCGAATTGAGGTCTGTGTAAATTTCATTTCAGATGAGATGAGCGCTGCCATTCGCGCTTGTTCCCATGAAGCTGATCTGCAGTGTAGTAGGGAGTGGGTGAGACAACTCTCTCGAATCTCAAAGGACAGTTAGTTCCAAATCACTTTGCTATTGATAATGCCAAATACCCTCCTCGTTCTTTGCTGTTTCGGAGAGGGAGGGGGACGGATGATTTCAAGAGTTGCGTAACTCATCACTGATCAACTGTTTGAGGAGAAATACGTAGGGGGAAGTACCGGAGGGCCATTCTGCATCAGGATTAAATAGCATTCAGATGGGCTAGAAGTCTCAAAGTCTCAAAAGTTTGTACCTTCTAATTCTTTAGAGTTTATTTTCTGGAACCATTAAAATTTCTTCGGAAAACAGAGCGTAGCACCATTAAATGAAGGACTGACTGTCTTCAAATTGATACTGTTTTGGAAGATGATATCTCAGCGAACAAGATTCTGAAGGCACTGAGGATCGCCGCAATGAACCCAGAAATCAATAGGAAGGACGGATGCGTGACGATAATTAGGGAGCTCACCCCTCTCGCACACGTGTGTGGTAATATTCAACACAGTCGATATTTCGCCGAAGTGTCGAAGTTACGTCTGACGTCTAAAAATACCCAATCTCCAAAAAACCATACCACGGGCGATGCACGGACGTTGGCAGGAACATTTCTGGGTCCCTGTTCATTGCTTTCCCTCAATGTTCCCTGAATTTTTCCCTGAAGCTCTCTCTCCCGCCCAACCTCTACATAGATCGCAACCGATACATATATAAGTACCATGAGGAGCTCTGGGCTCAGGGTGCCACCAAACAGGTCCATTTTCATACAGATCAACTTCATCGCTTATGTTTCGCAACCCTTACAGTGCAATTATACATTCAACTTACAGGCCCGTAGAAGGCGATGAAGCTAAAATGTTAGTCCCGAATAAAGTTGCTACCGGTCTCAGAGGCTTAGTCCATCCACAACAGATACTGATTGCACCATGCCGAGATTAATGGAGAGTCAGTCATGGGATGTTTACAATTAGTCTACTGCCATAATCTGATACGTTGTCGCCTGAAAATCTACAAATTAATAGTTTGAGCGTCATAAAAAGCACGAGTATTTACCCGGAAAGGCATTTTCTGGAAAGTATATGATATCCAATGTGGATCGTTTGAGGCAAAGACATTCGAAACAACAGTGCTGCAGATAGAAGTCTTTGCTCTACCGATGAAAAGTTCAAAGAAAACTAGCTTCAGGGCCAATTTCAACCTTGTTTAAGCAATTTGTAGTAAGGTAAACCTCAAATTCGAAATTTCGAACCTGTATCCATGTGGCGCTCAACCCACGAAATGTTTGCTAACACTCAAGAACTCCCCCTACCCTCTCTTCATAAGAAATATCGCAGTACTGAATGTCGAGCCAATGTTCATCCCAGTTGCATAGCAAGGGAAAAATTCTCTTAACCGCTCCTTTCACAATAATCGGCAGTATATCATTCTAGCAGGTCAGCTTTTGTTCCTAGAATAGTTTCGCAGATTAGAGATGAGCATGCAATAGCACCTACGACGGGGTACACCTTATATTGAATGGGTACTGCGAATAAGCGTCCCATTTGTGTGAGTCAATGATTACAAACTATATTCATCCTGTCTCAACCAATTATTTATGCATGCGAGTGGTGCATTCAAAAACCGGATACTATCCTGTTGTGAGTTCGGAGAATGTGACGAAGTGCATAAGATTGAGTAGGAATAGCGTGATATACAGGGTGCGCCATAATTATGGTAACAGGAGTGTTGGGCTACAGAAACCACAGTTCATATTGATACATGATGAAGCTCTGTGGACTATATACTAAGCATCGCATCTACAAAACGAACACACGGTCATCCTATATAACCGTCTTCTGTACTAGTTATAGCTCGAGAACGCTTCGGCTCTTCATCAGCGGTGGCACGCAGAGCTTCTTGAGGAAGTCCAGCTCAGGCTTTTTTCAGTGATCCCTTATGAGCAGCAACAGTAGTGCATTCTAAAGCGCAGGCTTCTTTCTCCAGTATGGACTATACCTAGCGATCCATCTCACTGTGGTCCAGAAAATTTGTAGGAGGATTGCAAGCTGGGATGGAGTCGCGAACATTTCCTCAGCGCCAGTCTTAATATTTTCCCATTCATGAGCAAGTGCGTCGTAGTTTTTAAATCGTACCCCTCCGAAAATCTTTGGCCCTCAGCTGCATCCTATCAGGAAAACCCTTCTCAACGAAGTCTGGTTAAGTTTTGTACTTTTCTCGACCAAAATTTGCGATATCGATGTGGTGGTAGAGATTCTAGCAAAAACATCGTAAAATAGGGAGAACGGCTACGAGAGGCGATCTGACTCTTTTCAGCGGCTTCAGCACTCGCAATGTGAAATATCTGCATACTTTGGGGTCTCAACATTTCTTCCACGCTGAACACCCTTTTGTCAAAAAAAGGTTTGTGGAAGCGCGTGCTGCCAGCAAGCAGTGCACGGAATTTGTTTTTTCTCACCAACTTCTTCTCATCAAGAAGCTCATAAGGCTTTGGAATCCCATTTGGATACATTAGTATCTACTCGGGGTAGACTCTCGTCATCGGAGTAGAGCACACAAACAAATCGGCAGTCATTTCTCTCGCTTTCTGCAGGTTCCGCAGTGTATTCCTTCCCAAGCAATTCTATTCGGAAAAGGGGCTGTATATGAGACAAGGCGGCCGTTTTGAGGTTTGTCATTGACCTGTCTACGCATAGCGTTTCTAGGGACTGTCATGTGGGAAATGTTGAAACGAGCAGCGATCCCGGAAAAAGACTCACCAAAGACGTGCAAAGGCGCAACGGCTGGTGGATGACTGCGAGGCTCCACCGTTTTTCGAAATCTATCGAATGGAGAGCACCAAAGTAGATATGTCGGCTAAGGTATATCGTGAACATAAGGGAACCTGCAAATTTGGAGAAACCCTCCAAACAAGGAAATTACGGACGTCCGAAAAGTTGTTACCATATTTATGGCGCACCCTGTACAGTAAAGGTCGCCAGTAACAAGGATCTGGTGGGGCAACGCGATCGAACGCTCATGCGCAGTTTGTGCCCCATGGGTTGGTGGTCACGCACAATCGAACACCGATTTGTACGCTTAATAATGCTTCACCAAAGCTGAAACAGATCAAATGAAGCTGACCTGCTAGCATTGTCGCGGATGCGACGGTGTGGACGCACCGCGCTCGCCCCGGCCCACCTTTGCTCGGCCGCCACAACGCACCGCGGATGCGCGAGTTGAGCGCGTTTCTTCGAATAGCTAGTTCAGTCGTCACCCGTCCTACACTGCGACCGGCTGACTATCGGCTGCTGATCGGTGTAGCCGGGCAACGCTGTGAAATTGCCCGTAAGGTAACGGAGCGTCAGCATAAGCCCGGCCAGCTGCCCCTCACCAATGCTGTCATGGCAAAGGCTGTCATCTACCGGATACTGAGGAAAGAAGGCAAGAAGACCTCCGAGGCCAATGGGAGCCTGTATTCAACAGTCGAGGGAGCTTGCCTTCGAAGGCGTCTGCAGATCGAGAGACAGGTGAGTGTCGTGTAACTCGTTCTCTGAGCATATGCCCTCTACCTTTTGTATATACGCTATATTACGTTGGTATATTATTGGGTGACCTTCAATCATGATAATCCTTCTCCCTTTCTGTGAAACACCCTTCGGCTCTCGACCCATAGAATTTGTCTGTCTTGTTCAGTCCCCTTTAGTATGTTGATAAATATGTATGTAGTATAGTGCATAGTAGTTTGATAAAAGTGTCCCTCACTTCCGTACACTGCATTGCAAGTGAGGCAGAGCGCGCTTGTTGCGACGGGGTCGAGTAGGTTGTTTCATAGTGCTGGTCCCTGGGTGGAAGACAGAATCTTCTTCGCGAAGTTCATTTCTTGGGTCGCTAGACAGGGCGGAGGCCCCCCCCCAGCCCCTTGGTCCTCGGGGATGGTCCGCCCACCTTGACGGGGACGCAGGTAGGGCGTGGTGGTCCGGTGGGCTAGGAGAGCTTTAGTACCGCCGATGCGGATCGCGTCCAAAGAGTGGCCATGATCGCGACAAGCTCTAGCATAGCAACAGAGATCGAAGGAACTGCAAGGGCTGCTCTTATAATGAAATTGCGAGCAACTCGAGATGTTTATGTAGGTTTATCGTACTGCTGAAGAACGCCATCGTAAAATCGAACACATTGGAAAAGTTTTTGGCATCAATGACGACTTCTTATGGACTGCGAGAGTATAAAGAAACGACGGCAGGACTTAGTTACACCTTTTATTCGGCAGGTCTATTTTGAGGATATTGCAATAGACGCCTGCTAGTGCGCCATCCTGTTCAGAAGATAAGAAATTGGTTGTCAAGTCCTTCAGTCAGATCGTCGCAGGTAGAAGGTGCCTGAGAGTTGGCAGATGGATACCTCTATTCCGATCTGGAAGGAGAAGGAAAGCCTTGTAGAATGCACGAGCCCCAGCCCACCTCGGTGGTTCCCGCGCAGTATGTTTTTTGGGAGGACTCGAGAACTCTTCTAGCTTTCCTGCAACCAATGCCGTTTGCCACTGGTTGTGACATGACCAATGTAATCTCAGGATGAAAAACGTAAGAAAAGGAGGAAAACACCTTCTCGTCCCAGTAAAGATATTCATTCAACCAAGTAAATAAAATGTTATGACTTGCGACAGTATGTATCCCTAGAGATCTTTCCGAGTGAGGGAAAAGCGCATAATTTCCCTGATTCTGTGTGCAGTCGAGTGCAAACAGCAGCAGGTTTCTTAGGGAGTTTCCATTTTCGTCAAGGTTACAAAAGGGTTCCGCACTCCTTCCCCTACTTGTCATTATCTTCATCGACGCCATTACACGACATCTCCAGAAGCCCGCTCTCTATGTGATGGCTTTTGGAGATGGCGTGTAGACAGCGCTCTATGTGTTTCATGCCCACGACTTAAGGCTACCGACAAGGTGTTGTGCGCAGCAAGTGCAAACTCGATTCGACCATCTAGCGACTTTAGGATTCCGGTCAGATATTGAAACTGTTGCAGCTATCGAAAAACGACCAAATAGTCAATGAGTAAGGTATCAGGCCTCGCTCATTTGTTTTGTGATGAAGTTCCGCGTCCACTTATTCCCGAGTATTTTTCAGGTTGGCATCGTGTCTGAGTCAGTCTGGCCATAAAAGCTGATCACGTGTGAGTGACCTCGGTCCAAAAGAAGCTAGATACTACATTTACCTGCCCCATGAAGGTACTAAATGGTATCAAATCAAAGACCTATTGTTGACAAAATGCTAGAGTTTGTCTCCGATGGTAAGGTGATGGCAAACAGGTGAGCAAATACAGCATTGTAAGATGGGTCTCGACGCGCCCGGTTGAGGGACGTTGCGAGCAGATTATTCGGATTTTGCATGATGACTCCAAACTTGTTGGTTCACTTCCCTGCAACTCGTTATTCGGTAAAGGTGGCTTGAATAAACCAAAAAAGAAGATTCCGCTTCTAGGAGTGTAAACGTTGAAGAAGAATGAGGAGTATGATTAAGAATTAAAAAAAATTAAGAAGGAGACTGAGGAAAAATAACAAGAAGGTGGTGTAGATGAAGAATAAGAAGAAGAAAAAGAAGGAAGAAAAAGAAAAAGAAGGAAGGGAGTCGGTTGGGGAGATACAACCATGTATGAACTTCGCGTGCCTGCACCTGGCGCATGCGCGAACCGAAATTTCCTTGTCATGTACACTCCACTTGATCTCGCTTCCACACTGCATTAGTGAATGAGATTCTATAAATGTACACATTTTGAAAAATTCTAAATTAAGGAGGGATAATTCAGAGATGTAGTTCGAGTTCCTCTTCGCGCGTGCCGTAGACGGAAGCCAAACCTGACAGTTAGCTTCTCCCGTTCTCATCAGTAGGGTGAGGGAGAACAAAAGGGTACAATGTCCTTATATGTAATAAGTTGGAGTTTGAAGAGAGTGAT
Source organism: Haemonchus contortus (assembly GCA_000469685.2). Taxonomy (NCBI): domain Eukaryota; kingdom Metazoa; phylum Nematoda; class Chromadorea; order Rhabditida; family Trichostrongylidae; genus Haemonchus; species Haemonchus contortus. The sequence goes on along the minus strand of LS997567.1, from coordinate 22,617,987 downwards.
AAGGAATACAAATGAGTTGAGAGCATGAAAAAAAGGTAGCCACACTCTCTGCACTAACCAATGCCCCGGAGGGTAGGTCAAGTAGTTGCGTAACGAGTACTATCATAATATGTACCTAATATTCTAGCAAGGAAATTATATTCTGAGCCGTATTTATAAAGTATAAATTTATTTTTGGCTGAGCATTTTATAAGACCGATAATGAAAACATCTCTACTATGATCCGTCTGGTATATTTGATACCCCATACAATACTTTACCCTATCCGGAGAGTCATTTTTGTATGTACAAAATATCGCAACTCTTAATATTTCTGGATATATGGTGCAAAGTTTAATACTTTTGGAAACGTTAATCGCGTAATGTGGGAAACGCTTCACCTAAAAGACGAAAATATCTGTACTATTATACATTCTAGTAAATATTTTACCTTCTTCTTCGAAGATTTGCAAATCCAAATAGTTACATCTGTGTTAATTTTCATGCGTTTCTTTTGAGGGAAGGGTATTTTTACTGGACTTATTTTTTATTTTATTTTTACAGACTTGTTCAAGCTCTTGTATAATTATATCAGTATCCGTATCATATACGATAAGTCAGTCATCCATGTATCCGGGAGGTATTAATTTAAGTCATAATGCAGTGATTCTTAGCATTGATATTCATGTTAAAGAAAACACGTAAGGTGTGCTAGCGAAGGACTTGCAGTACTACCTTGAAGAGCCACCACCGTGTGTATGAATGGGTATGCGGCAAATCTGTGTTTGCCGTTTGTTTTCATCTGTGATCTGTTTTTACAAACTATAATATACACTATATCAAGTATAACACATAATGCCAGTGTAAAAAGTATTGTATCCATTGCTAGCTATATGTTTCTTGTTACTATTTTTGTAGCATGACCTCAAAACTTTTTAAAGGTTTTCATTATAATGCAATGAGGAAGGTTGTTGTTCATAATACTTAAATCCGCGAAAACACCTTTATACTATCCTTACTTATGTTTTGTAATTGCTCACTTATATTAATAATATATATTGACCAATACCTTATGAAGTTGCTGTCTCTATTTTTAATAGTGTTATTATATTTATAGAGGGAACTCGAGATAACTAAAGATCCGTCTGGGTGAACGTAGAAGAACGTTTGCCAATCCCGCTGCCTTTTCACACAGCAGTTTTTTCCGGCACCGAGATTAGAACATGGATGGTTCACCTATTAAGTAAGGGGGTGAATTATATCAGAAGTTTTACCATATGCTTTAATGCTATCGTTATTACCGAAAAGGAAGGCAGTTTCTGAAAGCTCAATCCAGCATGCTTCTTCATCCTGTAGGATGTGTTTATCCCGGTTTTCTTTTAGGCTGTCCAAAATACGGAAAGTAACTTTTCACTATTGCAGTCCTTATCGAAATGTTTAACTAATTGTTACTGATACTACCTTTGCTGAAGTTACACAAAAACGTTCCATAATTCTTTCTCTAAAGATTCTAGTTGTTAAACCAACATACTGCATGCCGGACTTATTACAAAAGGTACAGTAAATAACGTCAGTACTACTACAATTAGTTGTACTTTCTACGTGAGTATTAATCATGAGAACAGTAACGTGTGCTACTATGTAATTACTTTTATCGATCAGGAACGTTTTCCACAGTTTCTTTTGCAAACTGTGGATTTGTTGTTATTACCGAAGTCGTCTAAAACAAGCCTCTCGCTGACCTTGGTTTTATAACTAACTTTATTGCAATGATAGTGTTTAGTTGTTCAACCGGTGTACTAGAAGGCCGTACGAGAAGTATGTGAGGGGCCCTACCCACATCGAGGGGAAGTTTGAAGGGCTTTGCCCCAAGCGTTTGCAAGCGTGTAGTGAAGTAAGTGGAAAAAAGAGTAGATAGAAGAGTTGTATTGACCCTTTCGAGGGCGTAGTACCCATCCCCTGCTGGTTACCACTTTTATGACCCTATAAAAGAGTCACTACTGCTAAAGGGGTATGGCCTCGTGTGTGAAGTTGTGGTAAAAGACTTCCTAAAGAGATAGAGAAAAGAAAAAAATGAAGGAAAAAAGAAGAGGGAAAAAGAAAAAAAGACACAAAACTGTAATTCTTCAAATCGGTGAGCGGAAGTGAATATTTGGATACATAAATCAAGTGACTATATTATCTATTGTTTGAATTGGACCATGGAAACGTAAGAACACGTAAACAGGCAAGTACTCTCGGAGTGGGTACGCATGCTTTTTTGGAGTGGGTGCGCCATAGTATAAATTAGACTCGCAGTTATAAACTGTTGCTTTCTAACTACCCCAGTTGTTGTAAGGAGGAAGTGGAATTACGGTTACAAGAACTGTCTACTCTGAAAGTGAACAAGTTTGTTGAATTCAAAGTAATAAATAGATTTTTTACGACTCTAAATCTATTGTAGTAAAATATTTGTGAATTGGGAAGAGGCAAAATGATATAATTAGAATCTTAGGTCGATATGAAAAGTATAATAGTTAATTACAATACAGCTTAACTGTCATAGAATTCAGCCCTTAGGGGTAGGTCTACTAGAGGTAGGTATCAAATGAAGAAGAATGATAAAATAATTGATGTGAAAAGACTAAAATTATTATTAACCCTGTAAAAGGTACTACCACCCTGTAGTTTGTCGGTTTCCTTGAGCTACTATATAGTGTTAGTAATTCCAGATGATATACTATAAGTGTTTACAATTAAAATTTTTTAAATCAAGGGCAGTTTGACTTCCGTTTCGCACGTGCCTTGGACGGAAGCCAGACCTGACAATAATCGTCTTCCGTGCTCATCAGTAGGATAAGGGAGAACAAAAGGGTACAATATTATATGGATTAAATTTGAATTTAAAAGAATTAATAAAGAATACAGAAGAGTTGAGGGCATGTAAAAGAAACCGCAAAAACTCGTGAAGTACTCGTGAAATACTTTCAGGCTGTTGCGTCGTCATGGTGGGCGCGATGAACACCAAGACCTGAAGCGTCGGCTCATTTTAGCTAATGGAATCAAAGAAAAGGGGAAGAAAGATGTCGCGCCCCATTCGACCTACTTTTCTGCCAGATAGTATGCCGCCGTTCGCAGCCCGAAACTCTAACTGGCCCTATCCGCGTATCTGAACTGCCGCCGATATCCCTCTAGCCGTTATGACGACGTTATCTCTTGAAGCTACTAAATTCTTTCTTTCTTTTTTTTTCTTGGTCGACTTGTTGGCGATGCCTTACTGATATAGGTAGATATGTGACCCCACGATTTCTATTATCACATCTGAAACCCACTTTTATGCTGACTGTGACGATCACGCGAACAGCCTTACTGTCATACTTCAATTTTTTCAAACCTTGCAAAATTACCTGAAAATAGGGTGTACTTCGTGCGCTCAACATATGCATGTTAACAGATGCTGCTCCCGCAGACTCACCAAACAGAGTTATTCGACCGGGATCGCCACCGAAAACATCAATGTTTTTATGTACCTGAAATAAGCATGCTTGATGCGGTTCCTGTTGGCAGTAAAGCCTGTTGCCAACGCCATCTTACCTTACCCATTTCTTTTACCATGTGGATAAGGAGGTATGACAGTGAAGGGATTTTACCTCTGCTTTCAGGTTGATTTTCCCTGACTTCAAATCGACTTTTTCAGGAGGAGAATTCACTTTTCCTTTTTTTTCCACTGTCCTTCCAATCTCAAAGGAACAAATTACAAATAATAGCTTTTACGTTCCCAATTACAAGACGAGGGTACTGCCCGCCGCAGCCCACCTCTCGTAGGCCTACGTTCGCTTCAGAAACCTCCTTCTAGCACTAGAAACCTAGCCAAACTTCTTTACTGGCACATAACCTCTCCTTTTCAAATTTTATTTATATTTGGATTGTTTTGAAGCCGAACCAGGACGAGTCGCAACCAGCACGAGATGGATGAAGTGCCCTATACATACGTGCATCTCATTTACAACAAATAATGCGTTAAGTATGCCTGTTGGTTTGTTGGCGTGCTTCATATTTTCAAAAGTCACATGCAACGGGGTAGAATTACTGATGGTTATTGGCGGGACTAGATAATACCTATCGAGTGGACCGCTGGAAGAGGGGTAGCGTTGCTCAAGTAAAAATGAGCAGCCGATTCGCAGCAAACAGGGAGTGAGTCATGTTAGTAAACGCAGATGAACGAGCTAGTTCGCAGACTATTCGAGTTGAGTACGCATTCCCATCCCAAATAAGAAGGGGGTGGAATAAAAAGGTTGAGAACACAGACTCTCATGATAAATAGGTTAGCCGAGCAGCAAAGTAAGCGGAGCTAGAATCAAAAATCTGCACTTCTGTTCAGAACAATTTGAGGAGGAGCCTTAAAGCGAGCAAAGGCAAGCTAAGTTGGAGCAGACAAAGCAGGTAAGTTGGTCAAGAATGGAGATGTGAATAATATTCAAAATCGATAATACTATCCAAAAATAATTTGGAAAATACCCTTCATTCGCAGTTTTGCTCCCTTCAGGGATGAATCACATGAAGTGCGACGGGTAAAAAATTTGATTCCAGGGCTCATTGCTATGTTATGTGAATACTTGATATTCCCTTTTTTTGAACCTATTGTGAGTAGTCTTCTTCTGTATCTCTTGGTGAATAATGGTTTCGCTTTAAGTTCGTTCAGCAGTAGTCGCGATGTACCAACGCGATCCGTCAGTTTCCGGATTCCCAAGAACCATTTATGACCTAACTATCGGTTTCGTGAAGTCAGCAAGAGGCAAAGCAGCATCTTCTTCGCCACCGGAGGAATCCAGCTTTTCTAAGACGGACATTGGCTATAGACAAAACTCAGGTGGGTTTGGACGCCGTGCCTAGAAGTAACAAGCGTCGGGTTTGAAAGGATTCAGATGAAAAGGCGCCTAGAGTCACTCAAGTGAAGTCACGTGACTCTGAGCGGGCGTTATCATTACTGGATTTCCATGTGTTTCGATGTGTTGGCGGCTTTATTGCAAAAAGATGACCGTCACTGCTGAGGTGAGCGCATCACCAGTATCTCGTCGATTGCACCGGATGGCTCCTCCCATGTACGACACGATCATTATTGCGTATGACAATAGCAAACTCCACGCGTCTCAAATTGTGAGGCAGTTTTCGAGCAGAAAGCTCGAATCCTGTATTCATCCGTCGTACTTGTTCAGCCTACTAGCGTGCGAGCTCGAGTGTTTCGGTCGGAACGTATACATAACGGTAATGGCTCTTTGATAGGAGGTCGATCGTCGAAGCAGACCTAAAGAGCATCTTGATTGCACCCCAAGAAGAATAGAGCATAGTGGACCAAATACCAGAACATTAGCTCATTATCGTGTTTGCTGTTCATATCGCTCCTATGAGAAATCGCCGAGAAAAGTTTGTCAGGAGTGGAACACTGGTACTAGCTGGCACGACTGCACACCCCTCAGGAGGAAGGGCGTGCGCAGATGTTCTTGACTTGGAGATTTGGAGCGTTCACTTTGAGAGTACTTCAGGTGGTAAAAAGTGAATCAGCTGAACTGTGTCCGCGGCATACCTCCTTTCTCCTGAACTGAAGCATTGGTATTCAAAGAGAAGTGGGGGGCACAACAACATCAACGCGTAAAAGAGAGCTCGGCGTAGCCGGGCAATTCTAGTTTCCCTTGGCGAAGCTGGTATAATCAGGTCTATTTGAATATGCGATGAACATTTCCTGAAGCCCCTTAATTTCCGATTTCTCATAGAAAAATGACCCGAAAAATTATCAACTATGAAAAATTCAGTTTTTGTGTACATCATCATCATCTAGCAGATTATATTATACCATGAATGTCTCACCACGAAATATATTATGCCACTGGAAAGGGACTTTACCCACTTTTCTCTCCTTTGATTTGAAACCATAGCACTGTCCTGAATACGAATTATGAGAAGGAGTTGGAACACGTTCGCCTCGTTTTTCGTAATACCGTCTTTTGTTCACTCCAAGTCTGGCTGCTTTTTTGGATCGTATTTGTCTTATTGTCACAATGTTGGCTTCCATTCATCTGTGTTGTATTCGATATAACATTAACTTTTAAGCTTTCCCTCCGTGATAGTTCTCATGCACCTTTTTGTAACTTCAAAACCCAATACACTCGCAAAACTACACATACAAATTTGCAGTAATCACCTCTGACGCGTGGACATACAGACACCGCACATACAGCCGTGTTGGACAAGAGAGGTTTGCTTCATAATGCTTTGAAATAACAGTAGCCTGAATAAAAGTTATGAAAATTGCGGTGAGTAAAATATCGGAAATCGATCTCCAGCAACCGCCCGCTGTGCAGGCTGCAGAAGGTGTCACGCGTGAAGTTCATTGATAGATTGATAGATCTACATTCATCGAGTCAGGTTAGGCTGAAGCAATTTTCCATTGTTTTTATTTGTTCTGAAGCACATATGCAGCTGTCATGCCTCTGCATATTTTTAAACAAAACAATTTGAACAAGTCTGCACTGTACAGCCAGACAGGGCAAGATCAGTCTGAGACGTCAGAAACTTCTCGCTAAAATGACTATCAGTGATTTTTGTTCTTCAAACACCGAAAAAAGCCTGCTCAGTTCCAAAAATGCGGAAATGACCATAAATTCACAAAAATACAATATCACTATGTACTCTTCCACACAGAACGTATCACATGTGACAATACCAGGAAGGTCGCAAGCGAAGCCACGCTATCACTCTCTTTTATTAGAACAGAGTGTGGGGCAACGCAATAGCAGTCATATAAAGAATTTGGGGTCGTTGCTGTCTTACATTCGAGAGAGGGCGTCGATGGTCCAGACCATACTGTCTGGACCACAAGTATGCAAAATCATTTTCACGTCTGACTTTTTGAGCCCAACAAAGCACGCAAAAAAAGGCATCTCCTAGCTCGATTTACGGCATTAAGAGATGATCTTAAATTTCACAAGTTCTTGATGGACATCCGTTCCGCGTTGCGACTTTTGAGCAAGCTCTCAGGACTTCGCCTCTTGCCACGAGACCGACAGGTCTTGAATGATTCCCTTTACCTGGGGAAAAAGCATGTAATCGCTGAGGGCTCCCGCACCATTTGTCTGCAGAGCCCTCCACCCAAGCTAAATTTGCACGCCGGGGAAAGGTAGCCACCAATGGCACAGCTTATCTTCTATGAGTTGTGTGCTTTTCGTCTAGTTGTTCGGCAGCTCAGGACATTATTTATTCCTCTTTGGGTTGGAGGGTTGAGCAAGCAAGTCTACGTAATCGCACTGGGAGACAGACTCGCAATTAAGATCATCCATCACTCTTTGAAGTACTGCTCGGACCAACTATAAATAGAGCAGTGGAGACATTTTTATAAGCGTCAGAGCTTGCCATTGAAAGTCCCTAAATACGTATCGATCCTGCATTTATAATCAGCTGCTGCGTCTAGTTCATTCTCGTTCTGTTCAGACTTGAGACGGCTTGCTTTCCTACTGGTTTGCATGAATCGCGTGGGACCGATCTTTATGAAGTGTAATCAATATTCTATGTTTGGGCTTAAGAGGTGTAGAGGCAAGTGGCGCACTATCACATATGTATGGTGTATGGACCGAAGCCAGGATCGATGCTCGTCCACACCGACAAAGATCTTCGGAATGGAGGAACGTCAGAGTCTCTGGTACCGCAAGTCGGCAGTGTATGGGTCATATACGCATCCAGAAAGCCACTAAGATTCCAAATAGGAGCCGAGTGCAAGAAGCGACTTGGAGAATGAGATTGATCAACGTGAACCACTTTTTCCTTTTCATTTCATGTTTTATTTTCTCCACAATACCACTGACTGACATTGCCGGACTATGCTTAATTGAGTCCGCGCCGGGTTGCATGGAGCGGTGTTGCTGACACTGAAACTGCTGTGGCTCCTGCCTTTCTGTGGCATAAATAGGGAAACAGAAGAAACAAGTTTGCGAAATTTCATATCTACAGTGGCACTGACTAGACACAGAAGCGAATGAACCAGGAAGGCAATCATAGAGTGTCCAATATGTATTGCAAAATTTTCAAATATAATCAGGCACATGAGCGGCTTTCGCATAATTTGCAGTCCGCAAGCATCACAGTGTATAATTCATGCTTCCCAAAGCCATGAACGGAGTCAAGCATAATGTAGAGCCAGCTTACTCTCAAGTGCGACTTTCCTCCACAAGACCACTTTTCATCTTGACTTTTCTCTTCCATCCGCTTTAAGATTGCCTGCAGTAGTTTTTGACTTAACTTGAAAATTTTGACACTTTCAATTCACAAACTGCATAAGCTCCAGCTTCACGTAATTATTGTGTGCCACGACTGCTTTTTCGTCGTTGCTGAGAACGCGCGGAAAACATATGACGGAATGACCGCACGGCACATGGCAGTCAAAATAAGAACCAGTGAGACTTTTCTGTGAATAAGAGCACAAGTCAAATTTACATACTGAGTTCCATCAAACCATCACTCATGTGGACTTCATCTTTTCGAAGTTTGTTGGGAAGGAGAAGTGATGAAATGGTGCCCTCACACATATTAGGAAGCAAAACACAGTTAAAAACGCTCTGCCGTAATGAACAAATCAAAAAACCTACCCATTTCAAAGCCAGATGTTGATCCCAGAGACCCATATTTCCTGGTGCTTCGCGTTTTCCCAAATAGAGAAATCCAAGCATTGATACACGGTAGTTCATGGAAACGAGAATTACATTCTCTTCTCTGTAAATATCACGTGACGTTAATGAGGAGAAATTTCTCGTTGGCGAGATTTTTGAGGTGAAGCAAAGCAGTTTCAGGGGGATTCTGAAGGGGGCAGGCATTTTTATGAAAGGGATTCCCTAATCTTCCACCGATGAGTAAACCAATAGATGAAACCAGTCTAGTCAAAGACTGTTGTGGTGACTGATGAGAATGTCTATCGGTGCAGAACATTTGAATCTTCCCTAAGAGCTCATATGAGGTATTCATGAAAAAAACTAATGCCGAGGAGACAAGGGGCAAGTTCCAAGGTGAAAATGTAGTTAAGTGAGAGGGGTCCCGCTTTTTCAACACCGAGCGCTAGACAGCAGAGGGAGAGATAGCCAGCTTCACCTATGCTTAGAGACGATTCTTAGTCAGAGCAATATAATCCCCACTGGGCCTCAGGGGAGGGAGCACCAGCGGGGGGTGCGGCGATTCCGATTCCTGCACCTAGTGCAAAAAGCTGGGATGGAGTGAAAATCCAACATTCGATTGACTCATCCACTCGGTGCTGCTTTTCTGCAAAGGGCCTATTAGACAAAGCATATTTTCCTAACCAAGAAATGTTCGTAAGCATTATTACAGACTCGCAAAGTTGGTTCTTTTGGTTAAAATTTTTCAGTTTTTTCTAATCCCCAATTTCCGCTCTAGCGCTAGCGCTTTAAAAAAATAGGGGTGAATTCCATCCACTAAATTTTCGTCTCCTGATCTACTTTTCAATTAACAAATTATCCAATTGATCGTCATGCTGTAAATCACTTGTAAACAGAGCGAGAAAATATTAGGTTGAGTAAAAAGTTTTGATCGACCTTCGTCCCTTTTTTCGCAGGACCGCTCGGAAGGACTTCGTAGTGGGTTATGGTAGACCGATCCCCTAACCTGTGTTTTTAAAAGGATATATAAGCATCCCCTTGGAAGTGCTTTGCAAGAATGACTTCAACCTTCAACTGGCGTCCGAAGCTGCCTGACAGCTATCGCCTATCTTGAATTACTGTGAGGGCATAATCCACCGACGGCTGTCGCAAATATCTATGGTGCATCCAGAAGGTCATCGTATCTCAGCCCACGGGTGCCTCATGACGAAGCACCTCCAAGACTAGCAGAGAAGTAGACTACGTCCGAGGAAGGTCTTACTGTGTCGTCGGTGGACATTCTAAGGAAATGCTCTACATTGGATACCTTACTGAGGGCTCCACCGTGACCGCCGAGATTTACGCTTTTCAGCTACAGAGTTTGGTCGACGTTGTTCGAAGGAAGCGTCCGCAGCCTTAAAATGCTTGCCTTTTTCACGACAGCGCTCAACCGCACGTTGCGAAATTATTTTGTCAGCGAATTGCCGAACTTAGATGAGCAGTGCTAGTCCCATTCTACTTATTCGCGAGGTCTCGCTCCGTCTGATTACCATTTGTTTCTTGCTCTGAAACATCACCTCCGCGATAGAAACTATGATGACTGCCCGGAGCTCAAAGATGAGATATCCAGCTTTTTCGAATCGTGACCGCCTGCCTTCTAGGCTTCAGGAGTCAACAAACTGCCGGTTCGTTAGACGTGTGTTTAGGAGAACGATGGAGACTATATTACTGATTGAGATCCTCTTTCAATGGAAATAAGGCTTTTTGAAGTGAAGATTGAAAAGCCGATCAAAACTTTTTACTCAGCCTAGTAGTAGCAGTGCCTGGGCGCACGAAGTAGGATCGGTTCCGTATCTGTGAGAAAATTTCTGGATAAAGGTGGTAACTCTAAAAAAGAATGTGTTCGCTACCCATTATCGGGCGCACAGTGACGCTTCTCATCTGAGCGACCACAAGGCTATCACTGGTGTATAAAGACCTTTCGAAAGTGGAACTCAATACAATTATACAACGATGAACGTTGCTCATCGAGTGGGATCAGCAGATTCAAAAAAACAAGGAAATAGTAGCATTGTGTCATTCAGAACTCACGTGTCACCGCCCTAAAAGTGGAAAAGCTGCTGGTTTGCATGGAAAGAGAGTGAAAGATGCGTAAAGGGACAGGCCAACACGTCATCCATCCTATAGAAGTCTAGGAAAACTCCCTCAGAGTTCGTAGGAAACGTCGCACGCAAGAATATTGAGAGACTGCCGGGTTCTCAAGAAGCACTTACCTTTGTTTCTCGACTGGTCGATAAGCTGTATCGAACTATCCAGTGAATGAGAATTAAAGGTACTGCTCTGGCAGTTGCGCGCTAGACCCTTAGCGCTCTCAACCCTGGCTAGCTTTACCATAGACTCATCGCTTTACAGCTTGAAAGTGTCGGAATGAATGTTGCTGGTCCCCGCATTTCTGGCAAGGAGGGAGACGCAATTACAGAAAAACTGCGGGCAGCTTAACTTCACAACGCAAAAGGTAAGGCTCAAAGAGCTGGACAGGCGCAAAGCTAAAAAGGGCCTATCTTGTTATCTCATCTGCAATTCATGCGATCCCGCTACGGTCATCTTAATCGCTGAACAGTTGACGTGTGTAGTGGCGAATACGCTACGAAACATCGATTGCATGCATATTTCAAAAAATTCATTAACCTATTGACGACCATTCCACTTTCTCTCAAATGTTCTTCTCAAAACAGTACGTCGGGCCTAAATGAAACTAAATACATACAGCGTGAATCTTCTAATTTTGCAATTGTAAAGGTATTTTTTCGAAGGAGTACTTTGGTGAACTTGGTGAACTGGTGAACTTTTAGTTGAACAACTTCAAAAAATGAAATATTTTGAAAAGACCGTCGTCATTAACGTGGCCAGATGCAAAGCTTGTGAAAATTTCTCGAAACAATTTCTGGTAATGATTCTGATACTTGAAAACATGGAAAAAGTATAAGAGCACTTGGAAAATAATATAAATACCGCAGGAGCACGATATGGCGTGGGCCGCCGGCGGGCCACGCGGTCGTCAATGGGTTAAAGGAGTTATCTACACTTGAGCGATCGAGAATCGATGCTGAGCTCTTGCTGTTTGCTAACTCCAGGAATAGTCGGGACGAGTTTTGTGTATCAGAAAACAGAGGTTAGATTCCTCTTACCCCGGTAATATAGCGGAATACTAGAGAATAACCGGATCTCACGGTAGGAAAAAAGCCCTGCCGATTGTGTAGCAGATGCAAATTCGAAATGTTACGAAGTTCCAGAGGAATATATTATGTCATCTTGTATCGGCATCTCTCTTCTACTTCTAATGATGTGCCTGGAGAGTGTGCAAAGAATATATTTCGTACTTTTCTAGAGAATTGCCTTGTCAATATAAAGGACAAGGACAGAATGATTTGACTGGAACTATAAGTCCAGGCAGTAGTGGAACCGTCTCCGTAAAAAGTTGCATGCGTGAATGGGATTAGAGCAAAGATCGTAGTCTTTTTGATTCTCTCAATTTCACTAGTCGACTTTTTGTGACTCTACTTGCAAACTGCAACTTGCTGTTCGAAAATAAAACGAATAGTGCTCATTCTTTGGATCCTATTCTGCTCTTCAGAACTGCGCCCCTGATCTTTTTTAGTCATTTATTTTATAGTTAGTAGGATTACGATTTTCAGCCTCAGAAAAGGGATACAAAGGAGAAAGAAAACAATGTCCTTGACACCTGCTCTCCTTCGCATTTCATCGAAGCCTGAGAGCTGCTGAGTCAGCCCAGGAGGTTTGCATCTTATTCAGAGAAGTTGTCACAGATACGAGCCTACATCACGGAGATGGTTTACGCCAAGGCCGATGACCATGTTTGACCATGTCTGTGTTTGGTTGACTGGGAAGGTAAGATATACAAAGAAATGTTGGAAAGGAGTGTCACTGTCACTAGGAGCTTTACATACTCGTACTAATCGACTGGAAGAAGCTATGCAATTGAAAAGATTTCATCGACAAAGCTAAATCATGCTTCTTCACGACAATGCTAGGCTCCATACTGCGCAAGTCGTCGCCATAGCCACTTTCCAAGAGCTCGAATAAGAGGCTTGTTCGAGCTCTTGGAAAGTGGCTCCGAGTTTGGAAATACTTTCCAAGAGCTCATATGTCGAATCCGTAAGACGGCTTACCTTGTACAGTGAAAAGGAATTTGGAAAATAGTTTGAAACAACTCACTCGATACCAGATCGGGCAGCTTTTGGCGGAACGGCAACAAAAAATTGTTCGAAAGGTCTGGATTATTTGTAAAAATCGTGAAAAGCAGTGTCAAATACTTAATAGACTATTTCTTAATGAAGCAATAATTTTTTCCAAGTTAAAGTGGCAACTGCTAAAAACGATGTGGAATTATTACTTTATCACCTGATATAAAAAAAAGTTCTAAATAGCAAATCGCAGAACTTAATATAAGGCTGTCGGGCGATATCAACCCCAATCGCAATGAACGGTAGCTCATAAAACATCCACAAAAACAGTAGCTCCGCACTAGACGGTAGTTGCACAAAAGAAACAGTCATAATAATCTCTCTGGGAACGGCTTCCGATCACGTGAAGCTGCAATGACGCTAGCATGACTCCAGTGAGATTGTTGCATTTTTGTTGTCGTTTTTGTTTGAAAAGCTCTACAGGGTGGGCCAAAATTATGATTACAGCGCGCGCTGACGTTCATTACAAATTTTTTCTGAGTTCATAACAATTCATTGAATTTCTTCCATTTCACAAAGTAGCTTACGTTATTACCTTTCTAATGATACTAAACTTTTGGTAGATTTTTAACATAATATAAGCGTAACTAGTCCGTGAATTAAACGTCGCTTTGCATTTACAAGCACTTTTGGCACGGTGCATCTACAGACGAACTAGCGAAACAAGGCAGGTGGTACATTCAACCATAAGACGCTTTCGGGAGTTGGGAACAATTACAGAGAGGAGTGGTAATACTAAGAGGCCTGCGATTATATTTAGTGGGAGTTCCAATGAAGCAGGGCGAAGGTCTGCGTAGTAGCAAAATTCATTCTGAATCCAAAAAGTCTAAATGAATGGATATGTCACGAAATTTTCTGCGTGAAATCGTGAAGCATCACCTCCACAACGAGACCCTTATACGATCAGAAACTGATTCCCCCAGAGAGCAGGTTAAAGAGAAGAGAAAGGTTGGCTAACAAAAGCTGCCCTGTCGCATTTGAAAAAATTGTCCTACGAAATTCCTGTTCACCGACGAAAAGAGATTCACAGTGAGATAGGTGCTTAATAAGTAGAGCGATAACATTTATATAAAGCTCAAAGAAATGAAAGTGATACAGCGCCTGGCTCACTAACTTTCTGTGGTAGCCTCTGCTAGCATCAACACTGAGGCAAAGACACCGATTATTTTTGTATATTATGGAATGAAAGTTGGTTTGGAGGCCTGTTTGATCTCTTCGTGCGCAATAGGACACTTTTGTGATTCGAACCGGCCACACTGTCAAGATGAAGCTCCTGACCGCAGAACAGAAATTGTCTAGAAATTTCGTGAAAGGGGTTCTTTGACTTCATAACCTTCGATCAGTGACCACTCTGGAACCCTGACCTAAATCCCATGAATGGCTCAATGTGGTCAGCCTCTGAGATGAAAGCAACCTTTAGCCCAAACAAGAGAAGAAATAATCTCGAAAACGCTTAGCAAAAAGCCGGGACCATTTCGATGACCCTAGCTGCGTGCCACCGTCAATGCCGTCCATTGTCGTCTTTGGGGTTGGGTGAAAGCAGAAAGCAACAGATCCTAGTTCCAATGTACAGTTTTGATAATAAATTTGTGATAAACTATTTAGTGAAATTAGTTTGCTCTATTGGCTTTCTTTTCGTTTTCTGCGATGTGATTTCTGTGTAATCATAATTTTGGCCCACCCTGTAGACTAATTCGAAAAGGTATAGTATTCGAAAAGGTGTACCTCGGTGTGTAGCTGGTCTGGCTACTTGCTATGAGTCATAAGACGGCTTTTATACAGTGGTCTCGGCTCCCTCCCAACTAAGCGAAACGACTCTCTGACTTTTTAGGTACATAAATAGTTTTGCATAGGTGATATTAATACAGCGAGCTCATCGCCCTATTGTGTTTTTGACTCCCTTTTCTGAAGTAAATCTGCACAACGTAGCCACGAATGGTGGCACATTTGTGCAACTCTCTGAATTTACGTGTAAGTGAAGTGGTGGAGAAGACCATCGGTCGAGAACTTTTTCACCTCAAATGCTTAATAGCTACTGTACCACAATGGTAGGGATTCATTCTAATTTCTTACCAACATTTTCTATGTTTCTATGTTTCCGTTTTTTGTTAGGTTAAACAGAGGAGCCACATAGATAGACACCATAACATTCGATGATTCAAGTGACGGAAACGTATCACCCAGGTAGGAAAAGATTACATGAGGGTGAAGTCTAGCTGAATGCTACAGGCTTGCTCCGATAACAACTTAAAATTTATAACATTCACAACACCTGTCAAGCAACGGAGCGCATGCCGGTCGAGTCTGACAATTTAGGTGGGAAGCTCGCTCAGGTCTTAACATAACGAAGATCATGCGCATGATAAAAGAAATGAATTATGACCAAAATTGAGCGCAGCAGAAAGGCTATCTATGATTAATTCAATACTTGTATTCAGGCCAAAAATCAAAGTGATGAAAGATACAGCTCCAGAGCAGAGCAGAAAGGAGGCGACTGACATGGGAGGCACTAATGAATGTTGAACGGAGTAAAGGTGAAGACCGAAAGCAATTAACTCCGCGCTTCTCTTGACCCTGCACTATACCGTCATAAAACCTATGCCGCAGAACATGGAATCTGCACCATGATGACTAGCATGCTGTCACGTACCTCATCATGAAGCGAAGGGTATTGCTTGGAGGTTTCTTTTGGAACGCGCAGAGAGGATTCGTAGGTCCTAAACATTGACGGTACGAGTTACCGGGAAGATTACCACGTGAGCTGATTTATCGAGTTATGGGTGGGGAAAATTTCTAAGGTGATCATCTGATTAATGATCCAGGACGGTGAAAGAGTCGATCCCTCGGAACGTTAAACGAGCCCTGCGATGCACGCCAGCACGATAGTCAGGCTCTTTTGTGGGGACGAGTGAATGATTTATTTCTGTTAGCGCAGGGGGAGTCCTTTAAACCACACTGGCTCACAGTAGACGGTGTCATCACCCCTCCGAAGAAAGAGAAGCTTACCAAGCTGAAAATTATTGCGAGTCATGTCTGTTTCTAGCCTATCTCTGTTGGTAGAACCTTACAGAAGAGTGATTCTCAATATCGACAAAGAGATAGAGGGCAAGTTAACCCGCTTGGGATGCACAGATCAATTTGACTCGGATTTTTGTTTTCCTTTATAATAGAAGACAAAAACGATTAATTCATGCCTCTCCTGTTGAATTTTCAGACCAATTTGAAAAAAGATGGAAGGATCTTGGATTGTATCACTCTGAACTCGATCACAGTGAGCATACCGATCTTCTTTTTTTATTGTTGCACACAGCACAATACAACACTGCTAATGATTCATGGTTAATCGCCGGCTTGCGGCAGAGAAATCAATCGCAAAAAGTCGCATCGCCATACCACCATTTCGGAAGGAAACCTTGCCTCCAGTGTTCAAAAGATATGAGGGCTTTTTATTTGAGAAAATCGTAACAACCTAGTTATAATATTTATACACAGTACACGACACGATTTGAACAAAATCAGCTGAGAACAGTGGCCTGAAATACCCCACAATTAAGAATTTCTGACTTGCGCCCAAGCCTGCACTTTGTATGGAAGAACTTTCGATTGTCCTGGGGGACCCAGATATTATTATCCAGATCGACTTTTCAACAGAATTTCAGCTTAATTTTCAATGAAGTGGAAGATCTCCGGGTACCCGAGATATTACCTTGTATGTAACAGCGCCGTGAAAATCCACTTCCATAGTAGACTTTGTTTACAGTTCGTAATGGGCATGCATGAAATAACAGTGGGGGAGAGCACGAAGCTGTGGTCGTTTTAATGCCCTCGTAACAGATTTTCAACTATTCCAGCTGAGTAGCAAATCCGTAAATGTAGCCACTTCACGCCTCAATTCTGATTTTGGTAAACGGTGATGCGTGTATGTGGAAGGGGTCTGTGGAGAAATCTCGTGATGAACCAGTAAGGCTGGATGGTTGATTAGGGTTGCCCTATCGAAGAATGTCAGGTGTATCGTAAATAAACTGAACTCTGCAGAATTGTGATTTGACAAAAATACACAGCTCATATTGCTTCACAATAATTGTTGCGGTTGTCATGGAACGATGTAAATTTTGGATGGTAGATGGCTGGATCGCCTTGTAGATCAACCACTGAGCTAGGCGACTCCTCACCATCGACCTTTGTTGATCCATGGACTTCACCATTGCTGTGTCCGTTCAGTAGCACACCCGATACCAGATAGCATTGAATATGTACAGCGCCCTTCGTAATTACTGAGTTGGATGATCTGTCACAACAAGATTCTGTTTTCTAATCCTTCTCATTATAACTCCTCATTTGATAATTTCATGCTATGAGTAGCAGAATAATCGAAGACATTGCGAAGAACAGATTGTTTCGGCAACTTTTTTTTTCAAAAGGTTCGAGTGAATTTCAGCTAAAGAACAGGGTTCGCTGGTTTTTTTTTTCATACATATTTCGGTTTGTCAGGGTAATATAGTCACCATTAGCTTACTCGAAATGCCGTCAATCTTTTATCCGTCAACCATGTCGTGTCCTTAATCTTTAGGGGGAAAGCAAAACACAATCCTTCATAAATAAACACAAATATAATTATATGAGTAGAGCTGGGTGCAGAGTAGGGATGCCTATTCATTGTAATGTATTTGGAAGTTGTCAACTGAGACTGTCAATAGAATTTATATGCTCGTTTGCTCACATTATGAACAAAATTATGCTACAGACTCGCTCCAGCATGTCCCTTTAGATAGCCGGATAGAAGCCGACACAATTCTACTATGCATGTATATAACGCGCTAATGTCTGTCTGTCTGTGTGCGTGTCTGTGTGTGTCCAACCGGGAATTCATAACTCCTGTCCTTGTGGTAGGAATACAGGCAACAGAATGGAAAGACTTGTTTTGTGTAGCAAAAGCGGACTCCGCCTACAGGGTGCGGCGTTTGTGCCAAATAAGTGTTGGAGCGGAAATTCCTAACTCCTGTTTCCTCGGACTAGAAGAATTCAAAATTGGAGAGAATAGAGAAGGCAGGATAGGAACACTTACGGTGGGTGGCAAGACAGGACTCCGCCTGTAATGGGCGGGGTTTGAGCGGAAACTCATGCTTACTGTTCCCGTGTCCCCAGAGCCTTCAAATTTGTTGGGAATACTGGAAGCAGGATGGGAACACCTATGATTTGTAGCAGGACCTGACTCCCCCCATAAGTAGAGTGCGCGAAAATTGTCCATTTGAACCTGAAGTGTTCAAATTTGCGGCAGGATAAGAATACTTGTGGCGGGTGGCAGGGCTCTACGTTGCACACAGGAGGCGAAGTTTGTATGAAATGAATGTTTGAGTGGAAATTCGTAACTTCCGTCCCCGTCTACTAGAAGTGTTCAAAATTGGTAAGAGTAGAGGAGGCAGGATGGGAGCGCTGACAACAGGATAAGGGAAATGACGATGGGAGAGACCTTGGTGAGCAAGAACAAATCCCCAATTGAATCCTAACGTTTTTGGTATTTACGATCTGACTTTGACTCTTTGATATTTTATACTCCACAACAGTCCAGATGCAATGATAGGGAGCGATTAAGGGTACTCAATTATAAAGAGACTGAAATCGGTTCATTCCTCGTTATTGAATTACGACCGTTACCCAGCAGAGTTTTTGACTTAGAAAAGGATCAGGGTTTCTCTTTGCGTTGACATCATTCTTGGCGAAATTTATCCGGGCGCCAATTACTCTTACTTCTCATCTAATGATATATTCGCAGAAAGCAAGCCTTGTTAATAAAGACCTTTGATTATGGTGTTCTTATGACTCGGTAACATTGAATATTATTCAAAGTTTTGGTTGTTCTCTGGTTGAACCTTCAACATTTCCATTCAGTATTTTCAAGGGTCAGTATTTTCAAAATGAACAGCAAAAGGTCAGGACTCTCAATCATAGGCATAAACATCAGCGCATTTTCAATAGCATTTGCATGCGCTGTTAGTCCTCTGTCGAATTTCGTTTTTGAAATAGTATCATTTCTTGACAAGAAAAAGTGGGCCAGTTAGCCAATTGATACAACTCCTTCATAAGGAGTAGAGGAGCCAAGCGCTAGCCGGGAGATCCGACTTCAGCCAGCGGAGTCGAATCAATCATTCGGTCCCAGTCCCATTATGCCGTTCAAGTACACGCCTTTGTCAATTTTCGCCATTTGCAGTGGCTCCCTCAACAAACTTCGCTTTGCTGTTTTTATAACAACTTGTTAAAAGAGGTTGCACTACCGACGTCTCTATTCAAGATGTCAACGCTTCACTTGTTGTAATTTGCCTTTGTGGCGCTAAGTTCTTTCGCTAGAGAAAACGCTGAAGATATGCGTGACCGCATTCGAGTGAATCGCAACCTTCTACATTTTTCAACCCTACATTGCCTGTTGAGAGGGAAAAATAAATGGTATTTTTGCGGTAGGAAAGGAAATAAAGCTTTCCCTTGACAATCCGCTCCATGGAAAACTTCGACAAGACTTGCTCTGTTGCCGCCCGTTTGATGGGTCGCCTAGGAGAAGGATTGACTCGCGAACGGACTATTTTACTAGTATTACACTGAGCCTTCTACCGTTTCCGGATTTGTCTCTGATTTATTCCACTCATCTGTGTCGTCTAATAACCTTCTGTACAATCAATATTAGAAAAAGTAAATTTTGCTATGCTCTCCGAACTTTTTCATTCAAATGATTGCAACCGCCTTCGAATGAGCCTTTGCTATCTAAAACATATTATGGTCATATTCTAACTCGAGTTACTGCGCATATCACGAGAAAACCTACTTGTGCAACTAACCAGTAATGAATGGAATGAAATTAATAATTCATTTTTTCCTTAGAATGAAGTAGATTATTAATCGATTACTCCTACTTTAGAAATTACTTAACATTGGCGTCCGTAGTTTTGGGACACCTTGTATATTCATATATGTAAAAACTGTCTTTACTATATATAAAGCGCTCTGTCTGTCTGTCTGTCTGTCTGTCTGTCTGTTTGTCTGTCTGTCTGTCTGTCTGTCTGTCTATCTGTCTGTCTGTCTGTCTGTCTATCTGTCTGTCTGTCTGTCTGTTTGTATGTACGGAAATTCGATATAACGTGAGGAAACACCTGGAGAAGTCGGGTCAAGTTGGAAATGAGTTGAGCATAGGGTAAGTGCAACAGAGCACACGAGAGCCTAGCGGAGCCCCGGCCCAAGGGGCCGGAATTGGGCGGGGTCATGGGCAATTTCTTCTAATTCGGTCTCCTAACATTCCATACACCGGGAAAAAATGTGCAAAGATGAGGGATGGGTCAACAATCAAAATAAATGAAACTTACCGGTGGTGGGCGGAGCGTTCTCACAGTGGGTGGTACTTTCCACAGAGATTCATAACTCGATTTAACGAAGGCATCGAGGCCAGGAAAAAAATAAAAAGAGTCAGCAAGGCCTTATGCGTGCTGAGTATGCATAAGTATAGCGAAGCCCCGCCCACGAGGGGCGGGGCGCGCGTTGAGGTGAAAGCTACTTTTTTTCAAAAATGATTGTAACTTCGTTCGGAAAAGTTATAGAATGCGGAAAAGAGTGGTTAGAGGTGATGGAACAAGTGTGGCCGATCTTCTAAGTGGGCGGGGCTGACACCAAAGTGGGCCGGGCTTAAATCAAGAATTTATAACTCTATACAGAAACGTCCTTGGATGCAGCAAAAAGGTGTCAAGGTGTAAAAGAACAAATGTGGTCAAATCCCGGAAGTGGGCGGGGCTGGCATCAAAGTGGGCAGGGCTTAGGTCAAAATTTCATAACTCTGTTCGGAAACGTTCTAGAGCGCGGGGAAAAAGAGGTAGGAGGAATTGGAACGAATGTAATTAAGTCCTCGAAGGGGGCGGAGCTGGCACATGGAAGCGGGGCCAGGACCAAAAACTCATCTCTTTAAAAACTTTTTGGAATGCGGAAAAAATGGTTTGGAGCAGTCAAAAGAAGGGTGGTCAAGTTTATCGTGGGAAGGGTTTGCACTAAGGTGGATGGAGCTATGATCAACCACTAATAACTCTGCTCAAATATATCGAGCGTGATGCTCTCAGCAGTTCAGCGTTCGAATCCAAAGAAAACTATCTTATTCTGATTATCCAACGTCCCGCTGGGTGACTCCATCGCGGATGAGTGGCCGTCGACATATACTGCGCGCGTTAGCGTGCATAGCCAAACTGGTATATATATATATATATATATATATATATTAGGTTGAGTCATAAGTCCTCGGACAATGTGAGAGTAGTGACTTCTAGCGATCATAACTCAGGAAAGAGGTGACGAAAATGAACGTGCGAGGCAATGTTAGATAGAGTATGGAAAGCTCTTTCAAACGCACACTGGAGATGGCACCTAACTGTTTTCTTTCCAGCAACTGTGCCTCATGATTTCAAGCCGTCGCAACTCCACATCCGCAACACCATCATATTTATTTTTTTATCTGGCCATGAACCCGCGGCAATCGATAGAGGTATGAAGGACGTTTACAAGCAGGAGGTGTACAATTTACAAGTGGCACCAGAAGTTCGCATCGGGCGACTATTCCGTCGAAAATGAAGACCGTCCGGGACGCTCAATGAAGTTGGATTTGAAGGTGCTGCGGAGCTAGGTGGAAGCCGATCCGTATCAAACTACTCGTGAAGTGGCAGCCACCCTTGGGGAGTCGGTCCACAGTTCTTCGTGAATTGAAGTCAATAGACAAGGTGCGAAAGCTCGGTCCATAGACGCCTCATGCTTTGAAGCAGCATGACATGGACCGCCGCGACGACGTGGCACTTTCTCTCCTCACGCTCAAGGGCACCACACGTGGCTCGAGTACCTAGTCACCAGGGTTGCGAAGTCGAACCTCTACCCTAACGTTCACCGGTGTGCTCAATGGATTGACAAAGGTGCGCAAGCAGAAGACTCCCCCAAACCCAACGTACACGCGAAGGAGGTTATGCACTGGTTCTGGCGGAGCGTTCTCCGTGTCGAATAATGGGAGCTGCTAGACGAAGGATGCACAGTGACCGCACACGTCTACATTACGCAACTGAGGAATTTGAAAGCGAATACCGAAGCTAAACGTCCACAGCAGCACAAAGTTTATTTCCAACACGACAACGCTCGCCCTCACATTGCAAGAGCGACCAAAACTGAACTGACGAATTTCGGCAGGACAAGTTTATCACACCAACCATGCTCCTCAGACTTAGATCCCTCGGATTACCACCTTTTTCCCCATCTTCAACGTCATCTGGATGGTCAGGACTTTCAAACCCGCGACGACATCAAAGTGGCACTGGTGCAGTTCTCCAAGGGCTAGCTCCCAGCGTTCTAAAGCAAGGACATCTACGATTTGCCCAAGCATTGGCAGAAGACCATCGATTCCAATGGGGCATATTTCAAATGATTCGCTATTGTCGTTTGAAAATTGTAAGATTAATATTATCATTGCCAATTTGTCCGAGGACTTATGACTCAACCTAATATATATATAGGATAAAGCGCTAACTTTGTGTGTCTATTTGTATACCCGTTTGTGCGTCCTTCCAAAAGTCACGTAGGCACGATGTGGATTCACGTGAAATGTCATGTAAGGTTGGCTAGGAAGTAATATAAAATAGGAACCCAACCGATGCTCTCTATACCGATTCAATAATCAATATCCAGACAATTTGTGACGTCACAGACTGAAAATCACAACTCGCCTCCCATGACGCAGGGCAATCAAACCCTTAGGAACTAGAGAAGGTTAAAATGGAAACAAATCCACGATCACCCATTAGTGTCGAGAGATCTCTCCTGGCTAATTACCGTCGTGCTACATCCCTATACTATAGACGATTCATCTATCCGTTCGCAGCCAATCGAGGGAGGAAAGAGGTTAGGCTTCGTGGGCAAAAAAACTTTTTGTTCACGAAAAATTTTACTGAAAATACCTTCGGCATTTAACCTGTTCTCCAGACTAGATGCGTAACTTTCTATGGAAACCTAATCGGAAATCCATAGAAATCTAATCTAATCAAAATTTCTAATTTCAAATGTGAATTTCGCTCACAGATGCCCACTCCAGCGACATATCCACTTCATAATATTTCAGTAGCTAGATGAAAGTTTTCCAATTCGAAACAAATCTATATGACAGCTTATCATATGCGAAGCGCATGCGTCCAATTGTTTGTTTGTTCGTTCGATTGTACAGAAATTGAATATAATCTTAGGTAGCATCTGCATAAGTCGAGGCAAGTTTGGGATGGGTTGGGCATAGGACAAGATCAAAAAACACATTTGAGCTCAGCAAAGCTCATCCTTCGAGAGTGGGACATGCACAGGATCGGGTGATGTCATGTGCAAAACTCCTTACTTTATATAAAGCTCGCGTCTGTCTGTTCGTCCGCCCGTCTCTCTGTCTGTCTGTCTGTTTGTACGGAAATTCATAACTCCTGTCCCCGTGGAAATGTTCAAATTTGGTAGGAGCACAGGCGGCAAAATGGTAGTACATATGGTGGGTGCAGGACCGGATTCCGCCCACAGGGGGGGGGGGGGGGGGTTGGCGAAATAAATGTTTCGGCGGAAACTCATAACTCCTATCCCTATGAACCTGGAAAGCTCAAATTTATTAGAAAGTACCCGAGGCAGGTTGGAGCACATGTGTTGGGTGGCAGGACCGGACTCCGCCAAAAGTCGGCGGGGTTTGCACGAAATAAATGTTTGTGCGGAAAATAATAACTCCTATCTCAGCGAATCTAGCAAGTTCAAATTTGGTAAGAGTACCCGAGGCAGGGTGGGAATACATGTGTTGGGTGGAAGGAAAGGACTCCAGCCAGAGTAGTCGGGGTTTGCGCGAAATAAATGTTTGAGTGGAAGATAGGAACGGGCCACAGGGGCGGGGTTTGCGCCAAAATTATCAATTTGAGCCTAGGGCGTTCAAAGTTGGCAGGAATGTAAGCGGCATGATGGGGACACTTATGGCAGGTGGGAGGATCGGACTCCTCCCATAGGAGGAAGAGTGTGCGCGAAATAAATGAAAATCCATAATTCCTGATCCCGTGGATTTGGAGAGCAAAATCAATAAGAGTAGAGGAGGCAGGATGGGAACACTGACGATAGAAGAGGCTTTAAAGAAGATCTACTCGCCAATTGGATCCTAGCGCCTTTATCATTTACGATCTAGCTTTGATTCTTTGCTATGTTTCATTCGATAAGGAGAATAAGTGCACAGATAAGGAGCGACTATGAAATTCGGTTCACTTCTCGCCTACGACCGCTACCCAGCGAAGTTTGCAATTCAATGAAGGATCACGGTTCCTCTCTGCTTTGATATCATTCGTGGCAAGACTTATCCGACCGCTAATAATCTTGGATTCTCACTTAATGATGTAAAGACATTCATAAAGACATTTGATAATGGTGTAATTACGACTCGACAACATTTGTGTGTACCATTCAAGGCTTTGAATGCTTACCAGTTAAATCTTCAGTGGGTCATTATTTTTAACATCATTGGCGACAAATCGAGACAAACATATTCTAATCAAAGGCATAGGTATAGGCGCATTTCGAATATCGTTTGCATGCCCTATTGTTCCTCTATCGAGCTTCGTGTTCCGAAAAGTATCATCCGTCCCAAAGAAGGAGTGTGCTGTTTGCCGTCTATCACATCTTCATTATAAGAGGGAGGGGAGCTCGGCGTTAGCCGGACGGTCCGATTGTCTCTACATATAAAGCGGTAATTTTGTGTGTCTGTTTGTGGGTCGGTTTGTGCGTCCTTCCGGAAGTCACTCAGGCACGATGAACTGTGTGAATGTCAGGTGAGCGCGGTTAGGACACAGTTATAAAATGGGAAGTCAATCGATACTGTTCATATTGACCCTCTAACAAGTCGTAGGAAAGCGGTGGTGGTTATGTGGTGCACGCATTAGCGTGCGTAGCCTAACTGGTGCTATTAATAATCGACTGGATTGCAGGAATTATTCACTTTTTATATTAATGCTTCGCAAGATCGTTACTAATGTTAAGGTATTCAGTCTATCTTGTAATGGAATATTCGTGTGCCCGTTTTCCAAGCACAACATCAGCTGTTAATGAGACTATGGAGTAAAGCATGTCGTGATATGAATGGACACATTGGAATTCGACCGGCTAATATTCACTACAGTGCGTTTCATAATTATAAGGTCACCCTCAATTTTTGCACTTTCAAAAAAGTAATCATTAAGGATTTTTTCTAGCATCATGAACAGATTCCCCAGCACGAATAACCTAGGTATCCGTTGCTTAGCCGCTGCTGCATTCTTCTGAACTTTTTTAGAACAGTTTATCGGTTTTTGCACCGTTTCATAATTATAAGGTCACCCTGAGAAAGTGAACGATTATTAACGAAAGAGAGGAAATTCCGTGTTTGAAGATACTTGTAAAGGTAAGCATGTGTAGCAAAGGCATTTCTAAACCTGACTGTCAACATGGCTCGGGGTCATCTGCTTTCCTCTGATGAGAAGGCTCATCATGAAGGTGGGCTCCGTACTCGAGCCATTTCCAGGCAAATAGAGAGATCCCCTTGATCCATTCGGAGATTTCCAGAGAGTCCTCATGTCGTCAGATATAACACCGACTGTGGACACCCATGAAAGATTACTACCCGTGACGAGCGGAAAATTCTGAGGACTGTTTCCAACAGTACGTCCTCCTTGAACCAGATCCGATCGGAATTAAACCTCTCTGTGTCGAAAACTACAGTCTGGAAAGCAGTGAGAAGATGCGAGAACATCACCAGGCAAGCAATGGAGAAGGTGCCACGAATCACCGATCGTCACAAAGAGGCTCGACTCGGATTTGCAAAGATGAACCTAGGGAGAGATTGGGCAAAGGTAGATCTGCATCGAAATCTCACCATAGAGCTGAATATTTCCTACTCAGGTCGTCTTTTCGGATGAAAAGAAATTCAATCTGACGGGAACGAGCGGTACTAACGCGACTTGAGGAAGGAACCAGTCTACTTCAGCCGTCGCAGTTTCGGTGGAGGAAGCCTATGGTGCGGGGTGCGTTCTGCAATGATGTCGTGTTGTCGTGAGCTGCAGTATGGATTTCAAGGATTACCAGAAAGTCTTGGAGCATCATATAGTACCTTTTCTATGCCATCGCCGTCACCTCAACTATGTCTTTCAACAAGATAACGCCTACAATCATGTGAGCCGTGCAACGGATGAGTGGCTGCAATGCCAATAAATAAGCGTCCTACCATGGCCAGCTTGCAGTCCCGACCTCATTCGGATGGAACATATCTGGCACATAATATTCAGAAAGGTTTATGCGAATAACCGTCAGTTCCAGGGCAAAGAAGAGCTGAAGCGAGCACTCATCGAAGCATGGAGAGCAACCGATGAGGAACATCTTCGAAACCTAGTTTCTGGTATGCCACACAGGCTCTTTGATGTTGCTCTTAAACAAGGAGGAGCTATAGATTATTAACTGTTGTACATATGCCATTAACATTGATAAATCATTTACTTCCTCAGGGTGACCTTATAATTATGAAACGGTGCAAAAGCCGACACTATCTTTTAAAAAATCGTAAAAAATTTGAGGTGAAAGATATTGCGACCAAAATTTGAGTACGGAAGTAGATTGTGACGAGGAATCTACCAGTGTTTGCCAAAAAATTCCATTCTGGCTGCTTTCTCCGGAATCGCAAAAATCTGGGGTGACCTTATAATTATGAAACGCACTGTATTAAAAAGTTACTATTAATATACTGCTAGCCTGAGCGGCTATCGAATCATTGGGCAAAGAATCTACCGGGCAACCGGCTCAATGGCTTAGACGGAAGGCTTGCATTTCATTTTTGAAGGTTCGGATCCATCGTCCTGCACACCGCTCGCAAACGCTGGAAAACGACAGTGGCTAGTGAGGAGCGCTTTTCTGAATTGTTTCGGACGGTTTCTGTGTCACTTCTCCAGTTTCGGCATGCAAGGAGGGTTATAATGGCAGCTTTGGATTACAGAAAATAACGTTTCACGTGAGTCGGAGTGGTGGTAATGATATTCAAAAGTGAAGTGTATTTTTGTAAAACGTTGTCATGGTCTTTACGCCAGCTGCGTACCATTAGGCAGGGGATATGCCCTCGAAAGATGCGACAATAGCGAGTGCGATAGGTAAACAGAGGTTGGTAGTGAGGGATCGACTACAGGGTTGGTCTTAATTATAGCGACAAAACTTGCTGCAGTTAGCGTACATTCTATCGCGCACATAGCGCGCCACTTTTACGGATTTTTCAATCTCATAATTTTTTCTGACTCCTGCTAAAGTTGGGTTAAATTTGGTCCACTCATAGTGAAATGGTGAAGCTTCCTCCTGATCGTTCCACTATCCTTCTTATGCACAAAGCCGACCGCCCTTCTGCCACCATCGCTAAGCACCTCGGCATCCATCGCAGCGTCGTGTATCGCACACTCCAACGTTATCGAAACCTTGGTGGACTCCAAGATCGCCGAAGAAGTGAAAGACTTCGTACTGCTCGCACGCCGAAGGTCGTCGAGGCCGTCAGACAGCGGATAACAAGAAACGCGACTCGGAGCATCTCGACGATGGCTCGCGACATGGGAATCACGCGGAGGTCAATGAAAAGGGTCGTCCACGAAGACCTTAAGATGTACCCCTACCGCACTCGGAAGGCCGCTATCCTCAGCGCCCCGAATCAGCAGGCGCGAGTCAAGAAGTGCCGACAGCTTTCGCTTCGGACGCGCAATAAGG
Organism: Haemonchus contortus; assembly: GCA_000469685.2. Lineage (NCBI taxonomy): Eukaryota > Metazoa > Nematoda > Chromadorea > Rhabditida > Trichostrongylidae > Haemonchus > Haemonchus contortus. Next base: position 22,590,362 of record LS997567.1, on the reverse strand, counting down.
GCAACCATTCGATCCTCTCTTCGGATGAGAATCTCTTCACCGCCGAGTAGCAGTTAAACGCTCGGAACGTCAGAGTGATCGCAAGGAATGCCGAGGAAGCCAGCAAGAAGGCAGGAGTCGTTCACTGAGCCGCACACCCTGCCAAGTCATGGTTTGGGCAGGGGTGTGTGTCTCGTGGGAGACGCCATTGATATTCGTCAACCCCAGCGTCAAAATCGACAAAGATTACTACATGGAGACGATTCTGAAGATGCTACACTCCCGCGGGCTGATTCCCACTTCAAGGACCACCCGTGGAGATTCCAGCAAGATTTAGCGCCCGCCCACAAGGCCAAGGTCGTCCAAGTGTGGTGCAAGAGCGAACTCCCGACTTCATCTCGGCAGAAGAATGACCGGCATCGTCACTGGATTTGAACCCACTGGACTATAACTTGTGGTACTACCTTGGGAGCAAGGCCTGCGCCACTCCCCACCCCAATTTGGATTCTCTGAAGGCAGCACCCAGAACGGAGAATGGGACGAAATCGTCGACGCACTCCTGTGGCCGGTCACCTACGCCTTTCCCAAGCGACTCCGCGGTGTCGGCCGTGCCAAAGTTGGCCGAATCGAGAAGTAACTTATGATTGCTGATGTACCAGTTACTATTCAATAAAAGTCATATTCATGACTCGTTTGCACTTTTCTTTCTGAGATATAAGATGAAGCGCCAATTTGGAAGGCAGTCATCTATCATCAGAGGTATACACCATTGATGACTGACAACAATGATTGCTCAAATATTAAGAGTTGATTATGAATAACAAAAGGGGTTTTTCGGTCCTGGCTTTTTTCCTGAGGCATCATAGCTGATCAACATAAAATGCAATCGTGAAATAAGCTTCAATTAAAAATTAACAGAAAATTTGGATTGAGAAATTTCATGACCACACACATTCGGAATGTTCTGCACGTTTAAGGTTATCAGGAGTTCTAGGTAGTCTGATTTTGAGGAATTTGGACCACAATTTGCAGCCGTAATTGTTCGAAGTTTGTCATGAAAGTTACAAAAAATGAAAGTATCAAAATAGTTACAGCATCATGCTTCACCCTAATGTAGTGCCATGCATCTTTCCAAAAAGTTCCAATCGAAAAGGATGGTTTACCATGCGGTTATATCAGGTAACATATTAGGCGCTAGAAGACTCAACGAGACCTCATTATCCCTAAAAATGAAGACTAAAAACTCGATAAAAATTAAATATATGACATATCTGTATGGCATATCTGAGGTATTCATGAGAGAAACTTTCCTATTTTCAACTCAATAGAAGCAGTTCAGCGACAATTATTGCGGAGCGACAGATCCCGGCTTGTGCAGATCAATCCGTTTGCGACTGATTAATCTGTCGTGAACGGGTTGTTCCGCTCGAACCGAGATTGACTACGAATTAGTAGCAGTACTTCAGCTATCAAAAGACTATAGGCCCTCATTCAAATTGTGGGTTTGAATTTATTGTCTCATTCGCCAAAGTGGCGATACACTTTTTGGATGCTGTGCAAATCATCTCGAATTGCTTTAGGCCTCTGAAGAAGACGATAGCATCCAAACGTTAGGCCGTTGAATTTATATAATAAATCGTTCCACCTAACAAACTCGTGCGACACAAGAGTATTTGAGTCATAAACAACTATGCCGAGGGTAAAGCAAGAGAGAAGTTGGAAACTATAGGCCCACATTTTATGCGACACTCTCAAAACCGCACTGACTAATACCAACCCTTTGTTATTACAGTGGTGATCTACAATGAAAAATTCAAATTGAGCTGATAATCTGCGATAGAAAAAACCACACATTATTCTAATGATAAGTTACAGTTGAAAATACTTAACACTCTCTAATATACTGCGTTCTAGGAAGCTTCACTTCACTTGAACAATACCAGAAGTTGGAAACGGTGTTCAAGAGACATGAACTACAGGTATCTGTGGCTCAAAAGTTCGAAGTAGACAACAAACTGTATTTGGCCTTATGAATCTTTCCAACTGCCGCAAGTTTGTAGATATAGTGTTTAGATAAAATGGATGCGAAGGGAAAGTTATTGATTGACATGAGATACAATTTGTGAGAGGTCTCGGTGAATAAATTTTCAGGTTAAACTGTTTACGGAACCGCTTATTTTTCTGTAGTGATGGAGATCAAGATTATTCAAGTCCGGTGTGAATGTGCTGCCGATAAGTTTGAAGGTCACGACACTTCTGCCACTGTATCACTTATAATGACAGATTCCGCCTTTCCCGTCAACATCATTCAAGAAACTGAAAACTCACTGTTGTAACAAGACACCTGCCAAGTGATTTATTCAAATTCGCTCGCACGCTCAATATAAACGTAGTATAGGGGAGAAGAAGCGTCCCGAACAGAACAGCCAACGCAATGAAGGGAAAATATCAAAATTTCAGACTTTTTAGGATTATTTCTAACGCACCACTGACCACTGCCTCAGCCTCCCACTTTTCCAGTACCGCTTTGACAAGTAGTACCCAGGTCCTGGAGGTGAATGTGAACATCCCAATCGAGTCTCTCATAGTTTCGTTTAATAATGGATCTTCAAAAATTAGAAGCACTTCCAAGTCGATTCATAAATTACTTCGATATATTTTATGCAATATGTCTCATTGTAGGTCAAAAAATCGACCACCCATTCTTTCATATGGTGAAGTTCAACCATTCTGGGAGCACAAGGCCTCTTTTGTGTGTGATGGAGAACAGATAAGAAAATCAGTGTCCAACTCGCAAGAAATCTCACACTGGCAGAATTTTTCCATCGTATACCTCTAGCGTGGATGTTCCTGACCAAAATCCACCTCCATAAACCCAGACCATTACAGCAAGTCTTCTGTTCGCATTAACCTACAAACAATAGCGAATAATATCCGGCTTCGAAACCTAACGAAGTCAACATCCAATTGTGAAAGTATCACCATTACCGAATTCTAAGAGCGACATCTCACCTTGCCAGGGACAAACACATTCAAGTAGAGGCAATCTTCAGACGTTGGGGTGTTAGCATTCCACATAGTCGCTCCATAAAATTCCCCGAAGTACGTGTCGAAACTCTGTGTGAGTCATTTACGTTAAAAGAATCTCGGTGTCAATTGGGCGGACAATTTAATAGGGGTAGTGAATATTAGGACCTGCTTCAAAACAATTTCTAAATTTTGACTAGTAAAATCAACAGCATGGCAGAAACCTACATATAACATAAAATACGATGAACAATATCACAGGGACACTGACATGTGGTAGGTTGCGATGACAAGCAATCCTCGAAGGAGTCAAAATTTTTGGTCGTAATTCAATTCCCTTCACAACGAATTCTCTTGATGCACATATGCAAAAACCCAAAAATTACAAGCTTCATCGCCCTCATGTGGCTGTTTATCGTCGAGAGATCTTCTTGCTCTGGCTAGCCCTTTTCAAACTCTAATTCCATTCGTTTCGAATGACCTCGCTCGCACGATACCATGTTTATTTTTCTTCGTTGTGTTTATTCGGTTACGCGAAAACAGACCGCGCTATAAAAATGGATTAGAACAAAACACAGTGATTAACACAATCTGAAGTGCTTCGAATGACAAAGGAAACGATGATTATAATAAGAGGCAACGGAGAAAAAGTAGTCTAACTTTAGAAAAGAAGTTAGAAGTTTCATCATAGTCGAATGAAAATGGAAAACATAGATGGAGAGGCCAGCTTCAGCAAAGGCTAAGACTTCCTTCCGAGATCGGACATCGGCCGTTCAGAAGCAACATTTTTGAGTGGTTTATTGAATTTAATGATTTATTACAACCACTCAAACGGAAAAGCCATGCAATCTGACTTCGATCCATTTAATGACTTATTACAACCACTCAGACGGAAAAGCCATGCAATCTGACTTCGATCCGAAGCCAAGAACTTGAATCTATTAGCCATAGTGCTAGAAGATGTCAGGATGGAAAACTCATCCACGGTCTGTTTTTCCAGCGAGTATCATGAAAGCCATCAAAGCCATTATATCAAAACGTTAACTGTGTAGACCATGTAAGAGACTAGGTCGTCCAAGTTGATGGCTCTTCTCCACTCCATTGGGAATAAATTGACAGCTAAACCCAATGCAACTTTAGAAGAAGTAGCGCGTCGCGTGAAATTAATCTCGATGCTTTTCCGGTGATATGACCTTGTCTTTCACACGGGAAAAAATTAGTAAAACCATATTCTACAATAGGGCGGACGTAAGGCGGGCAGATGCGCACCACATTTTTCGTGCGAACAACTTTTTCTTCACTGAACCAGAGCACTGGGTCGATCACTGCGAAAAGGGGAAACTCCGTGGACTAGATCAGGGTTAGGATATATAACATCAAATGTTTCGTGGAAACGCCTCGCAAGAAACTCGACTTCGGCTTGATCAGAAAAAGCTAGTTCACCAACAGCGGCAAAATCAACAAGAGCTGAAACAGGGAATCTATCCTGAAGCCTGTCCTATGCTGTTTGGTGCTCGAAAGAATTTTCAGTTTTCATGAACTTTTCTTTTCTTTCTCTTTCTTACTTTCAGTGTATTCGAATAGCCTTTCATCAACTTTGTCTTTAAGTATTTGAATTCTTCTTGAATCATTCTTCACTTGTGCCGATGAAAACAGCATTCAACAATGAGTCGCGATGGCTCAGCATATCAAATATGTGGGGACATGAGAATATACCGGCTCACTCCAAGTTATGGGAACGAACTTGGCAATCGTTCCGTGAAGACGGCCAAGGAAGCTTCACACATTTCGCTGTCAGGCGGGCAACAGTTGATGGAGCCCAACAGGTTATTGGTACCAAGACACTCTGTCATATCCGATAATTGGCTTGTATAAAGTCGCAATCCCATGCCAGATAAACTTTCAAGGCACGAAGATTCACAGAGAAATCATTCATCGCGTGATCACCTTCTCCAGTGGGGTAAGAACGTTTACTCTTTCAATGAATGGAAATCACTGAAGAGCAAGTCGGGATAGGATTTACTTTTAGTTAAAGACGAAAGCATCTGGACGAAACTGTGCGAAATGAATCACCTGTATCACCTATCGTCCCAATGATCATCGATTTCCTCGAGCGGGCATCAGTAACGACTCCATTCATCTCTGTCACGAGCCAAAGTGATGAAATGAATCGTCTTCGCTTCACAGACACGAGGTCCAACATTCCTTCCGTCTAGAGCTTTCGTGGAGAAGTCTGATCATCTCGTTGGTGGCCGTCCTGGAGTTCGTTTGATGTCCCGAGGGATCCAGTCAGTTACCGTCCTGGTCCAACGGTCATCACTATATCGCATAACGTGTCCGGCTCACCGATCGTCGATTTCTTAGCGTAATAATCGGCATCCCTGATCTTCTTTCGATAACGGAGCTCGGATTTATAGATTCCCTTCTGCACTTGCGTGTATGAAAAAATTCCGAGCATCTTTCTTTCCAAAGTGCGTGGAGTAACGCTGACAGCATGCTCATCCTGCTTGTGTAGAGCCCAAGTCTCTGAGGCGTATGTCAAAGCGGTAGAGACCGCAGAATCGGGAAGGTTAGCGGATATTCTTTGTCTTGTTCACTACTCCCTCGATATTCTTGAACGCTCCCCACGCGGCGTGTTCCCTTCTGCACAGCTCCGGAGCTAGATCGCTCATCATGTTGACTTCGCGACCGATATTCACATAGCTAGAGCATCCGGTAATTCCGTTTAGCGTGAAGGGAGCATCAGGTACCAATCCGTTTTTCATGGACATCGTCTTCGTTGAGCTTAGTCTCAAGTCGATCTTTCTACAAGCACTGCCAAGCTCGACCAGCATTTGTTCCCACTGCTTGATGTTTGGTGTTATAAGCACGATATGGTCTGCAAAGCGGAGGTGATGTGGGTAGCGGCAGTCAAACCTCACTACCCCCAAGTCTTCCTATTCCAAATGACGCATGGTGTTCTCGAGAGCAGCACTGAAATGCTTGGACGAAATGGTATTGCCCTGCCTCACACCTCTCTTCACGTTGAGAATGACTTTTTTATAGAATGGTGAAATCCTGGTCGTGATGTTTTCGTAGAGCTCACGAAGCATCCTTATACAATATATTGAGTAGGAACACACTGGTTGTCCAGGGCTGCGATTACCGTTTCCGTCTCAACGGTGTCAAAGGCTTTCTTCAAATTGATGAACGTAAGACATAACCGCATTTTGTACTCTCGTGATACTTCATTGAGTCAAGAGTGTGGATATGATCTATTGCACTGAACCCTCTCCGGAACCCTGCTTGCTCACATGGCTTTCCTTCATGTAACACTCTGCCAATCCTGTTCAGGATGACACGAGTGCAAAGCTTGTAGATCAAAGAAAGCAGGGAAATTGGGAGGTTACTGTCAATATCGTCTGGATCTCCCTTTTTATACAGCAGCATAGACTTGCTAGTTTTCCACGACGTGGGAACTTTGCATTCCGACAGGTGCCGCGTGAAGTGCCTAGCCAGAGTTTTGGCAATGACTGGTGGAAGACTGTTCAAATGTTCTGGTTCGATCCTATCGGGACCGGGCGCCGTACAATTCTTCATTTACGTGATGATATGTCGTATTTTGGAAGGGAGAACGGAAGGAGCGATATATTCGTCTTGCCGGCTTTCTCTCTTTCGTCTGGTGAGTAGGCAGGTAGACGTGGCTGTCGAAGAAATCCGAGTAAAAGCCGTAGGTGAACTTTTCCGTTGCCCTTCGAGATGCTGTAAGTGTTCCGCCAGAACGACGAAGGAAAGTCATCTTGGTCTTGTAATTGACGAAGCTCACCGGGATTTGCGAATGCTATTTCCGGCTTCGCCGGCTTCGTCCATAACTGCTGCTCCTCTCTCTTTCAGATCTTCCTTTATCGCTTTCCTGCATAGGTTCGCAATGTCGGACGTTTGTTGATGATTGCCTGTAGCTTGCGCGACTAAACGCTGGCGTATCAGCCGGAGAGTCTTCGAAGAGAGTCTTCTCTTGGTTTCTTGAAGACTCTCTGCTCCTCTGTTTTCCTAGCGCTATCATGAAGATGTTCAAAGAGCCCGCTGTATTCTTCATCGATGTTGCCGGTAACGAAATGTTCCCATTTACTCGCGATGTAAGCGAAGTGGTTCCAGTTGATGGGGGTCCTGGGAACTCGTTTCCTGATCTTTATAGCTCTCTTTTTACGCACTGAGAAGCGAATTCTAGTGTGGAGGAAACGATGGTCCAATCCCGTGTAGATCTTTGGAAGAACAGCGACGTCAGTCAGGCGAATTCTCCGATTGAAGATGATGTTTTCTATTTCATTATGGGACTGTCCACCAAGTGACTCACATGTCTTGCATTAATTTTGTAAGATTCTAATAATACCTGCTGCCAAGATGGTAAATAGCTTCTTATCAACTTACGTTTCGGCTTTATCGCCTTCTTCAGAGTTGGAAACCTAAAGATAAACGCTATCCATCCCTCATTCAACAATTCACCTCCAAAAACCGGTTCTCTGGACCTAATGTTTCCAAATGGGCATGATAACCTTTAGAACATTTTACCCACCTCCAACCACAACCGGTCGTTTAGACGACAGCCGCTAAACTGACCCATAGGGACTTGGCGTAGTTTTGGATGATATGCCCTATCCCTCCCGTCGTGATACCGAAGCATATAAAACCCACAGAGGTCAGAGAAAGGCGCGAGTTCACTAGCTACGGCTAGGTACTCGTCCTCCCTATTCATTTTTGGAGAACTAGCGTTGATGAAAAAGGCTTCGAGTGTTTTCCGCGCCGAAGTGAGGGGTTCTCGCAACAGAATCCTATGTAATTTCAAATACAGACCTTTAAGGGACTCTACTCGGTGAGCATCCAAGGGTTTCTCCACCCTTGCTCGATTTAAACCCTCCAGACGTTCCTTGACCCTAACGCAGAGAGGTCGCCCAGTCTCCCCTATATATTCTTCCTCGCATAGATTGCATGTGATCAGATAGATCACGCCTGGTGTCATGCAGTCACTTTCCTGTCCGTTAGGGCAGATGACGCAATTAGGAGCCAGGCAAATTCGATCGTAGCAGCGGTTTCAAACCAGCCGCTGCTCAAGATCCTCAGGTGGCATCTCGGCCACACGTACCATGTCCTTTAGGCCGCACCTGCGCAGCGCCGTTCTTATTTCACAGCTCACAGCATCACTAATGTAGGGAATACAGAACGCTACTTTATCCGAACTGTCGATGACGGGGCCACGTTGTTGCTTTTTATATGATCCATAACTGTTTTCAGGAGCTAGGGTGATTATTGGAAAGTGCGATCGTTCTTGCAAGCTCCATAGATTCAGTTTTTTCCTGCCTTCCGGATGACACCAATGTCGTCGTTTTAAACATGTTACTTGTGATAGCTCGCTTGGTTTTGAAAGGATGCGCCGAATTGAAGTGTACCAAAATGTTTTTGCTACTGGGCTTTCGATACTACTTGGTACGATAAAAACCCTCTTCAAGCCTGACTCGTGTATTAAGGAAAGGGAGCCAATTATCTTTTGGCTTCTTGTGAATTTGATGTTTTCTGCTTGTCTGTTGAGCAGATCATAATTATTATGAATCATGGGCAGGATACCAACTGCACCCACAGACTCTTCGCGTGGATACGCCTGCGCGGAACAGAAGGTATATTGATCCAGCACAGCAGAATTAAGGAGTCCATCCCCTGAATTCATCTGCATCTCTGGGCAAGTATCGGTGACTTTTGGTAGGCGATTAATTCCCGTATCAGCCACCTGAGACGCCCTACGTAGCCTTGTCACTAACCACCTGGGGATCCTCCAGTGGGATAGTACTCACAGTGAAGGATATCCATAGTGAAATGAATAAATCGATGAAAATGTTTGCAATACCTGGAGGACGGCTTTCAACGGACCAGTCAATATCTGAAATCGTCCCTGACTAAGCAAAATCATTAAAAATCACTAATACTCCCAATAAGTTAATGTGGTATCGAGGAGTTGCAGTTAGGTTGACGGTAGACGAGAGTTTTCTCTTAAGATTTCAACAACTAGAAAATGCCAGTATATGCCCATATGCATCTGGACTGATTCCTGATAAATGACACTGCGAGAGAAAAAGGTTTCCAACCACGAAACCACTCCTTTACCAGTTTTAGGGAAGCCAAGATTTATAAGACCAGATCCGAGCCATAACTCTTAGCCAATATGACAGAATTTGAGGCGTCACAAACTGGACTAAAGTGAGGTACAAAAACTGCATTTCCAGTAGAGACGCAAACGTTACACCAACCAACGATCTCCTTTCTCTTTTGTGCGAGATCATCGTTTGAATATGGCATCGAAAATAGAACCGCAGGCCGAGTGCACGCTTCAAATTTTTTCCTGTAAGTTTGAACTTAACACAACTAACATCATGCCTTACTGCATTGAAAGAACTCTTGAAATTACTTCCAGAAGCCCTGGAATCACAACCGAAGGACTGAGGGCCGAATCATCAAGTTCAAGAGAAGGGTGTTGAGGCGTGGAAGAAGGAGCTATTTTATTTGATGAAAGATGTGGGACAGAACAAGAGTTGCTACGCAACGTCTTTACAGTTTGGATTCTTAACAAAGAATTTTTTTTCCTTGAATTTTTGCTATCCTCTAATAAACACAATATCACTTTTTTTATTGACTTCGATGATCTGCTCGAGCACATCAATAATGGTCTTCATATAAGATGGTATATCCTTCTTCAAGGTCATAGAGTGTAGAGACGAACACTTCAACGAGGCTGAGGGGATATGTCATCGACATCGCTTCACTGGAACGGAGGAATGCCGCAGGGACGAGGAAATCATCACTACAGCAACAAAGTCATGGCAGCAGATTAAGGATAATCAATAAAAGCGGTCGGCAGTCGTTTGGTGCGAGACACAAACCAAGGAAAAAATCAAGGATCAAGGTGGCATACAAGGGGAAAAAAGAGTAGGTTCACCCTCTGCATCAAATGATGGACGGAGTAAACAGAGTAATAGAATATCGTAATGTGCAGAGTATCCAAAGTGTAGCATATGTAGCAGACGCAGAGCGTAGCGACAAAGACGGCCAACGGGCAGAGTAGACAGACAACTTAATTCGACCGATGAAATCAAAGCATGATTGAAGCCCACATATGACATAAAGTTCGATGAGCAATATCATAGACATGGGATAGGCTACGATAGCAAATAATTTGGTGGAGTCAATATTTTTGGTCAACCATCACTTCCTCCATTCACGACAGATTCTCCTAAAGGCACAGTTCACGATAATTTTGAGGTGCCCTTATCAGGTTGAATAGCGGAAATGCTGATGTAGAGGAGCACATCGGTGGCAAAGGAAGCGAGGGAATCCGTCTACTCAAGGCTTTCTGAAAGTAGTGGAAATGGAGGCTGTACGGGTTTTCCGTGACGGGAATGGCATGTAAGAGTATTCGGATGAGGCTTAACTTGCTCTCATTGCGCAAATAGATGGCTATGTAAAGTTCAAATTCTTCGAAACTGCCTTCCACTGTTGTCATGGGTCATGAAAAGTTGTTCGAACTTTTTACATGGGAGTCCTTTGGAATAGTGCAGCCTCTGCAGAGCCGATGAAACTTGTCCTCCATGGGTGTGCCATTCACACGATACAATCTCTGACCCCGCATTGTGCCCTACCCAAGGCGTTTTTCGACCTTATAGTGGCAAGTATGGTGCAAGGAAAAGCCTTGAATTCATACTACAATGAAATCTCAGAAACCGTTTTTATCGTGAACTGGGCCTTTGATGTAGTTATGAAAGCACCCAAAACTACAAGCTTCATCTTCCTCATGTGGTTAATTATGTATGAGATAACCTCCTGCTCTCTATTTTTTCCTAGAACTAGAAAGATCAAATTTGGTGGGAGTACCCGAGGCAGGGTGGGAACACGGATGATGAGCGGCGGGACCGTTCTCCGCCCACAGTGAGAGGGGTTTTGCGCGAAAATGTCAATTCGGCCCTAAAGTGTCCAAATTTGGCATGAGTGCAGGTAGCAGGATGGGAGCTTCCATTGTTGGTGGAAGGACCGGACCTTGACCATAAGGGGCGGGGTTTGTGCGAAACAAATGTTCTAGCGGAAAGTCATAACTCCTTTCCTCCTGGAACTGGAAAGTTCATCTTAAGAAGGAGCATCCGGAGCGGGATGGGAGCACTAACGGTGGGCGGCAGGACCGGACCCTGACCATAGGGGGGGGGGGGTTTATTCGAGAAATCACAACTCCCACCCCCTTTGTGCTAGAAAGTTCATCTGTGGTGGTAGTACCCGAGGCAGGATATGAACACTAAATGTGTGTGGCAGGACCGATGTCCGCCCACAATGGGCTACGTTTGTGCGAAATAAGTCTTCTAGCGGAAAATTCCAACTCCTTCCCCCATGGACCTATTCAGCTCGAATTTGGCAGGAGTAAACTGGGCAGGATGCAAGCACTAACATTGGGTGGCAGGACCGGACCGCGCCACAGGGGACAGGGTTGGTGCAAAACAAATGTTCTGGCGGAAAATCGTACCTCCTGCCCCCGTTGATCTGGAAAGTTCATGTTTGGAAGGAGTATCCGAAGCGAGACGGGATCACTTACGATCAGCAGGAAGACCAGACCCCGACCATGGGGGCGGGGTTTGTGCGAAATAAGTGTCCTGGTCGGAAAATCGTAGCTCCTTCACTCGTGGAACTGGAAGGTACATCTTTGGAAGGAGTACCCGAAGCAAGATGGCAGCACCTACGATCAGTGGGAGGACCAGGAGGCGGCCGTTTGGCGCGATGGGCGGGGTCGCGCCGCCCATTTGAGGCGGCTTGCGGTGTGGACAACTCGTTCAGATCGGGCAACCCTCTGTCTGTTATTTCCAACTGACAGGAATGCGATCAACGAGGCCGCTACTATTAGACGCCAAATTGCGGACCTGCTTGCATTCTGACAACACACGTAATCTATTTGGCGCTTTCTCGTGATTTGTTAGTGCTTCTTGTTCTTTCACGATCCTTTTCTCCATAGATACTGTCAAGTTACAACAAGAGGCAGTAAAAAATCACGCAAAAGTGCCAAACAGACGATGAATGTAGGCAGAATACAAGCGGGACCGCAATTCGGCGTCTAATAGTAGCGGTTACATTGATCGTGCTTCTATCAGCTGGAAAGGACAGACAGAGCATTGCCCGATCTGAACGAGTTGTCCGCCCCGCAAACCGCCTCAAATGGGCGGCGCGACCCCGCCCATCCCATCGCGTCAAACGACATACACCCGGAGGACCAGACCCCGACCCAAGGGGGTAGGGTTTGTGCGAAATAAATGTTCTGGCGGAAAATCAATCCTCTCGTCCCCGTTGACCTGGAAAGTTCATCTTTGATTGGAGTACCCGAAGCAGGATGGGAGAACTAGCGGTGGGTGGCAGGCAGGACCCCACTCACACGGGTCGGGTTTTGTGCGAAATAAGTGTCCTAACAGGAAATCGTGGCTCTCTCCTTCGTGGAACTGGAAGGTTCATCTTTGGAAGGAGTACCCGAAGCAGGATGGTAACATTTATGATGAGGGGCAAGACCGGTCTCTGTCCACAGAGAGCTACTTTTATGCGAAATAAATGTTCTAGCGAGAATTTACAACTGTCCCCATGAACCTATTAAGCTCAAATCTTTCAGTAGTGCCGGAAGCAGAATGGGAACACTTACGATCAGTAGCTGGACCAAACCCCGACTATAGGGGGCAGGGTTTGTGCGAAATAAGTGTTCTAGCGGAAAATCGTAACGCCTGTCCCCGTAGACCTGAAAAGTTCATTTTTGGTAGGAGTGTCCTGGGCAAAAAGTAAACAGAGCATACGAGAGGGAGTAGTAAAAACCTTTACAGATTGTGAGGTGAGCTCTAAAGTCAGTGGGACCTGAACAAATATCCTTATAGTAGCTCAAATTTTTCTGAAAACCTGAAAATATTGAAATATAAAATATAAAAAAATTCTTTCAAGTCCCGTTCACCTTAGGACTCATTTCACAACCTGTGAAGGTTTCTTCTACTTCCTCTAGTATGCTCTGTTCACTTTTTCATGTCTTTAGAATGATGCAAGGCAATACAAGGGGTTTTTGTCAAGGTCGCACTGACCTTAAAGCTCACATCACAATCTGTGAAAGTTTTTGCTACTTTCTCCCGTATGCTCTGTTAACTTTTACAGGTTTTTAGATCAATTTGAGTCAATATAAGGTTTTTCATTAAGGTCCACCCACCTTGGGGCTCATATCACAACCTGTAAAGTTTTTGCTGCTTCCTCTCGTATGCCCTGCTCACTTTTTCAGGTCTTCAGAATAATATGAGCCAAAACAAGTGTTTTTATCAAGGTTCCGGTAACCCTAATCTCATATCACAATCTGTAGAGGTATTTACTACTTCCCCCGGTATGCTCTGTTCCCTTTTCAAGTATATTGAAGTGATATGAGAAAAAGCCCACTTTAAGAACTTGATCATCTTTTTAAATTACCTCTAGCCCTTTTTTATCGATTTTTGACTAGAATAATGCATGTTTCCAAAAAACAGGCTCTATTCGAACGCACGCCCGCCCACCGTAGGTGTGACTTCGCCCGATTTATGCATGCCCGAAACGCGAAAGGCCTTGTTCACTCCTTTTACTTTTTGGCCTCTTACCTTGCTTTTGACTTCGTTTAATCGAGTTGTGAACTTATGTTGCAAAAGCCGCCCTCTGCGAGAACGCTCCGCCCACGGCTGGTGAGTTTCTTGCGGCCCACTTGTTGAATATCCCTCACCGTTGCTCACTTTTTCCCGGCTTCTGGGCTAGTATGGGACCTAATCCCGACGTTTTGCAAGTGACACCCACTTCTGTGCAAAACCTGCCCCCTCTGTGCTGACCTTCGCTATGCTTACATGTGCTCCATTGGTCTTATCCTACGCCCAATCTATCAAGAACATGAATCGACTTCTGCGATACACATGTATGTATATATGTGTATCCATCTCCGAGGGGTTCCTCCAAATCTGCACCCCCTCCATGTTTAGCATATACCTCAGCTCACATATCTTTTTGGCTCTCATTTCAGGGACAGTTTCTTGTGCCGCGATGCGTGGACAGGTCAGCGACCAGCCTCATGACAGACGTGCCGCTTCGATTGGAACTCCTTCTCTGAGTACAATTGCTTGGGAATGATTAGAATTCGGGACCGCCTCCACAATGAAGGGTCCTTGTCCTCTTCGGGATAACCGGCTGGCTACCTGGAGTCAACCAAATCTCCACGGTAGAGCTTGGCAAGCTACTGGTGAGAACGCATATGCCACGATCTAAAAAACAAATGGTCCTTATTCCCCTGAGCCCGAGAGAGCTCCCAACAAAGCAGCTTTGAGTAAGACCGCTCGGGAGAGACTCTGTAAAATCTCAGGACCAAAACAGGCTGCCTTGAAGGAGAATGACTGAGTTGGCGATCTGTACTTTCAACGCACGGACGCTCCCATCAGAAGCATGTAGAGAAGACCTGATGATGCAAATAGGAAGAGCAAGTACGTCGTCATCGGATTGGCTGAGCCGAAGAGGCACCGCCCGCTGCACACCATTTTCTGATAGCGAATAAGTGTTCCTTGGAAAATGCGACGGCAGAGGCTCGGCAGTTAGCCAAGGGGTGTCTCTTTTCGGGCATCCTTGAGGTGATACGTCACGTGAAACCGCGCGAGCTAAAAGCAGTCATCGAGCCACATGTATCTAGGTTGGAAAATCAAAATGATTAACGACCTGACTTCAGAGCTGAGCCGAAGGAGATGCGCCGCAAGAGAAGTCTTTTGCTTTGACATACTTGAACTCTGCAAAAGTAGAATGAACATGCTGACAGCGCCACTCAATGCGCTTTGGAGGGGACCATGCTCGGGATTCTCTATCCATGCAAGTGTAGAAGAGAACTCGGAGTTTCGAGCTCTGGAAAATGAACGAAGACCAGGCATGCAGTTGCTCATTTGAAGAACATGAAGATCAGGAAGGTCGGACACCTCATGCGATATCGTCACCCCAGGGCTGTTTCTGACTGGCTCCCTCGAGACTCCGAACGAACACCAGGACGGTAGTCAGCACGATCGTAAGACTTCTTGCCGAAAACTCCAATCAAAAGGAATGTGGCCTCGCGTCCCTCGAACGAGGACAACCCAACTCTGGCTCGCGACAGGGACGATTGAAGACGTTACTGACACATTCTTGATAAGATCGATGATCAACGGGACGACAGGTGGCACAGATGATATACCAGTGACATTTTTTACGCGCCATACCTCGCAACACCGTACATGATTTTGTTTTACCCGAAATTCCGCTCAAGTTACGTTTCTTTATGGTAGACAAACATCTAGAGTGAAGAACCTGAGAGCGAAGAGATCCTCCAAGCCATCATTTTACCTTCGAAATTTTGTGTGGAAATTGGCGTTGGAGATGTAACAAGATGGAAAACAGTCAACAGAGAAACGACGATGTCTGATGCCAACTGATGCCAATGAAGAAGTGTTCCCGCCCTGTCTCCTCTTTTTTAGAAGTGTGATCGCCTTGTGATTGAAAAAAAACCCAAATAATGTCCATTCTGCGGCAAAAAGAAAGGAAGGTATGATCACCGTGAAGGACGTTACAAGCGCATGCTCACTACGGATTATGTTTTGCTCACTAGTCTCACGGAGCCTTCTAGCCCCTACGCCTTCGTAGAGTGAAGCTATGTCATAGAGTGAAGCTATGGAATATTTTAGAAAATAACACTGACTGCGAGAGCGCTCCTCCCGACGCTAGCGGCTCTCCTTCATTTCATTTACTGACCCATCTCTCATATTTGATCATTCTCCTCCAACTCTGGGCTGTTAGGGAACCAAATTAAGAAGTTTTGAGTATGATATCGGTGGACTACCCCGTGGCTAAGAAACGCATCCGCCGTTATTTGAGTCCTTAATTTTGTAGCGAGGACTGCCCGCTTGGGGGCTTTTGAAACGTAATATCGAGTAGAAGTCCATGTGGGGTGTGACGGCAAACTTCAGGGGATTTTGTAATAACCGTTGAAAGCGGATGCTGAATTTTTTACGCGGGGCATAAAACGGGGCAGCTGACCCATTGGTCAGACTTTTGGCTAAAAAAAATATTCTTCGAGTTCCTCTAGGGGTTAGACTCTACTGAATCAGAATGCTTCACTTCATGTCGACGAGTTCGATGATCAAGCATCAGATGAACGATACAGATGAAAAACAAGCGGCCCACAAGGACTGTGCTGACCATGGCGAAATTGAATGGGTTCAGGGCGGGAAGATGGACAGTAGGTAGGCAGACAGATTTATAATACGGATACATGCATGGCATGGAGGTTGTGAAAACTAGGAAGAATTTCATGCTAATCGAGCTGATCCTATACAACAGAAGGTGATTAGTTCTAATCGACTTAGTCATAAACAACCGAAGGGTGAAGAATGACTATAATAGCTTCTGGACAATTCCTACAGCAGCCAGGGTTAGGGATGCGACGGTTGGTTCAATCGCACTGCGCACAGAGGATAAGTTCTGTAGAAAAATGGGACCAATAGGATGGAGTTTGGAGAGCAATCGGCTTGTATGGGACTCAAAATGAGGCATGGAAGGCGCTAAAGGATATTTCCACTCATTCGCCCCCTGAATGCTGCAATAGTCCAAGAAAGACGGCTAGCATGAGAGACAATGCCATTGTTGTCATCCTAAAAAAATGAGAGCTCTGACTACCTAGGGTATAAACTGCGATTGAAACCTTTATCACTAGCTAATTGGGGAGCGCGCTTTTCCAGATTGTCTGGCGTGTGGGACCAAGCGCGCTCTTCGCGGGCTGGGCATGGGTGCATTCGTGCGATTCGAGCTGTGCGCTGCAAGTTGCGCAGCGAAATTCATGACGATTCGAGCAACTCTGGCGCCTATCATTGGGGTACAAACTTGAAGTAAAACAGATTAGTAGGCAAGCTGATACGACTAATCTACTCTTCTTCAAATTTGGGCCCCAATAATGAGCGCTGAAGTCGTCAACTACGACTTTTGCCGCGCAATTCGCCCCGCGCAGCTCGAATCGCACGAATGTTCCATCCCCCTCGCGGGCTAATGCTGTGGCCACACGGTCAGAGAAGGAAGCTGATTTTTACGCAACCGTTCTTTGCAATGAAGTTCCATTGAGATGCCACAGAAGAAGTGAAAAATCATCCACGAAACGTTCGTTCACTGCAACATCCATTGTTATTTTGTAAAGCTCTACAGAAAATAGGAAATTGCTCCTCTCAACCCATATTTGAATCTTCTGAGCTTTGGAACCAGACCCAACGAAATATAATAAAACTTTGTCTAGACAATGAGGATGGAATCTCCAGAAACTGTTGGATGGATTGGTTGGAGGCAGATAGTGTTGTGTTGAACCCTGTGGAAACTTTACTTCAAGTTATTTTCGGCAAGCTTCATGGAACGTCCGAAGGAAAAAATAGTTCCCATTATACAGTCAGAGGGTCTCGTCAAATGCATCGAGTGCCACGAAAACTTTGTTTCGAATGTTTCCCTAAACAATCAACGTACTATATGCAACTGAACAGCTGACAATGTTTAACCATGCTCATTTTATTACTGCACTTACGTAACCTTCCTTTTCCTTTCATACGTAGAGTTAGAGGAGATTGATCCTCGAACCACAACCCACTAAAACCTCTGAAACCTTTCAAAAGGCTGTGAACCTAGCTGGTACACCGAAGGCTAAAAAAGTATGCAAACGCACAATAAATAATCAAAATACTACCCACGACCCCCGCCCACGACCCGCGCGATTCCAGGAGCATGATATGGTGTGGCTCGCCAGCGGACCACGCTGTCTTAATGGGCTAGACAGTGAAAAGGGAGCGTTCACGGAAGGAGCCCATTACCTGCTTTTTTTCACCTAGAAATAAATTTCGAACGTTCACTTTGAACAGTGCTCCGGTAAGTCACCGAAGAACGGAACCTTCTGAACGAATGATACGTTTAATGAAGAATGGGGATCCATGTCTACTTCGGAATTTCACAAGGTCTGTAGCAGTGCCAGGCATTTTGTCCTCGATTCTAATTTCAAATGCAAGGGAAAAGACTTCTGGAGAGGCTACTAAATACCGTGATGCATGCTGACAACAACAACTTGAAAGGGGACAACATAGGGGATACCAGAGAGCTTCAGGAAAACGTGCACACGTGGAAGCGAGTGCTGCCAAGTAACTTTTGCAGGTGAGCGTATGAAAGGCAAGAGCATGAGCTCAAAAGAATGTAGCGTGATATTGAACAACTCTGAAAAATCCGATAGGAAATTCCGATACGAAGTGAGCGATCCATCTCATAAGGCTCAAATAGTGCGGGATGTGAAAAGAACGAGTCTATCTAGCATCTCCTGTTATCCACGGCGCTTCCATTATCCAAAGCGCAGGATGTAATGTCCCCCGATGAATCTCAGAATGTTTGGCAACGATGAGTGCTGTTTGGTTAGTAAGAATCATACTGTTGCTTTATTCTACTGAAATGAGGATGCCTTGTTAGTTTGCGAGAGGCACAAAGCCCCGTCCACCAAAAAAAAACAGAGGCATGGTATTTGATGGTTTGCGCTCTTACAGGGAATACCAAACAGTCTATAGGAAAGCCAGCAAGATTAAAAGCCGAGAGCTTTGCAAGATCAGGAAGATAGATTTAGGTGGAAGATTCCATCAAGAGTTTTTATAAAACAGTTGCATGAATTAATCAACTCCTACCACATCTACAAACAACACGAGAAGTAGTTCATCTTGGCCTCCTCGAAAAAAGGTTTCTACCAGGGAAAGCAAGGAGGAGTAATATCTCACAAGAACCTCGCCTTTAAAGTACTTCGGAAATGTGTAGTGTTCAGTCTATGGCCCTTTCTTTCCATTTTTCTCTGCATATTAACCTTCGAATAATTTCATACAAAAGACGGAAAGTGGGAGGAATCTTCCAATAGAAGTTTCGAGTTTTCTGTTATAAAAGCATTAAACAGGTCATTCGAAGCTGTTGATTCAACTTCAAAATTTTTTCGTTGAATGCATTGATGCTTTAAGGCACTGGTGTCTACGTAGAGAGCAATCAAGCAATCAACTGAATCGGCATCCGCCTCGTCTTTGTTTATATGATCTACGGTTCGTTCCGGACTATACTAATCCTGTACCTGTATGCAAGAATTGGGAAGAATGGTAGCGTTGAGTGGGATTCTCCATGGCATCTTAATTTTCGGTTTCTGGAACCTAGAAAATATCCTGATAAGGTTGCTCTCAAGAAAACCACTGGGTGCCATAATCGTATGAAAGTTATAACGATGGAAAAAGAAAATATTGAAAGTAAAAAGATAAAAGATAAAAGATAAAAGTGAAGATAAAAGTAAAAAAAAGGTAAGAAGTTTAACTAACCGAAGTTTCCCAATTGGAGGTTCTGCAAAAGGGATTCCGAGGAATTGTGTAAGGTGTTTTCCATTTGGAGAGATCAGTTCTTCTCCGAAAAGCGGTGAACCGTCATGAAGATGTATCAAGTCGAGTGTCCACGACTTGGAATACATAGAGGTTAGACAAGCTGATGGCATTAAGTGCATTTGAATGCCCCCTGTTTCTGCATTTTTACAACAGTGGAAGATAAATCAACAAGTGTACCGAAAATAGAAATAGTCCAAGGAAAAACCATGAAAATCGGTTTTTAACAACAGCTTGGAGTTGGGATCCCCTACCAAAGGGATAGATTCTAGTGAAACGATTAGCTGCAGGGAGCAAAAGTAGGATGATGAGCTACGTAATTTCTCTCACCCACCTTCACGGTCGAGCAGTTAATCTCAGTATATCAAAGAATATTTCTAGAAATATATTTAAGTGAGCTCCGAAAAAGAACAAGTCAAATTGTTATCAATCTTGGAGCTTCAGTCAACTACAGCGAATAACAACAAGGAGCAGAAAACTCATATTCAAAACATCGCTGTGAAATTTGAAACGATTCTGCTCACATTTTCGGGGTAACTGTGAATCAAAATCCTGTTGAGCTCCGGAACACGCCCGAAACTCATCCCATTTTCTTCGAAGTGTATCAGTTATTACTGAGGCGATGTGGGTGCATCCATGCTCTGTTGCTATCATATTCAGCCTTCATTGATATCTTACCGAAATTGTTGCCTAGGTTGAAAAAGCTGCAGCTGTTTTGACACGTTGGCGACCGCAGCCTTTTTTGACCGGCCGCCGCGTGGGACTGAGCCATTTTTTGCGTCGTTCAATGTTGTTATTTAATTTATTGACGACCGCGTGGCGCGCCGGCAGGCCACACCATATCGGGCTCCTGTGGTATTTATATTATTTATCAAGTATTCTTATAATTTTTTTCATGTTTTCTAGTATCAGCTGAGTTCACAGCCTTCTGGAGAATCTTGAGGCATTGTGGTCCAGGAACCATTCATTTCCAACTTTAGTTATAGGAGAAGTGGGAGGGTAATGTAAGGACATTATAAAAGACGCGGTCGCCAATGGGTTAATGTTGTTTTTTTTTAACATGAATTACAAAAATATTATCACTTTTATCCTGCATCCTGGCATCGGGACGCATGGTCGCCAACGTGTTAAACTATACACATCGACTCACCCGCAATACTAATGAGCTGAGAAAGAAGGCACACAGCATATCAATAGCTCATCAAACCCGATCTCATAGCAGTTGTCCACTGAAAATCTCTATTCCGCTTACAGTTTCAATTGAAGCAACATCTATCAAATGAGTTAGATACAAAAACGTCACACCAATATCCAACCTTTGCGCAAAACAGCGGTTGAAAAAAATCAAAACCCTGTTAAAAGATATACTTCTGACGATAGCCCATTTGCTCTGAAGCTTGAAGTACGTAGACTAATTATATAGCAGAAACATCACAAATATCGAAAAAGACGATGAGGGAATACTATACAGAAGTAACGGTATATTCTTAGGTAAGTACACGTCTCGCTCACTGCCCATACATAACACAATTTCATGAAAGCCTGAGTAACAAGCAAAAGGGTCGTCCACGACATTTGCCGCACATTTGTTACGGCTAATTTTCAGCTTCTTGGACTAAACAATCACATTTCAAAAGTCAATACCCTTCTCCTGGGGTAAGATAAGAAGACTGTTAGCACGTGAGTACAGCAACTTGAACTGCCCCTCAAAGTGTTTCACAGATTGATAAATTCGATAGTTGATAGAATATATAAATGATCTACCGATCCCAGCAAAGCTAGCATTCAGTTTGTATGCGCCTAATAATTTTGTTTCTCTTTGATTTCAAGTGACCTTTGCTTCCGAAGCAGAGTTCCCCCGGAGAACACGAAAGTGTTTTTCCAGGTACACGTTGTACATAAAAAAGATATCATATGCAATCTGAAGCTATGATATCAGATCCTATCAAGCTGAACAGAAGTGGTAAAAAATCATATATACCTCGCGTAAACAACTCATTGTACAGCCCGGCTACAGTTCCGTCAAAAAAACTCGTGCTAGCGGGCTGGCAACCATGTCATTATTATATTCAATCTGATGACCGAAGCATAAACATGAGTCTAGAAAAAGGTCGCAGGGAAGTATCGTGAGCATAGAGCTCGAAACAAAAGTAGTTCGAAGTTTTAATGAGCTCGTTCTCGTGTCAAGAAATCAGGGAAAAGTTGTGTTATATTCTGACTATTTCAATATGTATTGAAAACAGAGTTAGTTCGCAAAGTGTCTGTAGGAGCTGGAGCGTTAAAGAACCTCAGGAGCGATATAAGTTGACGAAAAGCCTAGAACAATGCTGTCAGGTCAAGTCAGTAGGGACAAGTAAACCTACGGGAATTCGTATTTGGCATGGTGATCAGAACAAAGTATGATTTCAAGCCGACACGCCTATAAAATCCTTTCGCACCGTTTTCGATTGGTCTCGATTGGTTAAAAGCAGGTTCGGTTGATGCCCTTGCCAACCTCATGCCAATCTTGTAATAGAAATAGGCAGGCTATAACTATAGGGGCTGCCTTTGTTTCACAAACTCGCCATGAGGTTGAAAAACGTTCCAGGTTTGTTACCTTGGAAGAAGGTATTCAACTGCTCGCCGGTATGAAACAATGGAACAGAGTTATACTTGATAAAGCTCAGCAACTAACTATATTCAGATGAACACGTGAATGGATGGCTTCTCCCAAGCAAGGTATCGTAGGCGGATGACCAAAATTAATCACAACCTCTTCCTAGCTAGCTCCATGCTCAACCTACAGACTTTCACATAAAGGGCATTCATCCTTACCTAACTAGATTCCTGAATCGAGTGAGCACCAGCATGCTCAAAAGATGTTTAATTGCATTCGACAAACCATCATTTAAATCAACTCGCACTAGGAGAATGTAATAGCTGAGTGAGAAAGAGGATAAGCGATTAACGATGAAGGATCAATCGATTTATGCACCTGCTCGGGGGTGGCAGTTGTGTGGCCGTAACATTCGGTACTTCGACTGAAATAAGGTATTAGCAAGGGTCAGCTTCACATTATTCCTATAAATGTTCCCTTGCTCTTTGCGAAAAGAAAATATAAGCAGTATCATAAAATCTGTCAACACTGAAGGTAAACGTCCCAACGCTCTCCGTGCAGTGAGTGTTGCGCTGCATGTACAACCCAGTGGGCGTATGCACCCACTGGGGATGACCTCCAAAGAAGTTTACCCGTTGAGGAGATGCTGCAGTGCTATTGTGCACTGATCAAGGAGACGTTTCTTTCTACCTGCATATTTTCACAATGTGCTTTACTGACATACAAAAGCTCAAAAAAAATTTCCTCAAAAAAAAAAAAAGAAATTAGGTTCTCAAGTGAATGAACAAAAAACGATCTTTGACCGATTCACCAGTGCTAACCCTTCCTTTAATCCTCTTATAGAGGTTCCTTGGACGATGCAGCTTGCAGCTCAGCTGCAGCCCTTGATTTTTTTTTTATTATGTGAGCCTCCAGGAAGAGTTCTATCTCTCAAAAATGCTGTCACCTGATATCAGCATACATGAAAAGAAGGCAATATATAGTAAAGAGGAAATTGAAAGAGTATAAATGGAAGAAAGG
The DNA here is from genome assembly GCA_000469685.2 of Haemonchus contortus. Taxonomy (NCBI): domain Eukaryota; kingdom Metazoa; phylum Nematoda; class Chromadorea; order Rhabditida; family Trichostrongylidae; genus Haemonchus; species Haemonchus contortus. The sequence continues at coordinate 22,567,280 of LS997567.1, read as the reverse complement.
ATCCGAAGAAGGTGGATCTGTGGAGGTACTGTGAGTTCACAATTTAATGCAATGAGTGCAATACTGCCACCACTTTATGGTCAACCGACGGTTTGCGACAGATTAATCCTTTGCAAATCGTTGCTTCGCCACAACTTTTGCTGAATTGCTTAGTTCAAGAGGGAAGTGAGATCAGCAGAGGAGGGCAGCTTGCGAGCAAGCAGGGTTTCGAGGAAGTTCACTGCAGTCGATCATAACCACCCTCTTACAAGACTCATTGAAGTATGGCGAGAGTATGAACCGTTATGTCTTACGTTCATCGATTTCCAGTGCTGCTCTCGAGAACACCATGCGTCATTCGGAATGGGAAGACTTGGGGGGAGTGAGGGTTGACTGCCGCTATCCACATCACCTCCGCTTTGCAGACCATATCGTGCTTATAACACCAAACATCAAGCAGGGGGAACGAATGCTGGAGAAAAGGAAACACGCCGCGTGGGGAGCATTTAAGAATATCGAAGAAGTGAAGAAGACAAAGGACATCCGGTTCCGCGCTCACCTTTCCGATTCTGCGTTCTCTACCGCTTTGACATACGCCTCAGAGACTTGGGCTCTACAAAAGCAGGATGAGCATGCTGTCAGCGTTACTCAACGGGCTTTGGAAAAAACATGCTCGGAATTTTTCTATACACGCAAAAGGAATCTGGAGTTCCGAGCTTCGTCATCGAACGAAGATCAGGGATGCTGACGATTACGCCAAGAAATCGACGATCAGTGAGCCGGACACCTTATGCGATATAGTGATGACCGTTGGACCAGGACGGTAACTGACTGGATCCCTCGGGACATCAAATGAACTCCAGGACAGCCACCAACGAGATGAGCAGACTTCTCCACGAAAGCTCTGGACGGAAGGAATGTTGGACCTCGTGTCTGTGAAGCGAAGACGATTCACTTTATCACTTTGACTCGTGAAAGGTACGAATTGAGACGTTACTGGCGCTCGCTCGAGGAAGTCGATGATCAACGGGACGACAGGTGATACAGGTGATTGTTGACCACATTCATGAGACGCCTGAGATAAACGTAGGGCGATATCTCCTTGGTAGGTGCACCATCGATCTTAATTTGACATTCGTCAGACCAAGCATTCTTCATGGACTGTGTCTTTGTTTGGTTGATCCATAGCCCTACCTTATTTCGCGCTTTATTAAGCTCAGCAGGCATAGTCTCAACTTTTGTAATGCTGTTTAGAAAGAAAACAATGTTATGCGCGAAACAGAGTTTTGAGAAGAACCGTCCATTCATACAAATACCCCTTTCGTCCTAGTCTAGCGACTTCGTGACCCACTGCAGCGCGGCTGTGAACATCTTTGACGAAATAGTGTCGCCTTGTCTCACATTCTTTCCTATGGGACTGGAGAGAGATCTTCACCGTCGCGCTGCAGCGACTACTGCAGTCAACCAGTTCCCGTGCAGAGAGTGTTCACTTATTGATCTACCAGTGCTAAAAGGACCGCATTCGTTCTGATGCTGTCAAATATTTTTTCATTGTCAGCAAAGTTAAGGACGAGAGGTATTCGGAATTTTCGACACACTTCGACCACTGCGACCGCTCGAATGAGGTCTGAGCAGATTTCCAAAATTTGGCTCGCTCTACAGGTTAGGCTTCATCGAACGTCCGCGACATGTGGGTTAGAATGATCTTAGTGTAAAGCTTGCAAAGTGCACTCAACGGGATTATTGGTATAGTTGTGAAGATCATTCCGGTCTCTCGTCGGGGCCTGCAGTAGCGCTGCTTTTCATGCTCGCGATCGCAACTCTCACTTCTGAAGGAAAGATCTAAGGAGCTGTTCCGCCGGTGGGGATTTTTGGTTCTCGCACGCGTGTCATGGATCGGTACGTGTTGATGTAAAACCTTTGATAACTTCCTACCTCTCGAATCTCGATGTTGTAATTGTTCCCTCCTCCTTCCTCAAAGCGAAAGTGTAGCACTGTGGTCCTGAAGACCCCGATGTCATTTTTTGAAACTAGTTCTGTTCAAGGCTGCCTTCAGTAATCTCCTTCCTCTGAATAGGTGAAGGCGCACTGCTTGTCTGCAGCTAATATTCGCTTGCAGCCTTTCAAGATGTATGGAGTTTGGGTCAAGCTCAAGATTCTTCTTGTCCTGAGAAGATCCTTTGTCGCATCTAAAATGCGGAGGTATCCACACGAGGAAGCTTGGCCTTTCAGCACATGTGAAGAGACCCGGAACAGTGCATCGTAGTCATCGGTCGGGTCATCCGAGTGCTGGCAGTCATATTGAGACAAGGCGTCATTCCGAACATATCCGTCGTTTACAACATGCTTCGAGCTCCTAGCGCGATGTTGAAACACCAGTAGAGTGTGGGGAGTAGCAGTTGACGATGGAGACGGTCTTCAACAGCGTGAGTCGTAGGCGTGGATGGTTTCTCGTAGCGCAATCCCATGATACATAATGTGACTAGCAGCATCGAGGAGCTCGTGGAGAGCGGCATTGGAAGAGACTGTTTTCGCGTTGTAGGTGCAAAGTAGGAAACAGTCTCGCGTGTGAAGGGAGAGCTGTTATGGTTCGAAATCTAAGGCGTCCTGCGCAATCTTAGATTTCTTGCCTCTCACAGGTTGCCATACCGTGCGACGCCGAAGACGGGTTGGCCCAGTGTGCGGGGTACTGGAACTGTCTTGTTGCTGTTTTAGCGAGCTTGCTCCTTGGAGTCTCAACACTGCCCTGTCAGGGCTAGTACTGACAATGAGTCTTCACCATCGTGGCTATAGCCACCGTGGATCAGAGGGAGCTGAGGTGGCGTCCTTTTTGGCCGTTGGACATGCAGACGTGGCCTTAAACTACTGGTTGTGTTATATATTAGACACTGTATAAATGCTAATTAAGAAAATAATGAAGGCTCCAACGTAAAACTTCGTTGAGCAGTAGGAAACGTAGACGACAGATTTTGGATCATCCAGCTGACAACCGATGGTAGTGACGAAACTTTGTGACAGAGCGACAGGACGCCTTCCCTTTTGGTAGAAGGCTATCTCCCCGAGTGAGTCCTTGTCCTCAATCCAGAACACGATGACTTAGAACGTTTCGGGGCCTGCTGTGTGCATATTAAAGCATGCAGAACGAATCTAACTGTGACCTCGGGAGGGCGGACAAGGGGGATTCAGGCAAAATGGCCGCCATCCCTCCATTTCTTCGCACATCTTCCTAACCACAGAGCAGAACGAAATCAAACGCAAAGCAGCAAGTCGGTCAGGATAAGCTCCCGCATGATTGAAGAACATTGGAGCTTTGCATCAGAGCATAAAGGATAAAGTTTTTGACGTTAATCAATCCCGTCTGAGGGATGCACCCCCGCACTCGACTTCCATTCAGAATCGTAGTGGCGTGATGAGTGCGTATGTGGCCTATACAATGACTTGTGGTGGCCAGCCGATGTACAAGTCAGTGCTTTTATCCTCCCAGACAAGTCTGGTACCAATTCACCGACTCCGGAGGGATGGAAGGCTTGGTTGGCCTAGGCGGGCATCGATCCAGGATTCGAACCCCTGACCGTGCGTCTGATATAATGCGCCACTTGCCACTACACCACCTCCGCCCGCATCAGAGCATATGCAGAAATATTATTGTTACGTAAACCAGAATTATTGGAATCGGACACGCCTACATGCCTAAACGCCACCCTCCCACCACGTTGAGGTAGTAGACAAGGGGGCGAGCACCGTACCTCCGTAAAAAGTATTCGTAGTTGCTGCCCAATTGAGAGGCAGCAACTGCGCTGAAACCCTTTCCCCCCAAACAATAATTCAAGTTGATTTGAGCTGAAGCCTTGTCTAGTCCCAGATGCGCTCAATTCCGTGGTTCTGTGGGCGCGTACACTCGCACGAAGAACCACAACTCGTGTAGACTGGATGCAGCAGAGAATAACATACGGAACCATCCTTACTCCACGATGGAACGCCGCCCGTTCTGGACACTTTATCAGCTCCTTCTGCTAGCAGAACTTCTTCAACTTGGAGCTTCTTCTACCACTTCGTTGAGTCTGCACGTGCTCTCTTAGATTTGCAAGCACCAACGATGTCGGCTTTGAGCTTTTTCAATTGTTGCAGGTAGGAGAGGGTCCGTCGATAATGGCCCGACGTTGTGAGAAGTGATAAGTGATCGATATGCCCGTGGTTCTTTTTCCCACGATGTCGTACGGGCTTGTGAAGCGAAGTCGGGAGTCTTCGCACACCCATCTAGGGTCCAAATCATACCATTTTTTAGAATTTCGATGGTTCTCTTTAGCAGTAGTTACTTCAAGTTGAAGGTCCTGAAACTGAAAAACCAAATTATCACGCCACTACGATCCTGATTGCAAGTCGAATGCGGGAGAGCGTTCCTCAGATGGGATAATCAAGCCAGAAGGTTTGTCCAAAAAAATGAATTAATGCAGATAATGAAATCAGTCATAAAGTTTCTTGAAATATGCTGGTGTTCATGGTTTCCATACGCTGAACTGAAGCTCCTAGCCGGAGTAAACAAAGTGATTCAAAATGAATTCGGAGAAGAGAGTATTTAGGTTATGATAGCTTATCGTGGATTGAAGGGCACGTCACTTAGAAGGCGATCTATTCTCCTCATCGTCAAAGTTAATTATAATACTAGCACAAAAACATAACACTTTTTCATCCGTCACCCTTTTAGTCCATATCCATAGCTGAACAACTCTCGAAGCAACAGTAAAATGTACACCAATAGGAACCTATTAAAGGATTCGAATGTAGAAATCTCGTTGATCACATTCTTACGGCATGGTTTTGCATGCTTCTTATACACATTGTTGGAGCCTAGAATGAGCGCGAAACTACTTGGTTACTGTGAAATATACCGCTAGAAGGAGTAGAAAATACCGCGAGACTGCTAGAGTTCTCCATTGGCCCTTCACACAAAATACGTGGCTAACGAACTTTCGCATTGCTTTTACTGTTCTCCACTGTTTTCATATAAGTTTAGTTCGCCGTGAGAGTATCAGAATAATCACGCTTTAACGCATTACTCAGATATGAAGCCGTGCATAACACTTAAACACTGGAAACGAAGTTCCATTCAAAGGGAGGAGTCAACGTGAAGTATAAAATGAAAGGTGAAAAATACAAAAAAACTGAAGAATTATCTGGTGTCTGTATTCTTTACGAGCAAAGCTTTCGGATTATCTTACGTTAATAATAGCCTGTTTGGAGATTTCAGCAGAAGTTATGGCGAAAGCTCTGCTGGCGCGCCGTGCCTGGGCTGACGCGTGAAAATACTTAAACTTGCTGAGAATTACTACAAGGGGCGATGAACAATTAGCGGCAGGAATGACCTGTAGACGACCCCAGTTATTAGTTTTTACCCTAGGAGATGGAGAGGGAGGAGGGAGAATCTTTGGAGCACTCTCTGACCAGATCTCTGGGTCCCCACACATAAAAACGCCGCGAGGAAATTTGGGCATAGGATGCCGGAAAGCAGCTCCACATGACAGATTTTTGGGATGTTTTTTTGTAATTCGAAATGGTAGTGAATCAATGAATGAATGAATCACGATGAATCACAAATCACAAATGAATGTAATGAATCACAAATAGATATATGCTCAGTTCACAGGCTCCGAAGAAGGCAATTCCACCGAAACGGTAGTAGTGAATAAGAGTGGAAGTATAAAGGCTATCCAATCGGCAAAAAACTCATTTTTATAGCGAGCGATGTAGCGACAAAATCCATAGGAAGGGAAGAAAATTACAAACGATTCCGAGTCGACACAAGGTGAATTTTCGTTGCGAATCATGTAGGGCTGAAGCCTACAAAATTTTATCAAAAATCTACCCAAATTGAAAAATAGATCGGAGAATGAAATGGAAGGGACAAAGACGGCAAGGTTAGAAGAAAACAACTATTTACGATCAATCGCGTAGGCCAAGTCTGCGAACTTTTGATCAAATCCATGTAACTGTCCAAACACCTCTTTAGATACAGAAAGGATCAAAGCCAAAAAGTTGGAACAAGACAGGTTCTGATGACGAATAATTCACAGCACAAGTATGTGAAAACCTATTCAAAAGTTTGCTTATATTTGCAGATGTTTTCAAACCGAAATGAAAGGGATAATGACTGCAAATCTTTACTATATATAACCCACAAGTTTGGTGTGTCTGTTTGTTTGTATGTATGTATGTAACTATGTATGTCTGTGTGTCACGCTACTCGGTTTCACCGAAGAGAACACCTTTAGAGGTCGGGACAAGTTTGGGATGGGTGGGCCTGAGACAGTATTAACAGAGCACATACGAGCTCTGTGGAGCTCCGCCCACGGGGTTTGGGGCAAGTGCCGGAATGGGCGGTGCCAAGAGCTAATTACCTTGTTTTGGCCTCGAGAAAGTCCAGACACCGGGAAAATTGAGCAAAGGTGAGGATTGGGTCATTAAACCAGACGGAGGAGACCCACGTTCTGTGAAAATGGGCCTATCGGGACCGGGCGCTGTACAGTTCTTCATCGACGTGATGGCATGTCATATTTCGGATGGGAGAACCGAAGGGGCGATATATTCGTCTTGCCTAAGATGGTTGGTAGGAAGGTAGACGTGGCTGTCAAAGAGATCCGAGAAGAAGTCGTAGATGACCTTCTCCATTGCCCTTTGAGGTGCAGTAATTGTTCCGTCAGAACGAAGATGGAAACTCTGTTCTTATGATTGACCGAGCTCCGTCGGTTTTTGCGAATGCTCCTTCCGGCCTAAACAGCTATGTCCATAAGTGCAGCTGTTCTCCTTTTCAGTAGTTCCTTTATCGCTTCTTTGCATAACTTCGCAAATTCGGGCGTTTGTTGACGACTGCTTGCAGCTCAAGTGATTCCTTGCTGACGTATCAGCTCGAGAGTTTTCGATGAGATTCGTCTCTGGCTAGTTGTAGACTATCTGCTCTCCTAGCACTATCGTGAAGATGTTCGACGAACCGGTTGTGTTCCTCATCAATGTCGTCGATAACGGAATCTTCCCATTCAGCGGTCCCAGATGATAGAGGTTTTGAGGCTTTGTTGCCCCAAAACATAAGGTCTTTGTCTACCGTGATAACCGCATGCCTCAGATTATGTTGTCCTACGCGAGCTTAAACGGCCGCATAAAAGAAGTCGACTTCAGCAATCTTTCAGCTTCTGTGCTACTGTTTTGTCTCGTTCACCATTGTCCACTTCGCAGCGGCCAACAACATCTACTGGACAATATCGAGGACAATATTATTGTGTAAGGGCATTTGACCAGCTGATCCATAATACTGAACTTCGTCAGATATAAATATCTGAACAGCCGACTTTGCCCAAAGACGCGGCAACTCAGGCAGAGTTTATTGGAGAGCGACCTTCAAAAGCAATATAAGGAACCAGCGCTGACGAAATGAGGAAACATTCATTCAATGTCTAATAACTTGCATTCAATAGCTTGCTTTCGATGTTTTCATTTTACTTGCTTGTTGATCTCAATATGAAGTGTCGAAGTTTGAAGTAGGCCCAAAATTTTGTGATACTCAGAATACGTGTGTGAAGATGAAGCATATCTGATCATTTCAGGGGCCATTCTATTTAAATCTTTGTTACTGGTTGATCTGTAATATAAACACAAAAAACATATTAATAAATCACGCATGCACAAAAAAACATAGCGAAATGAGCGCGGTCGCATGTGTCTTACGCTGCCTCACGTGGCCTGCAAAACGCGGGATATATGTGTTCTGCTTTTTCGTCACCGTGTTAAGTGCACGCTGCAAACGCGTCCGTGCTAGCGTCTCCACATGTTACCAGTCGCACGTCTGCCTTGCGGTAATGAATGGCAGCAGCAAATTTTGGAATCCTTGAATATTTTTCAAAATAATCCTATCTTCTACTTACTTACATTCTGTCAGTAGAGTGTTCCTATTAAGCCCATATCTGGAGGGAAACTGTGAGAATACTTTGGCTTTACCAGGAAGTGGCAAATCCCACTCCATGGGGTCATACACTCATGGACAGAAACAACTAAACTTGATAATGCACGCTTAATAACCTGTTCAATTTCGGCTAATGCACTCATTAGTACCAGATGACCTTCTAACGCGTGCTATCTCACCCATCTTAGCTTCGGATCATTATGCTCTGATCTGTCAACTTCTGGATCGCTTCTACAACCTGCATTTCAATCATAGCTAATCCGCAATGATTCATGTGCAGGTCGTCGAATTACTCATTTCCCACAATCTTAGTAGAACCGGTTGCCCTTCCTAACCGTGTCCGCTATCGGGGAAGATCATCTACGTAAATTGTCTCTGATCGCCCTCACCAGCTGCTTATCTTTGGCATATGACTTGAGTGTAATAGATGATTGCTGCCTGTAATAGCGATAACTATAATAGTCTGAATGTCACACGCGTGGATCTAGAATCTCGTAATTTGTCCACACTTGCAGGTTCTCTTCAGTCTCTCAACCATAGACATCGAGTGGCATCTCTATCAATTTCTTGTAGTCACATTTATTTAAATGCCTTCTCTATGTCTAGTATCAGAGCTACCAGACATTCTGACACGAAGAATTAACTCCACATCAAAAAAAAAATAACTGGCTTTCCATGCTTTGCTGAAGTGGAGGCGCCCTTTTCCTTCGGATCGTTATCGTCTACAGCAAATGGGGTGTGACATTCGCGTCAAGGGACCAGTTATTGCACCCAATTGCAAAAAAAAGTAATCGAAATGGGCACCATTTCCCTAAACCTAAGAAAACCCCTGATACAGCAGTGTCGGGTAGCACCACTCGTTAAAGGCTGCTAAAAACAAAGGGTCAAAGCAGGCTGCTCAAAAGGAGAAGAACTAGAATGTTGCACTTTCACTGTACGGACGTTACATCGGAAGCGTGTATAAATGATCTGATGATGCAAGCTAGGAAGATCAAGTACGACGTTATCGCACCGACCGAGACGAGAAGGCATCGCCCGCTACACGCTGTATTTGAGAGTAGAGAAAACTGTTCCTTGGAACATGCGACAGTGCGTCGGAGGTGCAGGTGTCTTCGTCAACACGCACTTAGCCATGAATAAAGATCCGAGTGAAAAATTGACAACCCGAGTCGGACATTGCGATTAAGAAGGTGTGCCTGAACCCCAGCTCCAAGAACTTTGTTGCCTACGCACCAACATCGATCTGAGAAGAATTGGAAGTCTTCATCTGAATCCGGAGAGAAGAATTTGACTTTGACAGAAATTCTTTCTCCAAGGTCATCTCGGTGATTTCCACGAACTAGAAGAACGGCCGAAGAGCTCCACATTGGGTCTCACCGAATGGAACAGGATAAGCAGAAAGAGAGGCTGGACGAGTTTATCATGTCCATTCCGGCCATCCATGGTAACTCTCAATTCTAGAAGCCCTCTCATTTGCGATGGATATGGGAGTAACCTGGTTAACAGTTCCATAATGAAATAGAACACATCATCTTCAATCAGAGGTTTTACCTTACTGACGTCACTGTAGTTCGGGAATACTATACGGGATTGAACCAGAGTCTCCTCCGCGCTAGATTCTGCATCTCAGTGCATGCAGAGAGAGCTGTCACGTCCAAGAACGAATCCACAAGACCTCCTTCAGCTGGGACCTCTTCTCTTCTTTTGCGAGTGAATGGGAAGGCTCCTTCATCAACCACTCCGATGAAGAATACAACCGACTCTCGAGCTGATACGCTACCGTGGAATCGCGAGAGCTGCAGGCAATCATCGACGAACGTCCGAACTTGCAAAGCTATGAAGGGAACCGATAAAAGAACATCTAAAAGAGAAAAGAGCAGCAGTCGTGGACGAAGCCTACGAGTCTGGAAAGAGCATTTGCGAGCCCTGACGGAGTTTCGCCAACTGTCTTGCAGCTGTGACTTCCATTCGTCGTTCTGACGGAACAGTTACTGCCCCGAAAAGGGCAACAGAGAAGGTCGCCTTTGACTTCTATTACTCTTCTACGATCTCATCGACAGCCAGGTCTATCTGCCTACTCACCACCTGAGGCAAGACGAATATATCGCTCGTTAGGTTCTCCCCTCCGAAATACGACATGCCATCACGTCGACGAAGGACTGTACGGTCACGATAGGAATAAAGAAAATTGAAGGATTGAAGAATTAATCATATAAGCCGCATATAAGCCATTAAGAAGGCAGGGGCAAACGGGGTCTCGGTAGTGTAAGGGATAGAGCCAAGCACAAGTGCGGATTCGAGTCTCGTCCGAGACTGACGTTTTGTCCATGAATCGCCAACCTTGTGAAACTTTCTTCACAGCTTTGAAGCTTCTCACATCCTTGAGATCATTTTCCATTTGTCTTCCTCCCCTCCCCAAGGTTGCGAGCCGTAGCGAGGTTGAGAATCCTCTCCCCTTTTTGGTATCTGACTCCTATTCTTCTGATATGGTGGATTCTTTCTTGGTCCCATCGTTCACTAGTTCCTCCATTGTGGCAACATAGTCCTTTTCCATAACTGATCTGGTCATGGCCTCGTCATGATTTAGATGGAAATTGCCCTTTCTGTAGTCGGGTCAGCCGGCTCGCGGAACGTACACGGTTATTATTGTCCATTAGGCCCTCTTTCATATTTATCCTCCCAGTCATGGAACGATTGTGAATCTTTGCCGGCGGAAACAGAGTCCTTGGAAGATTTTGTTATCTCCACGCCATTTCCTCTCCAGAATTCACAGCGAGCGAGCCAACGTACGGAATTCCCATTTGTCCGAAATCATTCATTCCTCGATAGCCTCTTCCCTCACAACTCGTGGGGGGCTTCTACACGGCTTCTACACACTGAGGATTTAAAGGGGAAAGGTTAGTGATAGGTCAACAATCAGGCGAAGAAGACCCACCTGCTGTGGGTGGGCACCCTCAATGCGGAAGGTACTTTCCAAAAAAATCATCACTCGGTCCCAACAAAGCTCGGACGCTAGAAAACAATAGAGGGGGTAGTGAAGGTCTAATACGTGCTGGGCATGTATAAACTCAGGGAAGCTCCGCCTTTTACTCTTTCTGAAACGCGAAAGAAGTGATTAGAACGTGTAGGAGGAAGTGGTCGGATCACCAAAGTGGGTTTGCTCTGGAGTGAGCGTGGTCAAGATCAAAAGTTCATTGCTATGTTTAGAACCGTTCGATAATGCGGAAATAAAGCAGTTACAGGTTGTGACCACGCTCGACTCTCATTTAATCTTGACCTGTTTTTCTGCTTGTTTAGGTGTTAGGCTGTTGTCACCACCCTACTGGCGCCATTCCAGAATTCACGATTGTGGGTATGAGGGGCGAGGGTGCGCAAAAAGTGAGCATTACCAGAAGCATGATTTTTGTTCCCGTGGGCCTAGGCTGTTCAAATTTTACAGGGATACAAGCGGCAGAAAAGGGGTTGCGATCGAAGGTGACAAAACTGAACTTAGCTTGCGGGGAGCATGAAGTAAGCGAAAATCGCTCCCTCAAAATCAGAACGTTTAAATTAACAAGGGATGCAGAAGGCGAGATGGAAATACTAAATTGTAGGCGAAAGGACTTGACTAAGTCCAATCAAGGGGCGAAGTGCACAAAATTATTCTTTCAAAGCTAAAGCAGCCAAATTTGGAAACTTGGAAAATATGCAGGCGAGAAGATGCGAACACTAACGGCAGGTAGCAGCTAGGATTCACGCAATGGGGATGTTGGCCGACACGACGGTTTGCTAAATGGATCTGTTTTGTTGCTGACCGATCAATCGCGTCACAACTCTTAGGAAGTTGAAGAGATGTAATGGGAGTATTCCTGTGAACGTAGCGATCGGTCATGGTAACTGTTTTTGTCCATTTACTGTGTCGATTTGCACCACCTGATATGGATCTGCCAACTACTCGTTTCCCGAAAAGAAAAGGAGAGAAATAGTGATAGACCTCAACAGGACATCCCATCATGAACATAAAAACGTTAGCCGATCTACCTGACTGGTCAGAGGAGAAGCCTTATAAATTAGCCACATGCTTTTATGAGAATGCTGTACCGTATGATTCTTTAGCTGAGCTGAGCCGAGGTACCACGCAGCTGTAAAATACGAAGATAAGATGACTAGAATTGAAGTCAGGCTCGCTTCTGGATACAGCTCAATTGCTACCAGTCGCCTCTTCACCGAAAATGGGAGCTGTGACGGTACTAACCTCATTGCCTATACCAGCGCTTCGCTTCCAATCAACTGTTGTACTACTGCCCTTCACACTTTCAGGAAACTATACGCGTGCCAAGCAAGACAGGATCGAGAAGGGATATTGTAAGATAGGTAAAGCGAGGTGAAGACTGCCAATACTAATCATGGTTGACATCCTATCTTCGTCACCGAAAAACTTCATTCGTCGTAAAATTAATCGTACTTGTGGTGAAGAGTCGCTCCATCGGCCTATTTGTGAACCCGGACCCGAAACTTGCACCATTAATTGAATTCTTTTTCAAACTTGCAAGGCATAGTTCTCATCAAGTCTGTGATCAATCTTGTGGCTACCCTGAGGACGGAATGAATCACGAGCTCAACAACTCTTTTATTCCTGCCTTTGAGAATAAATTAATGAATTGCAAAATAAGCACGATTATCTGCATTCAATAGCTTCAACTAATATATCATCATTAGACGAATGCCTTTCTTAAATGCTCTTCGTTTTGACATGAAATACAAAAGTCTTCATTCTTTGAAAAATCTCGCAAGATTGGCGAGTAATGGGCAAATCCTAAGTAGATAGTACGAGTTTGAGTCACTTCGATTTCGATGCAAAGTCTAGCCCGTTAATTGACAATTTTTTGAGACTTTCTCATCGCGTGTTGCGGCAAAATAGAGCAGTTGAATCCTTTCCAGAACTCGCTAGAAAACTATATCTGAATTCCCACTGAGAATTGTGTACATTTGAAAGGGCATTGCTGCAAGATGAAGCATTAGCCAGCGAGGCAATTTCTGGTGAAAATTTCTCTTCTAGATATGTTGCCTCCTCTCCTCCCTCAACTTTTCTCACATTCGGAATTCTCTAATCCATCTAATCCATAAGCTGCAGCACACGCCATTCACGTCATTTACCAAATGTTATAATCCGCACTCTCGTCGTCTATCGATTTCCTCCGCTCAGGAACATCTCGGTCCAGGAGAAACAAACGACAAAACCGCATACTTGTGAAGCCCCTACAATTCCAGGATTTCCTAGCTCTCAGGCTTTTCAGTTGCGCGGAAGAAATAGGTTCATTCTTTCTTATTTGTCCATCATGTGTTCAATTTTTCTGGGGATTACTATGCTCTGAAACTTCCCTTCTACTTCTTCGAACGCAAAAAGTACTACTTTTTTCCAAAAGTCCTTCAGCTTGAATTGCGCTGATCGCTCTCTACTCTTGGCATATTTTGAAGTGAACATTTTCACTTGTTGTTGAAACGATAATCGAATATCTGCAGTTTCGTTATTTAGGGTAACGTTCGCTATTTTGATTCCAGTAACGATCAAATTGAACTGTACAGGATTCAAAAGAATCAATCTAAACTAACATGCTGCCGTGTTATTGTGCAGTGATACATGCTGTGACTTTGTGGATCTCAGTTATAATGGGTGCTGAATTCAATCAGTTGTCGAAAGATCTTGAAGGCCAACTCTACGAGGACCTTCTCTTTGACTACAATAAAATTCCGCGACCCGTCAAGAATAGCTCAGACATTCTCACCGTGGATGTTGGTGCCTCCCTAATCCGCATCATAGATGTGGTGAGCTAGTTTCTGGTACTTTAGATATCATTGAGCTATCTGAAATCATATTTCTCTGTAGGACGAGAAGAATCAAGTGTTAACCACGAATCTATGGTTGGAAATGGTATGTTATCCAAACTATCGCGTAGCAGGTTCTAAGGCATATATCCAGAGGAAGCACCCGCTCTTACAACAATTACCTTACAGAAATGGTTCGATTCAAAGCTTGTATGGGATCCTATCAAATATGGAGGTTTGCTTACTTTGCATATACCAAGCGATCTCATTTGGACTCCAGATTTGGTGCTGTACAACAAGTAAGTCAAAATGTTCAGGTCTGATTACTTAACCATAAGTTTATCAGCTGAATGCGTCAAGGAACCTGTGACACATTCGCATAGAATCACTGTAAGTATAACGCCTTGTAAATCCCGAGGAATCGTAGAAAATCATATTTACCCTCGATTGCGCTTCATTTACCTTACAAGGAAGGTCTTTCAGGGCGTGGGACGCTTTTCGAAAATGGTTTTCTGCATGGGATAGGGGCTTGAGCACTGAGTATAGAACTATGGTCCATTTCCGCTAAATGGCCGTCTGAATGCCAAAAAAAAGGAGTGAAAATGTTTCTGTCAGAAGCTGCCATTTTAACCCACTGAACGTCGTTTGTTTCATTCAAGGCGTCGACTGTCGGCACAGTAGAAGGCCCCACTGGACTGCGCATCGAAAATAACCTGAACGGTAGCCAAAAAAAGGGGCCACATCTTGGAACATGTTGAAGAGTGCGGGGAGGTTTCATATGCGCTCTCCACGATTGAGTTCCCAGCAGCGACGGATGGTATGGTGGGAAGCGATGTGGACTTCGAGTTGGACGTCTAGGTTGGGTTGGCGGTTCGGATCTCTGGGGCTGTGCCGTTTTTGCATTTTATGCTGCCATCTCCAGATTGCCTCCATTTTATACCAGGGGCAAAGCAATGCTCGACTGGTCATGGTCGTGACCAGGACCACCGATAACCTCTACAAGTCGTTTGAATTCGATGTTTGTTTGTTTGTGATGTTTGAATTCCTCATCTCACACTATATAAGTGTTTTAATGGGGGTCAAAACCCTATAGTACGGTTCCTGCTCGATGGAAGCTGTCCTCGACCTCGTTCGTCGATGCAAAGATCACAGGATCCCCAGATTCATTGTAGCTCCCGATTCCGACTTTTTCCTGGGCGTCAACCGCCGACTTCTGTGAGAAAACTAATCAGATTCTCTTTCAACTCGTCCTCTTGCTGAAGGATCCGTAAGCATTGGGCTTGATGTAAAAAGCTGCCACCCATGAGGGAAATCATTCAAGCGCCAGATTACTAGATTAGTGACTAGATGAAGGGTTTGAGCGATACCCGTTCTCAACTACGATCCTCTAACTCCGCGTCCTGCTATGAAAGGATGGCAGGACGCGATCAAGAAAGACATTGCTGAAGTCGAAGTGGCTGCACAAGATTTTGATCGTGAGGAGAGAAGGAAATGGAGATAACCAACCAGAACAGTGGACAAAACCCCTACTACGGAGCGAGATCAGCTAGGGTGAAAACGGTGAAATCATCGAAATTAGATGCACCTCTCATCAGTTTTGAAGGAATTTAATCGAAATAAAACAACAATCAAACCATTACTGTCCAAACTAATGGAAGAATTGTATTTCCTACAACGTCCGAAGACCAGATTATATGATATTGAGATTTTGACTAACAAAATGATATCATACCAATTCACCAACACTTTACCAACTGAATAAACTCGCGGTGTAAGGGATGCAAAAACAGCCGAACTTATGAAAAAATTACGTGAGGAAATTGAGGGGGGGAGGGGAGCTCTTGGGAGTGTGAAACCTGGAAGTCCTCCATTGATATTGCTCGACACATCAAATTCTAACGACTTGTAGAGGTTATCGGTGGTCCTGGTCACGACGACCATGACCAGTCGGGCACTTGCTTTGCCCCTGGTATAAAATGGAGGCAATCTGGAGATGGCATAAAATGCAAAAACGGCACAGCCCCAGAGATCCGAACCGCCAACCCAACCTAGACGGCCAACTCGAAGTCCACATCGCTACCCACCAGACCATCCGTCGCTGCTGGGAACTCAATCGTGGAGAGCGCATATGAAACCTCCCCGCACTCTTCAACATGTTCCAAGATGTGGCTCCCTTTTTTGGCTACCGTTCAGGTTATTTTCGATGCGCGATCCAGTGGGGCCTTCTACTGTGCCGACAGTCGACGCGTTGAATGAAACAAACGACGTTCAGTGGCTTAAAATGGCAATTTCTGACAAAAACATTTTCACTCCTTTTTTGGCATTCAGAAGGCCATTTAGCGGAAATGAACCATAGTTTTATACTCAGTGCTCATGCCCCTATACCATGCAAAAAACCATTTTCAAAAAGCGTCCCACGCCCTGAAAGACCTTCCTTGTTAGTGAAGCGAGGAGTTTTTTTTCCTTTAAAATAATGAGCACACTAGCAACGAAAGAATCGGTCTGAGTTGTGAGGGAATAAGTAAGACATACTCAGCCACTCAGGATGAAAAGTACGACTACCTCTATGACGCTTGTCGGCTTCGACACCTTCATGGGTAATTAAACGAGGTATCATTGTCTAATACCACTCCATCATACCTATCTTCGCAATCATGATTCGAACGCGAATATCTTTGATTTTTGCTTTTACTCGACTCTCTTTTGAAAGCATATGAACTGAGTGCTCCTGCTCCTTGCCAAATCGGCAGCCGTGACGGAATTTCCAATTTCCATTATCAGAATTTTTGTCTCCTTCCGAGATATTCATACTTTGGTATCTATTCCAAAGGATATCGGGGTTGCTGCACAACTCTCGCTCGACTTTTTTTTGAAACGATGAAAGTCTTAAATTGGGACGTTGACACCACAGTATCTCTCACATATTTACTAAAACTCGGGAGAAGCTTCTGCCGGCCTTCTCCAGATTCTTGACTGTAATTCATCGTAGGTTAGTCTGATAATCTGAGCCTGGTGCAGAAAGGCGAATCTATCATCGGTCAGATCACTATTGGAGAACTTACGGTTCACATCGGTTAACCACATTTTGCATAGATCAATATTTACACAGACATGAGCAATGAGGAAGAATCTCTGGCAAAAGCAGAAGTCTCTCAATGATATTTCTGCCAAGATTAAATTGATTGATCACTTTTGAGTAAATCCAGTAACAACGGTGATCAGGTATCAAGCTGAAATGCGCCCGTTGCGAGTCAAACTTGGCGTTTCGTGACCCTCAGAAGGCAATGTGTTGTCAACAAATGCGATGTCCGACATTCGTCTATGACTACCAGACTCTTCATTGCTCTAGTTCTTTCTCTCCATTAATGAAAAAAATTTGATTCTTTGACGTCTCAGGAGAGGCTTGAGCTGTCAATTTTTTGGATTTCTTTCTTATGACTTTGAGAACTCCAGGGTCAGCCTGGAAAGCACCAAGGTGTCTTTTTTGTCATGATAGGGACAGTTCTGCAATGGTTGTGCGGTCTGAGCGGCGGCCCTCTACTATGCACTGTACTGCATTTCTTTCTGTCTACGATTTTGCTTGGTGTTCCCTGCTTTTTACTGCTCGTGCTCGTCCATAGTGGTGTTCAGGGTGGCAGCTGGGCAAGATTGGTTTGAAGAAATCTGCCGCTAGCACGGGAAATATCCACTACTTCGTTGTGTCATCATTATTCGAGAGTGCGCATCGGTCGATCCCTTGATCCGTCTTTATCGATTTTTTACGTTACTCGTGAGCCAGGTTGTGGTTCGACGACAATCTCATCTCGAGATGTGCCAAAATGGTGAAATTTTTTTAAAACCTACTAATTACATTCCTGTATTTGCCCTTCTCATTGTGGTAACAGGGCTTTTGTATTCAAGTGAAGTAGAGTCAAACGGTGAAGTTTTATTAGTGAAGACGAACTGGATGCAATAATAACTAATGAAAAGGTTAGGTTTGTATAGTAGTTGACGTGGTCAAATACCCTGGACAAACTGCAGTAACATCAGAACAAATTCTAGAATTTGGCCCCTTAAAGGTGGTCTTCAATTGACCATTGTAGACCACACGTGGTAGCTGAAAGCCTACAACATCTCCTCTTTCAATTATAAAGAACATATGCAGAGTCAACAAAACAACAGCTTAGAACAGGTTGTGAGGAGTATGATTTCTTCTCTGGGCGTAGTGAATGTCGCAGTCGTGGCGTCGACGGTGGAGTTGAACATTGAGCGGCTCCGTGACCCGGCGTCGTCAAATTGAGTGGAGTTGACGTCTCAGCGGCGTCGGTTGATCACAAGGCACTAGCTTCCTTATAAAGCGGTAGGGTGTCGGACACATCTAGTAGTTGGTTGTCTACTGGCTGAGTGTCGCGTGGCCGCAGCTGGTTAGCGTGTCTTGTCCATAGTGAGCTTCCGCAGCGTACGAGATACATGATGTTTCCTAGACGTCTAGCGATGCTCTAGCGAGGT
Organism: Haemonchus contortus; assembly: GCA_000469685.2. Taxonomy (NCBI): domain Eukaryota; kingdom Metazoa; phylum Nematoda; class Chromadorea; order Rhabditida; family Trichostrongylidae; genus Haemonchus; species Haemonchus contortus. The sequence goes on along the minus strand of LS997567.1, from coordinate 22,549,057 downwards.
GGCCAAATAGTTTTCGCTTGGCGATAGTCTTTAGCGAAGACAGCATCATCCACGTCGAAGGGGCGTGGTTCGACTCCCTGATGTTTGTTGAGCTGACCCTCCATTTTGGTGTCACGACGTCCCATGTTGCCTTCTGAAGACGGCATTATTAAGTCTAGTTCAGTACGAAATTGGGGTTTGAACCGATAGGGCCTCAGAAAAGCTTGTAATGCTTCTGTCGTTGGTTCCTCCTCCTTCAATTTGACCAATCCTCTCTTGAATTTGTCTACGAACCACTCTGTTTGTCCATTGCTCTGCGGGTGGAAGGGAGGAGATCGGATATGTTTGATTCCTTGACGGCGGCAGAAATCCACAAATGGTGTAGAAGTAAAATGGGTGCCGTTGTCCGTGATGAGTGTCTTCGGGTCCCCAAAATGTGCCAATACTTTTGATAAAACCTCGATTGTTTCCGACGTAGTGATTGAATTCATCTGGATGATCTCGGGCTATTTAGCGAATGCATCAACGCAAGTCTCACAATGTTGGCGATTTATGGACAGAACTTCGGTCTCGGACGGGACTCGAACCTGTACTTGTCCTTCCCGGGGTAAGTACGGGTTCGAGTCCCGTCCGAGACTGAAGTTCTGTCCATAAATCGCCAACATTGTGAGACTTTCGGAACGGTATTGCGGCGATGTAAATGTAACAGCAGTTAACAAAACATCAGGTCAAAATGCATCCATGATGACGAGGTACTAGGTGTGTCCATTAATTTCCGCCGCATTTTGCGTTCAGAAACATGTTTATTACAAAATCAAAGCGGAGTGTACCTCACCCAATGTATCGTCCATTGCTCGCTACAACTTCTTGCCATCTTTCTGATAGCTTATCGATTCAGCGTCTGAAGAAGTCTTCATCTTCTGAGGTAATCCAGTCGTCCACCCATCTCCGCACTTATTCGGCATTCCGGAAGCGTCTATCTGCCAAACTGAGTTGCATGGACCGGTATAAGTGGTAATCAGAAGGAGCAAGATTCGCGGAGTGTGTGGGCTGAACAAGCTGATCCCATCCAGGATGAGCAGGTTCTGTAAGGACATCCTTTGCAACATGATGTCTGGCACTTTCGTGGTGGAATAGCACCTTATGATGTTTTCTTGCGATTAACGTCTGTTTTTGGATGAGAGCTGCAGGTTCTTCCAGATGGAGCTTGTTCTCCATAAATATCAAGAAGCAACCGGTGGGCCTCTCTGGCATTCTCGAAATAAAACAGCAGGAGAAGGGCCTCCCGGAAAAACGATTTATCACGTTTCATGACCAACCAGTTTGGAGGCATAGGGATTTTGGGGTAAAACTTATCTGTCTGTCCTTAAATAGGTGGCCAATCCTTCATTTTACAGAATATGACAGGTTTCAAAGGTAAACCTCTAACATGGTTCGCGCAACGACCCTCCGTATGCGGCGGCGGAAATTAATGCATGCAACTAATAGGAGTTGCCGTCGAGGGACCCTGCGAATTCGGCATGCACTCGAGCCCACGGAGTGTGTGGCTTTGGCCAAAATTATAGCTCGGTCTTCACATGATTTTTGGGCTATTGTGGGCGGGCATCGCAGATGCTGACATTTTTCTCTATATCGGCTCCCATTGACGGCAAATATACATAGCTGCGAGCCAGCATCTTCACCCTTGTTTGACCTAGATGGGGTTTGTGCAGCGCTTGTAGGTTACGACGTTGAAACGACTTCGGAGTTACGAGTCGGTTTGACGTGAGAAAACATGACCCGATGGTTGATAGTAACTCTCGTCGATCACAGTATGGCCAAAAAGGGAGTCCCGGTTTACTTTCAGCCATTTTCCAGATCGTATGTAGCCGATAACTTGAGTCAGAGTATGGTCAGCATAGTTGCCGCTTGGACGGATTTGAATGAAACCGGTAGTTGATGTTCATTACTTTTGCGCAGAGCTCAGCGTCAATAGAAGCAATAACTCGGTCTTCTGGTTATGGCGAGTGGAGCCCAATAAGTCACGGAAGGGCGTCGGCTTGTCCAAATTCGCTCCTCTTGACCTACTGAATGCTGAAGTTGTAGTTCAGTAGTTCAGTGTGTAGTAGCTCATCGTTGAAGGCGATTGGCAGTGTAAATGGGAACTCGTCAGCTCCAACTCCGTAGTTAAAAGTATCTGCAGCGACGACAAGCGGCAGACTAGGGTCAAAGTGCGTAAGAGGGAGCTCGATCCGATCAAAACAGGATTGACGCTCCGGTGACCATGTGAATGCGGCATCGTTTTTGGTGAGTGGTCCAGTGGAGCGTGTAGATTATGAGTTCACGCACAATTGTTCAGTAGAAGTTGACCAATCCAAGGAAGGCTCTCAACTGGCTAACGTCTTCAGGTACTGGCATCCTCTGAATTGCTTCAATTTCAGCAGGGTCTAGTCGTGGTCTTTCGGCATCGATTATGAAGCCAAGAGAGCGGATTTCGGTGTGCAGTAGTACGTGAGCACTTTTCCAAGCAGAGGCGGAATCCAAAGTCTTGAATTCGTCTTAAAACTGCCTCTAAGCGAGAGTTCTGCTCATCTCCAGTTCTCCCAGTGACCATGATATCGTCGAGGTACGCGGCAGTACCATCCAAACTGTTTTGCTGTTGGAAAATTGCTGGAGCCGCCTTCACTCCAAAGTGGAAGCAATTGAAGCGATTGAGGCCGCGTTGTGTGTTGTTTGTGAGCAACTGTCGGGACTCCTCGTCCATTTCTCAAAACATTAGGTCTCGAACAATTAATTGCGGCTCCAACTCATGGGCTTAACATCCTTGACATAATCCTGATATTAGAATCTAGTATAGTGGAGAAAATTCACGTGCTCCCTCCATTCAGCATTTCTGATCACAAATGCGTCACCTTTAACATAGCTGACGATTGTTTTGAAAAAGTCGGCTAATAAGTTAGCCTTAGCAAGATCAATTAGGACACCTTCTGAGGAAGTCAAGTTTGGGATACTGTAATACAAGTTTAGGTTTTCCCTGCAATAGCTGAGAAAAGGTTTCTGATCTTTGCATAATACTATTTTCCTTCACTCCACGAGCTGGTGTTCAAGGAGAGCGCGTTTTAATCTTCTGAGGTAGATGTAGTTACTAGAATCCAGCATAATAGAGGTTGCGCGCATTTGCTTGATTTCGTTTTGGAGAAAGTGGACCTGTCTTCTGTATATTCCTTGAGCGATACGTACTTGTCAACTGACTGATGGCATATATCAAGAAATTCGCAGTACAGCAAGTCAACACTGGGGCAGCTACTTCTCAGAGCGACCCAATCAAGTCTAGCGAGTGCAGAATTGATGGGATCATAATCGATTTTGAAAAGCATCTGTATAATATCGGTGGTTTATAAGGGAGGATGCGTGGCTTTCACGGGTTGGTTAAAGCAGTGGGCGCCGAAATTAGTACCCAACGTTATAGAATTCTCTAGATCCTAGCTGACCGGAGCCCCTCCTGCACCGCAGCGCCTTTTCGGAATTCGCGTGCTTCCTGCATTAACTTAGTGTTTGAGTGCAACAAGTCCACCGCCTAGCCTGCTACCCTCACGGTCACAGCATATACAGTGTATGTCGAATTCAGAGTGAGAGTGGGGTCATGTATGGTATTTTGCTTGCAACAACTTTCTGTTTTGAATACCGCGCTTGGTTTGTTTCGAAACAGAAGAATTGAGCTCCGGTATTCTATTTACAGCAGAACGTGCATTGAGCAGAGAGAGCCGATAGGCAATCTCTGAATTGGGTGAGTAATTTACGTTCAACAGTGTAACTCCTTTGAGCGCATTGGTTGATCTTGTATCTTAGCGGGTACTCACAGGGAATACTGTCGAAGTGGAATCGATTTGACAATGGAGGGCAGGCAGTGTTCTCAACATAGTCGAATCAGTTCGATCGATTGACTGGGAAGAGTGGCTGACGAATTTGCTAGCGGGAAGGTCGCGGGAAGTCCTTAGTTTCATGGCTAGATCATGTACCACGTAAAACAGCTTATCTTCTCCGCGGCTCATGATTCCCGCTTTGTTTTGGAGGCGATAGATCACGGACCAGCTCATCTTTACTATAATCTGTTCTCGCATCGAGTGCACAAAGTCCAGTTCATCCGTCTTGCTGCTGTAGTTTAACAGGGCATCCTCGACTTTCTCGATTTCCATTGCCACCGTGGCCCTGATCGTTTGAATCCGTTTGTGCAGCTCCTTGGAACCATTAGTGTCGCTCAGCTCCAGTCGCATTCCGAAGAGCAAGGCGTGCTTGTTCAACATTCCTCATGGTCGATAGCTGGCACGGGTGAGAACTCCTTAATCAATTGATAGTGAAGAAGTGATTTTTTACTAGCAAATTATTCGAAGGATTGATAATCGTGTTTACAGATAAGGTTTAGAAGATAATTGCGATTTTTCTGGAGTTCGTGAGTAGATTTTTCCCGTGATGAGGTTGTTATTCACACTTTTTGGTATCGCTCTCTCTTGGTCGCACTAGTCAGTTGTTTTTGGGCGCGGAGCCTTGCTTGTCCTTAGCCCTGGCTCTTAGATGTCCTCGAGTTCGTTCAGTCCCCGATGCATCGTATGCTGTATCGGTGGTCGGCGGCACCTCCAACATGGGTATTCAAACATTTATACACTTATTATCTAACAGACAGTCAACAATAGCTTGCAGAATCTGTGAAAGTAGAGGTGAGCGAGACCAAGCCAGAAAAGGCGAGAACAGACGATTGACGGGCCCCTTTGCGGCGCTCCTTTTGTAGCGGCAGATTCTCGCGCTATCGCGGTGGTGTCAGCTTTGACCACCTAATCCAGCAAGTTGATGCCCACTCCATGCCGCTATACCACCTTGAACAAGAATCGATTAGGTAGAAAAACCTCCACAGCATTTCAATGTACTTCCGGAAAGCCTGGAATGCCAGAACTATTGTTCTTTCTATGTTTAGCTTGAAGTGCCTTACCAGCTAGCTCCTGCCATTCCCCCTTTTCCTTTTAGCTCAAAGAAGGGCAATGATCAACCCGGTCATTATTGGCATTGCAGTTTAATACAGAACACTGGCAAGGAGTTCTCACCCGTGCCAGCTATCGACCATGAGGAATGTTGGACAAGCACGCCATGCTCTTCGAAATGCGACTGGAGTTGAGCAACTCTAATGATCAGAAGGAGCTGCTCAGATGGATTTAAACGATCAGGGCCACGTTGGCAATGGAAGTCGAGAAAGTCGAGGATGCCCTCTTAAATTACCTGATGCCTTTTCGGTAGGGTGCAGAACGGGACTCGTCACAGGGGGCGTGCTTGCCGTAAAATAATCCCTATGCCTCTGAGCCTAGGACACTTAATTCGGTAGGAATGCAGGAGACTCGATGTGAACACTCACTGTAGGTGGCAGGACTAGAATCCGTCACAGGAGGTGGGGTTTTCGTGAAAAATACTGTTTCGAGCCTAGAGCTTTCAAATTTATAGGTCTACAGGAGGTAGCATGTAAAACCTTACTGTAGGTGGCAGGACTTGAATCCGTCACAGAAGGTGGGGTTTTCGTGAAAAACATTCTTTTGAGCCTAGAGCTTTCAAATTTGATAGGTCCACATGAGGCAGCATGGGAATACTTTTGGTAGGTGGCAGAAGGAGACTCGTCACAGGGGGCGTGCTCGTCATAAAATAATCCCTATGTCTTCGAGCCTAGGACACTTAACTCGGTAGGAATGCAGGAGACTGGATGTGATCACTCACTGTAGGTGGAAGAACTATAATCCGTCACAGGAGGTGGGATTTTCATGAAAAATATTGTTTTGAGCCTAGAGCTTTCAAGTTTGATAGGTCCACAGGAGGCAGCAGGGGAACACTTTTGGTAGGTGGCGGAACGGGATTCCATCATGGGGGGGGGTGGGGTTTTCGGGAAATATTGTTTTGAGCCTAGAGCTTTCAAATTTGATAGCTCTATAGGAGGTAGCATTGGAACACTTTTGGTGGGTGGCAGGACGGGATTCCATCATAGGAGGTGGGACTTTCCATAAATATTGTTTTGGGTCTAGAGCTTTCAATTTGATAGGTCCACAGGAGGCAGTATGAAAACACTTTTGGTAGGTGGCAGGACGGGATTCCATCATATGGGGTGGAGTTTTCCATGAATACAGTTTTGGGCCTAGAGCTTTCAAATTTATAGATCTACAGGAGATAGCATTTGAACACTTGTGGTAGGTGGCAATAGGGGACTCGTCACAGGGGGCGTGCTTGTCGTAAAATAATCCCTATGCCTTGGAGCCTAGGACACCTAACTCGGTAGGAATGCAGGAGACTGGATGTGTACACTCACTGTAGGTGGAAGAACTAGAATCCGTCACAGGAGGTGGGGTTTTCGGGAAATATTGTTTAGAGGCTAGAGCTTTCAAATTCGATAGGTCCGCAGGAGGCAGCAGGGGAACACTTTTGGTAGGTGGCAGGACGGGATTCCATCATATGGGGTGGAGTTTTCCATGAATACAGTTTTGGGCCTAGAGCTTTCAAATTTATAGATCTACAGGAGATAGCATGTGAACACTAATTGTAGGTGGCAGGACTTGAATCCGTCACATAAAGTGGGGTTTTCGTGAAAAAATATTGTTTTGAGCCTAGAGCTTTCAAATTTGATTGCTCTATAGGAGGTAGCACGGGAACACTTTTAGTAGGTGGCAGGACGGGATTCCATCATAGGGGGTGAGGCTTTCCATAAATATTGTTTTGGGTCTAGAGCTTTCAATTTGATAGGTCCACAGGAGGCAGTATGGGAACACTTTTTGGTAGGTGGCAGGACGGGATTCCATCATAGGGGGTAAGGCTTTCTATAAATATTGTTTTGGGACTAGAGCTTTCAATTTGATAGGTCCACAGGAGGCAGTATGGGAACACTTTTTGGTAGGTGGCAGAACGGGATTCCATCATATGGGGTGGGGTTTTCCATGATTACAGTTTTGGGCCTAGAGCTTTCAATCTATAGATCTACAGGAGATAGCATGTGAACACTCATTGTAGGTGGCAGGACTTGAATCCGTCACAGAAAGTGAGGTTTTCGTGAAAAATATTGTTTTGAGCCTAGAGCTTTCAAATTTCATAGCTCTATAGGAGGTAGCATGGGAACACTTTTGGTAGGTGGCAGGGCGGGAGTCCATCATAGGGGGTGGGGTTTTCCATGAATATTGTTTTATGCCTAGAGCTTTCAACTTTATAGGTCTACAGGAGATAGCATTTGAACACTTGTGGTAGGTGGCAATAGGGGACTCGTCACAGGGGGCGTGCTTGTCGTAAAATAATCCCTATGCCTTGGAGCCTAGGACACCTAACTCGGTAGGAATGCAGGAGACTGGATGTGTACACTCACTGTAGGTGGAAGAACTAGAATCCGTCACAGGAGGTGGGGTTTTCGGGAAATATTGTTTAGAGGCTAGAGCTTTCAAATTCGATAGGTCCGCAGGAGGCAGCAGGGGAACACTTTTGGTAGGTGGCAGGACGGGACTCCATCATATGGGGTGGAGTTTTCCATGAATACAGTTTTGGGCCTAGAGCTTTCAAATTTATAGATCTACAGGAGATAGCATGTGAACACTAATTGTAGGTGGCAGGACTTGAATCCGTCACATAAAGTGGGGTTTTCGTGAAAAAATATTGTTTTGAGCCTAGAGCTTTCAAATTTGATTGCTCTATAGGAGGTAGCACGGGAACACTTTTAGTAGGTGGCAGGACGGGATTCCATCATAGGGGGTGAGGCTTTCCATAAATATTGTTTTGGGTCTAGAGCTTTCAATTTGATAGGTCCACAGGAGGCAGTATGGGAACACTTTTTGGTAGGTGGCAGGACGGGATTCCATCATAGGGGGTAAGGCTTTCTATAAATATTGTTTTGGGACTAGAGCTTTCAATTTGATAGGTCCACAGGAGGCAGTATGGGAACACTTTTTGGTAGGTGGCAGAACGGGATTCCATCATATGGGGTGGGGTTTTCCATGATTACAGTTTTGGGCCTAGAGCTTTCAATCTATAGATCTACAGGAGATAGCATGTGAACACTCATTGTAGGTGGCAGGACTTGAATCCGTCACAGAAAGTGGGGTTTTCGTGAAAAATATTGTTTTGAGCCTAGAGCTTTCAAGTTTGATAGCTCTATAGGAGGTAGCATGGGAACACTTTTGGTAGGTGGCAGGGCGGGAGTCCATCATAGGGGGTGGGGTTTTCCATGAATATTGTTTTATGCCTAGAGCTTTCAACTTTATAGGTCTACAGGAGATAGCATTTGAACACTTGTGGGTAGGTGGCAATAGGGGACTCGTCACAGGGGGCGTGCTTGTCGTAAAATAATCCCTATGCCTTGGAGCCTAGGACACCTAACTCGGTAGGAATGCAGGAGACTGGATGTGTACACTCACTGTAGGTGGAAGAACTAGAATCCGTCACAGGAGGTGGGGTTTTCGGGAAATATTGTTTTGAGGCTAGAGCTTTCAAATTCGATAGGTCCGCAGGAGGCAGCAGGGGAACACTTCTGGTAGGTGGCAGAACGGGATTCCATCATGGGAGGGGGTGGAGTTTTCGGGAAATATTGTTTTGAGCTAGAGCTTTCAAATTTGACAGGTCTGCAGGAGGCAGCATGGGAACACTTTTGTTAGGTGGCAGGACGGTATTCCATCATAGGGGGTGGGGTTTTCTATAAACATTGTTTTGGGCACAGAGCTTTCAAATTTGACAGGTCTGCAGGAGGCAGCATGGGAATACTTTTGGTAGGTGGCAGAACGGGACTCGTCACAGGGGGCGTGATTGCCGTAAAATAATTCCGATGCATTCGAGCCTAGGACACTTAACTCGGTACTAAAGCAGGAGACTGGATATGAACATTTACTGTAGGTGGCAGCACTTGAATCCGTCGCAAAAGGTGGGGTTTCCGTGTAAAATATTGTCTTGAGCCTAGAGCTTTCAAATCCGAAATGAGTGCAGCAGACATGATGGGAACACTTTAGGTTTGGTATGTGGCAATACCGGACTCCTGCAAAGCGGGTTTTGGCGAAAAATCATAGTTAGAGCCTAAAGCTTCGGGAAAGACGATAGAAGAGCAGGAGGTAGGTTGGAAACAGTTATGATAGGTGGCGAAACCCCGCTTCCATGGATCAAGGTTGACGCGAAGTTGTTCTTACCACTGAACTTGGAGCTCTCAAATCCGGTAGTATTAGAGAAGGCTTAGTGGGAATGCTCATGCTAAATTCCACGACCAGACCCCGCTCTCGAAGGGGGAGCCTGCGTAAAACGAGCGTTGTCTCAGTGAATTTGCACATTCAAGTTTGAAAAAGAGGAGAGCTAACCAAGTTACTCGAACCCACATGAGTTGAGCAGAATTAAGCTCATGACTCATATGAAATGCGTTGGGTGTTTGTGCGTGCGCATAGCTGAAAATTTTTACCTCCTTTTCTACAAGCGTCCATATTTGTAGGAGACAGGTCATTTCATACGAGATCGGAGAGCGCCCGGCGACAGACGGTCAACACCACTCTTGAAAATATCTGTCACCAGTCATGCTCTCGAATGGAAACGACATCGGCGAATACAATGTGCCGATAGAGATCGGTATCCATGGGTCAACTTGCAAAGAGGAATGAATTAGCTTGACGTTCGGTCAGCATGCGATCCAGCTTTCTTTCGTCGGATGTTACACCGCTCATGCCGGAGTAGGGAATTCAATTCAGAACACTTTTTTACGATAATATAATCATACTTCAAAATTTCAGTTAGCTTTTGAACATTAATAACCTGCTTCAAGTACGCAATTTTCATCCACTAATTAAGCCTGAATTTATCGCGAGACGAGAACTTCTTTCCATTTTCCATTTTCGAAAAGGCCATTTTCAGGTTTTTGAACTTTGGAGGCAATCTTGAAATATACATCAACTAAAAATAGATATGGACTTCAAAATGAAGATTCGTGTTCACCAGATACGTTATCAACCTACAGTAGCGCTCAAAAGTCTTCGGTGAAATGGTTCTCCAGTCGTACTTTTCAGTCGTAACTTCTTTCCTACTGGATCTAATCAAGCGAAATTTCTGTACTCGGAGCGTGGATGTATTGTGATTATTTATCACTATTAACCTCCAGTCTGATCATGTTCCAGATATTCCAAAGAGCATGAACTCAAAATCGACTAAAAATACTGATGATGGTCCTTCTAGAATCCCTTTCCTTTTTATCATGTCAAAAGTGTACGAGCGGTAACGCCGATCAGAATAGATGAGAAAAACGCACATAAGGTGCGAATAAGTGCAGACGCCAACAACTTTAGTTTTAGCAAAATGTGCTACCGCAACAAACACCTTACTCTACGTGTGGATATTGCAGCTTCGCAGTGAAATAGGGTTGGGTAGGGTGAAATATGCTCTAGTTAGACATATCCAAATTTCGTGTCATTCGGTCTACTAAGAAAAAAGTTATGAACGAAAAAGCGTCAAAGCATTCCACCGAAGACTTTTGAGCGCTACTGTAAAATGAAGCCCTTGCATAACACATTCGATGAAATCACGGAACCACTTTGTTCTCCATGGAATGCATTTTTGGAAGGTGCTAGCAAATACAGGAAGAATCGGCTGTTAAAATTTCTGTTTTGAGCCTGAACTGTTCACGTTCTTTCACGAAGAATATCAGAGTGAACATGATTACATGATCTTATCATGTGGCGTCATATACGCCTTCCAAAGCCTGGTAGTGTAATTTTTAATCAAAGGGGATGGCTTAGGATGCTTTTGCAAGGTACGCCATAATTGTGGTGACAACTTAACGTAATTTCTTTGTTTAAACTGTTTTTCCAGTTCTGCACCTTTCTTGCTCATGGTATGTCTCAGCTCTAATATTTTCCTTGATGCTCTAATTTCGTCAGCTTTGAAAAAGGTAAAACCTCCCAATCATTCACAGCCGTTTCGTCTTTGCGCGCACTTGATGAGCCGTTTTTTGGGATGGCTTGTCGTTTCGATACTTCTCGCATGACAAATCTCTAATCGCGTGGGCAGGTCAACCATCGAGACGTTCGTTTTGTCTCAGTTAGTTTCTCACTCCCGAATACAATTAATGACGCTACGAAACCTGTAGAAACACGAGAAATTGACTGAATCAACTAATTGATTGTATATTCCATTTCAGTGAGAATAGTCTTCTCCGAGCAAATACAATGGTATCCACACAGGTTTCGGAAGCCTTATAATTTTTTGCACGAAAAGAATATAAGAGAAAAAACGTCGTTCCCTACTCGCACTCGATACGTTCTTTGACACACTTTCCTCCGACAAAAATGTGATCAGATCAGAATGTGGAATAGATTCTCAGGTCCAAGAATACGCGTATGTTTTTCACTAAGAGTACCGAGGCCGATGAGGTATGTGTCAGACCATTTCTATCAGTCATTTCCTCTCCTCCATGTCCTCTGCCGCCGGAACGGTTTTGCATTTTTTGGTAAAAGTGTAAAGATTAATCAGAACCTCTCCACAAGGGACATTTCTGGGAAGGTGCTACTAAGGGTAAAAGGCTATACCGAGGATGAGACTCGAAATCTTAGGCGCACTTGCTCAAGAATGTGCGAAAAACATCAAGAACGGCGCTGAGGGGAAGTCCGCGATTTTATCACTGCTTCCAGCTGTCCTAAAAATTTCTGAGACCGCAATCGAATGGGCCGTTGGATATAGTCTGTACTGAAGAGGGGAGCCTGCACTTCGAAACATCACGGTTGCTGCTTTTTCAAAACCGTTGGAAAATCCGTGTTTGGAGTTTCTCCAGAAACATCGTGTGCCGGAGTCGATGAGTAGCCGAAGCATTTTTGAGCTGTTATTAGTGCAGGAAACATTTCATGACCGTGCGTTCATTTTGTTGATGCGATGCATAGTGATCATGACACATAAGCTCACAGTGAATCAATATATTCGGTAGGCGCACCTTGCATATCCGTAAGTGACCCTCAAGAACTCAAGGACTCAGTCTTTGATTTCTTTGAAAATGAAGCTGCGAAAGTAAAGTAAAGTAGGAATCCACTGTATGATCAGATTCTTCATGAGCAAGTCTATCTATTGAGCTTCCATTTAATAAGATGGATGGCAAGAACTAGCGAATATCTGAAAAACTGGCAGTTTGAGCCTCTGCACCCAGCTGAATGTGTTCAAATTATTCCCTGGACATCAAAATGATCCGGACTCTATGACTCTTCGGCTTCAGTACCGTTCATAGAGGGTGTCCCAAAATTATGGGCGCCAAAATTCAGCACAGCAAAACTCTTATAGGCACAGTTCACGATAATTTTGAGTTTTACACTTTCATTCGAAAAGCCGAAGTATACATTGGGCATAGTTCATCGGTAATGAAGAAAGCGAGAAAATCCGCCAATTTCCTGAAAAATATGGCTTCTCAAAAGTAGGGGAAATAGAGGTTGGACGAGATTGCCATGACGGGAAAAAACATGGAACGGATATTTGGACGATTTCAATTACTGCAGCTGCACACTCTCACTGTCGCCTTGGGTCAGGACAAGTTGTTTGAACTTTCTACATGGGTCACCTCGCGATCAGTGCAGCATCTACAATGCCGAGGAAACTCGTCTGAGGAGACTTATGGGTCAATCTATGAGCCTTCATAGCTCCCTAACGAGGCCGTTTTCCGACCTTATAGTGCCAAATATGGTATGCTCTGTTCCTCGAATTCATTCTTTGGGGAATCCCAGAAACCATTTTTGTCGTGAACTGTGCCTTCAAGGAAGAAACTTGCAAGTAAGTTCCTTTCAATATGCATGGTCACTGAAGTGGAACTCCCAATATCTTTCAGATCGTCAAAGCTAATCTGGTGCCACTTGCAACCATTGACATGCGAGGGGCGGAAGGGCATTATAAAACTCCCTGTGACTCCTGTAGTATCCGTACAAAAGGCTATTAAACGGTGAGATGAGAAGATTACTCGAATGCAGACCAGGAAGGGGTAGAAAGGGGGGGGGGCGCGATTCACGCGTGACCTCATTAGAGATCTCGTAGAGATCAGTACCTTTCTGTGGAAATGGACCAAAGAAGGTTCGCAGTAATCCACGCTTTACCATGAATTGGAGCAAGTTTCTTTACTATGGCAATAATACCCCTTTGAGATTAAGAATCCACTTCATAGTTCAACAATTTACTTGTTAAACGTTCAACATAAGAATAACTTCGTATTCCTTGACCCTAGAAAACACAGCTTCCCTGTAAACAAACATAGTTGGTCTTTTTTTCACTTATTTTACTTATAAGTTCTTATTTCGTCCACTACGATGGTAGGCATGATGTTTTAGCGCGTTTTCCCCGATGACCTCATTAAATTGACGCTCAAATCGCACCACACCCGTAGGAAGGCTAGTGTTTGTGAAGAGAACCCTATCAAAATGGTTCATTTGCGAGTCCATCGCGACCGTGGGAGGCCTTTCGAAAAGATGGGAAAAGCAGGAGTTATCGAGCTTGTCGGTGGGGCGAATAGTCTAGCAAAAGCTATATTGCCATTCCTATCGTATGTAGAAATGTCGCCTCATTTCCGATCTCGACAGTGTAGGGCCAAAAAATGCGGAAAGTTTCTGACTCGCCGGGGTGAAGAGACGCGTTACTCATTCCTTCCCTCTAGCTGGAGAATTTTTACAAAAAAACCGTTTTTCTACAGGCAAACCATTACGTTTTGGCCGTAAGTATTGGTCATACAACTTCTCACAAAAAGAAGAACTTACAAGAACGAAAAATGGTATTTTTCGAGGGAGTCATTGACAAAGGTAAGACGCTCGTGCTCACGTCGGTCCCGGCGTTAAAATTGACAGAGACTCGAACTCAAACAGCATACTGATGGACGTAATGAAGCGCCGATCCGACTTCGGTTTCTGATACAGCTCCTAGTCCTTCCAGCAAGGTGCCTCAGCTATCAGAGTCAAACTCGCACGGCAGTGGTGTCGACGCTAGCTGCCTGACCCTACTAGCAAGCAGCCCGACCCTACTAGCACGAAGAATGACCATGCAGTTTCCCAAAACTTACCTCATAGACTCCTCGAAATGGTCTCAGATTAGAAGAGGACCTGTCGAGTCTGCAGTCCCACTTTGAGGTCCTCGAAACAAGACTCAAGAGTGGCAAGGAGGCACTGGAGAAGGGTACTCGTGCGCAATATGCGCGAGACCTAGAAGAGACTTTGGTCCCCTATTGTTGTTTATAGGAGACATTTTGAAATGTGATCGTAGCATGTGGTAGCGCATAATGTATGCAAACGTATATATAGATAATATTGTCATTTTCAGCTGCGAAGCTTCAAACACATTGCCAGAACGTAACGTCATAAAGCATTGCTCATGATTTTGAGACACACTGTATCTTTTGAATATTGAGAATAAAGTTTTCAATCAAAGTGGAGAGTTCACTATGATGTCGTATCCACAGGTTACAATAGGTTCTGAAAGACTCATTTTTCAACCTACCAAAAATTGAAGGCAAAAAATTCGGGAAAATGAAAAAATTCATATATGTCAGGATCCTTCACGAGCAGAGCTCCACTAAACATACTTTCGACTTGATTGTAAATTTTTGTCAGGAGTTATGGCGAAGCGAAGCTTTGCCACGGATCAATCTGTCGCAAATGGATTAATCTGTCGCAAACCGTCGGTTGACCACGAATCAGTAGCAGTATCAAAGAAAGTAGGGGCGGAAGTGGAGTAGTGGTAAATGCACACTTCACACACGCATGGTCACGAGTTCGAATCGCATCTATATCCGCCTGGGCCAATCAAGCCTTCCATTCCTTGGTACAAGGCTCGTCTGAGAGGATAAGAGCAAAGACTTGTGCATCGGCCACCGCAAGTCATACAGGCACATACGCGTTTAATACGCCACAACGATCCTGAATGAAAGTCGATGCGTGGGCGCACCCCTCTCACGGGAATTATTAACGCCGCGAGGCTTTATCCTTTATCCTTCATCTCATCGAAAAAAGTCCGTCCGCAAAGGACTAATTATTCTATGTAATCTCAGGCGTAGTCGCAGTTCCATACAGCGACCAGCTCAACCAATAATTTATATAAGGCCTACTCCTAGATTCGTTACAACTATGACGCAGTCTTCCTGCCTCGGGAACAATGACTTCACGCAAGTATTATATTTAACATAACATACAGCGTGGATTAGTTTTTCAATTGGTAAAGTGTGATATCTGAAACATTTACTACTAAGCGTCCAACAGAAAAAGTGTCGTATCCTAAGATCAAGGGCTTGAAACAATCCAAAAATGGTGATTCTGTCCTGAGGCAAGATGGTCTACACAAGCTAGTATTAGGAAAGTGGAGGCTCACTGGTGCACCGTCGATAAGAAAACGATTATGAGGAGAAAAAGAAAAAAGTGAAATTGAATTAGAGAAGAAATTAAAATTAAGGTCCTGCAGATGACCACATTTGCTTAACAACTAGATAGTGCGTATCAGCAGAGGCAATTGAATTGTCTTTTTTTCAGCGCTGCCGGAGATCCAGATATAACGATTCTAACTGATGCTCTCGTGACACACGATGGACATGTTTTCTGGCAGCCACCTGCAATTTATAAGTCCTTCTGCCCGGCAAGTGTCAAATTCAATGTCTTTGCTGTGTCTCTGCTTCACTTTGAACATGCTGAAGATTGACGTCACATGGTTTCCATACGATTCGCAAAAGTGTGAAATGAAATTCGGTACGTGGACATATACTGGTCGATACGTAGACCTGAAGCAACTCCCAAAAGGTGTGAATTATTGCTATCTGCGGAATCCTTTCTGAAGATTTTGATGTTCTATATTAAGTTAAACAGCAGATAAACCTGTAGTTCCATTATGAAAAGTGCTTTCAGAAGATGTTATAACAGTTGAAGTAGAAGGTAACGATGTAGAGTACATGCAAAGAGGGATGGACTTGAGCTTCTTTTACAGGTAAACTTATTGTTCCTCAATTGAATCATGTGTATTATCATCGACTTGATTCATCCAGTCACACGGTTGATGTATTATATATGATATAGAGATAGACGGTGTCAAACTGAGCGTTATACCGGACCCAAGTGTAGGTAGCAAACTCCTCCATCAAAGTGATGCATTACAAGCAAACGGCAGGGAATAAATCAAATACTAGTCAAGTAAGGGAAGAATTTCCCACCGTTTCACTCCAAAACGTGGCTCGACGTCAAATTCATATAGATAACGTTTTTATGCGTTGGGTCTCTCTTATATAATACACAACTTTACCCGTACTACCCGTACCAGTGCTAACCGGTGCTTATGCTATTCGGCACTTCGCTCTTTATCTTCTACATTCATGGGACTGCGTTTGTCCTTGCCTCCTCGAAAGCCCTCAAGCCATAGCTAATCGACACTCGAGCAAACGGCATGGTGTGCCGGTCGGCCAAAACCAGCATCAAATTCTGAAGCTGTGAGCTTTCTGATCCAGCTTGTTCTTATTTAATTTTCTTGTTTGAGGCTGTTGCTTTGCCGCTCCAAGCGATGAAAATGTCTCACAGGTATGGCAGGCCTTGAATGCGGGAAGTTTTGGGAAATGGGTTCAGTAGCATTGAGGATAAAGAGCACGGTGTCTCGAAAGCACAAGTACAAGTGAAAAAAATAAAGGCAAAGTATTGTTCCGTATCATTTCACTAGCATCACCTCGAGACGTGAGACGTAGGCTTTTCACAGAATTGAGCAGCACATTCTTCCATCGAATGACCGCTAACACAAAAATAGGTAAGCCAGGGGGCTTAGGGTAAGTAGAAAGAGACTACTTTTTCTTCCAGCGTTAATCCAGGGCCCATTGCTTTTGTCAGTCGTCTAGCATCCTTCGTTCAATTGATTATTTCTCTATTCGGCGCATCACCCATCACCGGATTTTCCGCTCCGTTCCTGACCAGGCATTAGCTCGATATCATTTACAGTGGACAATCCCTTCGACTATACATACTCGATTGCTTTCCTGCAAAGCTCAGCGGCGATGTCCTCCATGGAGACCTGTGCTGCGGAGCCAACTCCTGGCCAGGCGTTGGCTTGATATCATTCACAGTGGACAATCCTTGTATCTCGTTTGTCTCTCTCCACTGATGGGCCTCTCATTTCGCAAGAAGGATGGTAGAAACTAGTGGGTCGTAGGCTGTAGCCAGATTTATTGATCTCCATACTGTCTCCTAGTCCTCTACATTCGTCGAGCCATTCTGGCTGTTTATCCCCCACCCCCACACTACGACTGTTCGGTTTGCTGCCAATGAGGCTTGCTCAGAAAAACTCGTTTTCCGTAAGGCTTGCAATGCCGCAATGCCGTAGCTGGATATGATTGAGCAGCACGTCCCTTTCCTGTCTCTCCTTACGGCCATAACTCGCCATCTGATTCTGTTGACAACGGTCAGAGAGCTCTCAAGGGGCTCCGCCTTTGCTGTGGTCACACCATTTCGCTTTTTCGCTCCTCTAGAGCGTGCCTCCCTATAGTACAATGCTTTCACTTTCCGGCGCTTTGATTAGCAGTCTTGCACAAATTCCTAGTCAAGTAAGCGATTAAATTCCAGCGGTCTCATTTAGTTGTTCACGCCTGAGTAGTCTTTGCAGAGTGTCCACAAAACTCAGGCTGGGTTTACTCACTTGGATACTTGGACGCTCGGCTGATAATCCATAATCCATTGCGGCGAGCACACGCTTCCATCCACTTTTGACGATCTTGAGCGGTTTGGGACCAGTGCTGGCCAACATTTCTCTGCAGTTTCTTTATGAGATACTCCATCTTGTTGCAGGACGGCCAAGTGTGCGTTTAACCCCACGTGGGTACCAGAATGTGATATGAGTGGTACACCTGTCGTCCATGCGTCTGACCACGTGTCCTGCCCCGTTTTTTTTGCGGACCACGCATACCCTTTAGCGTCACGAATGGTGGACATTGAGCGCATGTCTGCGCTGCGGAGGTTGAGACTTCTCTGCTTTGCGCCCTTGTGCAGCGTCCGCTACAATGCTCTTTGTGCGCGAGCCGATAATGGCGTTGAAGTCTTGTTCTCCGCCTACGTCTCGAATGCGTAACAGAGTGCGGGCAATATCGTAGCGTCGAAATGGTAAGCTAGTATTTTCTTGTCCAACCTAAGTGAGCCTTTTCTTTTGGTTTCCGATTGCCGCCACCGCGCATATTCTGCGCCTAATACTCTTTGCACGCAAGTTGTTGTCCATAAAGATGAATCGGCCGAAGTACACATACACATGTTCGGTGATCGGTAACGTTGAACGGTTTCTGATGGGTGACGCATCCGCCTGTCATGAACCTCGGTTCACGATGCATGGCTCGCCCCGCCCAGGGGGTATAAAGGCTCAGGAGAGCTTCAGGCAAGAGAGAAAAGTTCGCGGCCTCTAATGCGGGACGCCGCAGCAACCGCTCTACCTGCGGCTCGAGGGTCGGCCCCCGTAGCCAAGACTGAGGATCCTACGTGCAATAGCTGACCACGGATGGAGGCTGAGCCGGGAAGGTCGGGCTGCCAGCCTCATCTGCAGGTGGACCCACGAAGACGCAGGTGAGCGAAAGGTACGGGTGCTCAAGGTCAACTCAACAATCAACTGTCGGGCTCTTGATCTCGTGATCACTGGATGTGTAGAGGATGGAGACGAAGGTGGCGGTAGAGTCGATGACGCAACTTCATCAGTGTGAGGTATTTCCATTTTGTAGATAAGATCGTGCGGTCTTGTAATCACTTTTCTCGATGTTTCTTGATAAACGTCCTTATGTCTTCGATGAGTACAAACGATTTTTGATAGATCGCTCGAAGGACTTTTTGAAAAAGTCTACCATTTTTTCGTACAAACCTCCTTGCCACGGGCTTAGGCTCGGTATAAACTTCACTTGGATTCGTTTCTTGGAGCAGTAGGCTAGTATGTCCCTATCTATGTTGACTTCAGGCATTGCCAAGTAGCATTCTGCGATCGTCCCGAATGATTGAGCGTCGTCACAGAATATCCATGACGGACAAACGGTACTTGCAATAAAGCGACGTAGAATGTGAAGTGCAGCGCTACTACTCATGTTGAGAACGACGTCAAAGTATACTGCCCGAGTATTAGGCAAGTGAGAAGAAAAACCCAATACTTCTCTTTCACATTGTCTGATGTTCTATGGAACATTGGTTCGAAAAAATTCATCTCTGTGTTTTGGAAAGGATATACAGGTGGAGTGATTCTATTGATAGGGTGTCCTAGAAATGGTGGTAGCTCATATGGCCCCAGAGTAAATCTCTTACAATGAAAACAACTGTCTCTCATCGCTCTTTTGAGAGTTGTTCGTCCTTTTGGGATCCATACTCGTTGGCGTAACGACGTGATTGACGCCGCAGTGGTTGTTCTGCGAGTGAACATATATAATAGAATGAAGAGGTCGGTGATGTGGTTTTGGCGGGTAGGAAGATTGGAGCCTTCGCTTCTTGAAGGTTTGCAGCGGCGTCGATACGTTCTCGTGACTTCCAAAGATGTGTCGTATCACAGTGGAAGAGATGCAGCTGACGTTGAACCTTGACTGAAGTGGGCACTGCTGTTGGGCCAGGCAAAATAAAATTCGTTCAGCTCGAATTCGGAGGAGTGCTAGGCTAGTTTCGATGAACGAGGCTGCTTTCTTGGATTTGACAGTAAGGAACCGTAGTACAAGCACCACAGTAGCAAGTAACGAATCCCATTGCTGAATCGTGACCAGTCTAGTAATGGGTGTTCTTGGAGAACATATGACGTTGCTGCTAGTGATGAGATAAAAGTTTGTTTTTCGCTCCCTTCAAATGTTGAATTGCCAACTAAGGTTTCTTGGCTTGAGTTTCGAGGCCATGTTGTTCCATCCCCTATTTAAAAGGTGAGTTCGTTCCACCGAAAGGCCAAATGTTCTGTACCCCGACGGCCGATATCCACGCGGTTTTCCGCAGTTGGAACGTAGCGACTTAGCACGTCGGTTGTGAGTTCACGAATTTTACGGACACGGTTGCGAACGAGTACTGGTAGAGTTTTGTTAGACATAGTCCACGCTAGTACTGTCAGACCAAAGGTATTTTCGACGAAGCTGGATATCGAGATGTTCTGTAAGGAACAGAATTAGGTTCGCATCTGCAGCGATGGCTGATTACTCCAGACTTGGAATGGTAATCGATCATCGAATCAGAGCTGGTCTTGATTTTGCGATCAGAAGCGAAACTTTGTGTGTAGAGTTGGTGCTGTGGAGTACAAGATAAGCCGCTGCGCAATGCTCATATCCAAATGCGTCCGTGAAGACATGGAGGTCGAATGGGTCGAATTTCTGTATCGACAATGACGCTATCGATGTTGAAAGAAGAGCTTGTCCATTGATCGACGATTTCCCGCCATCTTTTCTCGTGCTCCTTGGACGACGTGTCGTTCCATCCGATGTCACTTTTCCATAAGGACTGCAGGAAAAGTTTTCCCATACGAGTGAAGTTAGGAATCCCAACTATCATATGTACTGGCTACTTCTTTCAAAACTTTTCTTTTCGTCCAAGTACCTTCTTTCGATGGTTTTTGAGGCTGAGTTAGTGAGAGTCTGTCTTCGGGAGTGCTCCACTGGATGCCAAGTAACTTTGCATCCGTGGACCATCTTTTGCATCTGTGGACCACCTGTGTGCATTTCTCGCCTTCTTCCATTTCGAAGAATTTGATGGGCTTTGAAGGATTACTGGCGAATTTCCGTAAACTCATTCCTGCCTGTCGAAGAGATTCTTTGACTCGATGTAGAATTCCTTTCCTTCATGT
Organism: Haemonchus contortus; assembly: GCA_000469685.2. Classification (NCBI taxonomy): domain Eukaryota; kingdom Metazoa; phylum Nematoda; class Chromadorea; order Rhabditida; family Trichostrongylidae; genus Haemonchus; species Haemonchus contortus. The sequence continues at coordinate 22,528,324 of LS997567.1, read as the reverse complement.
GGTTCTTGAACCCCATGAAAATGTTATCGACGTAAGTGTTGCGCAAATTGCGCAAAAGGTTTTGAGAGAGTAGTGTAGCTGCCGTTGTCATACGGTGATGAATGCTACCTGACAAGAGGGATGGTGAGCAAGTAAGGCAAATGGAACGCGGGTGAACCTGTAAACGATCAAATTACTGGAACTTATCAGTTTCGAAACGTCCTTAAGCCACAAGAAGCGCGTGTAGTTTCTGCAGTCTGAGTGAACTGCTACCATAAGAAATGCTTTTTCGATATCGCTAGTTAATGAAGTACGCCAAAGTCTGCAACGGAGAAGGTCTAGTACCAGTCAGTTCCGGTGATAGCACAGCACAGATCCTCTAAGAAGTATTCCATTGATGCTCCGATTCTCTTTCGTTCCAGCAGAATCGTCAGATACACATCTCACCTTGATATTCTCGTTTTCGTTAGTTATCACTCTATGATGGGAAAGATAATGCAAAAGTTTCGCTTTTTCCGTAGGCGGTACATCCTCAATATTTTTCCTTTGCAGTTGTTCCTTAATTATGCTGTCATACTTCTGCATATATGATGGCTTTTTCTGTAGCGATCTGGAAAAGCTGGAGAGACGTGAAAAGGCTGAGGCGAATTTGTCGGGGAGTTGTCTTAGATCGTATTTGAAGGGCAACTTGACGACATACCGCTTGTCTTTCTCGTTCTAAGTTATGGTAGTGTTGAAAAATTGACAAACATCGTCATCTTATTGAGCGGGATCGTCTATTATGCCTATAGCTTCCATTTCACAAAACGGGCTTACTAGTTGATTTAATTCGTCGTGATTGACTGGGTTGGTAATATCGTCACTTGCGAGCAGCGAAGAAAGTGTTGCGGAATGTTTAAGTGAAGACCTCTACCGACAAAAATGACACCAAGGTTTGTATGAAGGAGACGACATTCATTTGGAAGCACTTTGTGGCAGAACTTCTCTGACAGCATCACGTCCCAGAACTAATCGTTTCCTCTGAGAATCGATGGTCTACATGGAGATACAGTTGCGTCATGGATTTCTGCATGTTAGCGAATATGCTTTGTACGGCCTGTGAGGGTTGGTACCGACTTCATGTGCAAATACTTTCAACGTTTTCTATAATGATGACAATAACATGGTCACCTGAGGCAAGTTGAAGAGGAGCTGTGGTTCTAAAGGTTAATATGGATATGTCTTAAGCTTACAAGCTAGGAGTCTGGAGAAATCCGGCCAAATCTTTCGTAATATATGATTGGCTGGATCTGGGGTCGAGAAATGCTGTCACTGTAATTTCTAGAGAAGAGTGAGAAGGATTAAAAAGACGTACCGGATTGCACATAAGTGTGGTCTATAGGAGTCGCTCATGTTTCGACTTTGGTTGAGCGGCGAATGTGGGGGCAGCAGTGGCAGTTTTAAGACTTTTGCAACTGAGATCCGTTGTTACATCTTGAGACGTCTCAACAACGTGGACACTTTGTTGAAGAGGTTGGCTACGTTTTGAGTAGGAGTTATAAGTTGTTCCGCGTGTAGACATTATATTTTGGCGTGAAGGTTGTGCTTGAGAAAAGCACAATGACGAATGATGAAGCTTGTTACAAAACTTACAGGTGCGTTTGACAAGGCAGTCCTCCGGTGGAAGTGACTGGATCAGCAATTGAATCAGAGCGTAGTTCTTTCACTCGAAAGCTTCTTCGATGAGGACTTGAAAAGGAATTGCAAGAAATGGGTGGATGATAGTGATTATTGCAGTACGGCACGGATTAAGTCTCGGCCTGGAACGTGGTACTATGTGTTGACGTTGATTTATCGGCTTCATGGTAATATGGAAACTTTCATTGCGATTGATGTGGCCTGGAATGGAAGTTCATTTTAAATAGGTCGCATCCTTACGTACAATTTCGGTAAGCATGCGCAACAGCTCACTTGGCGAGAGGCGAGATGAGAGTTATAAGATTCATGTCTTGTATTCTGCTCTTTACTCTTGCAGGTAGTTTGTTGAGTAAGATTGCTCTCAGGGCTGTTCCATTGGAGTCGTCCTTGATGTCAGAAAATTGTCGAATGAGAGCAAACATGCCATTGTACAGTGTTTGAAGTTGACGTCCTTCAGGATCGCAGCTGCGAAGCTGTGCCAGTTTGGTGTAGAGGATGTGCTTCATCGTAACGTTGTCATCGTAGTACGTTCGTAATATATTCATGCCGATTGCGTAGTTTTCTGGCGTCATCGACATTCCTTTAATCAATTGCAGTGCACGGCCTTGTAAGCATAACTTGAGTAGAGAGAGTTTAGTTGTTTTGTCCAACTGAGTTCTGTTGCCGACCAGTGTGGCGAATAGTGATGCAAACTCAGGATATTTGAGGAGGTTGCCGTCGGATATAGGGAGTTCCATTTTGGTCAATATGGAGGCTTCGACGAAGTTGAGCAAGGGAGAGCCTGTCGTAAATTGTTGAGCTGGGGTACGACGTGACGCCGACGGTTGACTACCATGATGTAGGGTTGGTCCTTTTGTTGATGCTGATTCGTTACCATTTTCACCCAGTGAGGTAGCCCCAGAGATATCGGAAGGCACATTCGAGTTTCGTTTGGAGTAATCCTGATCGATTGCATTGAACAACGTGCCGAGGCTTTCCAGGCAATTTACCGAAAGAGTGATTGATTCACGATAGTCATCATGTTAGGATATATAGTCATCGAGACCTGCTTGTTCACCTTCTTTGGAAACTCGAAGCATGACCCATCCATCATGTTGTTCCGTTATTTCCTGATAAGCTTTTAGGAGGCTTTTTCTTAGCGGGACGATCTCATTGCTAAACGACTCGAGTTCATCGTTATCCAGATGGCGGAAGTCGTGCCGTTCGATTTTTATGCGATACTCCTTAAATGTGGTTGTAATAGGTGTTTCGTACCTTTGTAACTGCTCCTGGAAGAATCCAATTCGGTGACGTATCCGCGAGCTGTCGTTAGATGACATCGTCGTCGGTGTTGTTTTACTTGAAGTCGAGTGGATCGTGCACTGCTCGGTTTTCTTGACTAGGTACACAATTACGTGTGGACCTCGGCGATGAGCGATCGTCGCTGACAATGAGTTGCTGGCATTGATGAGCAGTCGTTTGTGGTACGGAGTCGTTGGCGATGTCCAGCGGTCGTCGGCGTGATGAGATGAGTGGTGACGATGTGAAGATGCTGTGCTCATCGAGCTGTTGTCGACGATGTGGAGTCGGTCGAGAGACCGTGGCCGCCACGTTCGGTACTATCAATGGGAGCAGATCGATATGCTGAAGCCTTCATTGAGGCATGCAAAGGCAAGTAAATAACATCAAGCTGGAAGGCCTATGTACGAAGCAAAGGAACTCAGAATCTCTCTTATTCAGGTTAAATTTCTTAGAAATTGAGAGAATATGAAGTAGGCCCGGATGAGTGAATGATCCTTTCGTTCGAATAATTTCGTGGCGAAATTAGCTAGAGAGCTAAATCATGATTCTGGTACAGAGAACCTTCACTCTTAGCCAGGATTCCTTCCATCTCGCCCCCTCGCCACTCCGAGGTCCAGCGATAGGATTTGAGAGGGGGGGGGGAGGGGTTCTACCCCAGCCTTACTGAAGGACTTTTTGGGACTCTCGACTTACTTTTTGCAAACGAATTTCTCCATTGAACGGGTTGCCATTTTAGACCTGACGTTGGGACCGCTGCCAATTTAATATTTTCGCAGGGCACTGCTCGTTTCCTGCGTGCAGCATGGACTACTCTCTTAGGCCTTCGGCTGTCCCTGCTTAATTGGTAGAAAGTGTGTGGTGGATTATAAGCGTAAAATCTTAGAGAAATCACCCTAATGCTCGGACGGTTTGAAATTTGAATGGTATTCAGATTAGCATGTTCAATGCCGAGTATCATACAGGTATCGACTAATAAGTCAATACAAATGTATGTAGAGCAACGATCTTTGGAACGCTGACTACGTAGGTTTTCTAGTGTTCTTCAGTGTCGTGTCTCCGCCTTCACTAATCACGGTCGCCCGTGACGGACACGAATAATAGAGATTGGTTGCAGGGAATGAGCGACGTTCTTCGCATCATTGAGTTTGAATGGGGTCGAAAGTCGTTCGTGTCGGACATTATCGATGAAGTCGTCATAAAGGAAAATGCGATTACTAGAAGCAATGGGAATGCCATAAATGGAACGGAATAGGAATAGCGCTGCGACGATTCGAAGAGGCAGATTGGAGAAGAAATACGAAGTTATTATTGTAAATTCACATAATAGAAGTTGAATCAAAGCAAGGCAAAAACATTCTCAACTTCTTTTGAAAAGGAGTGGCTAACTGGGTACAAAGGCTGAGTGAGTACATTATTATGTCGACCTCTGCCCTGAAAGAAATTGTTGTATTAAAATCTGGCACAATCGGTACCAGGCTCGTGTTCCAATCGACGAAATTAACACGAGCATAGAAGCAATAAGCAATCGCATCTAGCCCTCCAAATAATGAAAGGCATGTCAAACATACCGGTGAATTGCTCTTCTGTCGAACTTGCTCTTCTGAAGCTTGATGCACCTCTCGAAGACGGTCAGAGCATTATCCATTTGTGAGCCCCGCATACTTTCAAGCAAAGAAGACACATCGAAAAAAGATGTCCCTGACTAATTTTCACCCTGACTAATTTCATGGATAAGCGTGAAGTAAATCGAATAGGGTCGAAGTCCTAGTTGTATCAGCACATGCAATCACCTTGTCGCGTGCAGGTGAGGTACATTCCTTGGCACATGTGATTACGTTGACAGCCCCGTTCGTAAAGAGACAATTCTACGACAAACCGTCGCGCTGGCGGCCGCCCTGTTGTTCGTTTGACGTCCCAAGCTATTCAGTCAGTGATCCGGCTCACCTGTTCTTTCTTGACGTGCTTTGCAAGCTTGCACATTTGCTCATGAGTGCCTGGTGCCGAATTCTGGCGCGATTCCATTCTGGCGTATCAAAATGGAATCGCGCAAGCTACCAAGAGTCTTCAAAGAGAGACGTCTCTTGACTAGTTGTTGACTCTCTGCTTTCCTAGTACTATTGCGAGGATGTTACAGAAGCTGGTTATATTCATCATCGATGCTAACGATGACGGAATCTTCCTGGAAACAAGGGAAGCGAAGTGGTCCTAGTTATAGAGGTCTTGAGAATCTGTCTCCTGGAATCCGCAGCTCTATCTCACTGAAAAGCAGATTCTTGTGACCGTCCGATCCCGCGCAGTTCTTCGGAACAACAGCAATGTCAGTCAGGCAAAATTTTCGATTGAAGATGATGTGATCTAATTCATTATGAAACTGCCTAGGTCCCATAAAAGACATCAGGTGACACCCTGCCCACCGCAAATGGAGAGGGCTTGCCGAGCTTTAAGTTAACATGGTGTGATCGTCACAATAAACCAGGATAGCCTCAACGTCACTCACTTCGTTCCTTTCGGCCAGTCTAGACACGCAGTTTTTTAGCCGTTCGGCCAACTCTTGCGTCAGAATCATCGGCGATAATGACCTGCACGGAAATGAGGTTTTCTCTGGAAATCCTTCCCAGTTCAATATAAAACGTATCCAGTTTCTATTTCTGTTCGTAGCTTGATGTTGATGCGAAGGCAATGAAACTTGTTGGAGCTAGAGGTGGAACACATCTTCTTAATGCAAAGGTCTGATTCGGTTTTTTAAGCTTTCGTTTGAATCAATGTTCATGACCAGCAGCGAATTGAAGGGGGCACCTAAGACGCCCACGCCTATAGTGTCGCATGTTTCAAGAAAGAGTTCCTCTCCAGTCTCGAATACGGCGTGCAGCGGGCGATGCTTTCAGAATGCCGCTTCGCTTGGTACTTCTCCTTTCGGGTCTAGAGACTTGAGCAGCCTCTTCCGAGCGCTGGCGACCAACGCTGGCGTATTGTGGGCTCTTTCAACTTCAATGGAATGTCTTCATTACTTTTTTTCTCGTGAATACTTATGTGTAGCTTGCCCGTCTCTGACATTTGGAGGCTGGGTTCACACCGGGTATTAGCAAGGCTTTCCCGAAGTGGACGAGCAGCTTTGTTTTCGAAGTCGGCCCAGAATCGCTTGCCGGTCACTTCCCAGTCACTTGCAGGCAAGCTTTTGGCTGAATCAAAGGACGGAATAACCCGCACACTCCGCAATCGTATGCTTGGATACACCTGCGAGATGCAGACGCGATATCTACCACCACAGAAACAGGGAGCCCATCCCATGAATCCTCTTCCGTTTCTGGGCAAGTACCGACGAATTTTGGTCTGAATTTACTCTACTATCCGCCACCTGGGTCGCTCGTCGTGAAGCGGTTAGGGGATCCTTTGGTGGAGGAGATTCGTAAACATTATAATAGAAGGGATTCGAAGGTGGTGTAGTGACAAGCGGCGCACTGTCACATAGGCGTGGTCGGTTAGAGTTGCGAGTCGGTATCCGCATAGGCCAGCTGAACTCTTCGTCATTGTGGGGCCTCTTGATTAGTAATAGACTCCTCTGTTAGGACAAGAGCACTGAATCGTGCATAGACTGACCATCGCATGCCATTGTACAAGCCATATGAGCACAATACGACACCACAACAAACAGAAGTCAAGCTAACTCGGTCTCATGACCTCTAGTAAAACGACTGCAGTGATACGCTTATTTCCGTAGTATAGCTAGATGGAGCAGTTTGCTTCATTTGGCGAGTATGGTGAAGTCTTCGCTCTACTTTACTGAGGCTAACTGTCGCAGGATCACTGCTAGGTGAAGGTAAAGAGAAGTAAGGCTCATTTAATTATTGTTTTTGGTTCGCAATGCGGGTAGTCAAATAGACCTTTTAATGGGAATGTTTGCTCTTGAGTATGGAACTCGGGAGTATGAGATAATTCGAACTCAACAAGAGTTTGAACTGTGTATGTGTGTTTTTCATGTGTACTTTCGAAGCTCTTGATACTCCACTTTATTGGTTAGCTTTCGGCATATAATGCCTTCTTCAGACCTTAACTTTACAATACATAGTTGCAAACGACCAGTCAACAACCAGTTTCTACATAGAACACATAGGATCCTATCAAACCAACCGGAAATGTTGGGAAAGAGGGGAGGGGAGTGGACCCATTGGCGGGGAACATGAAAGAAAAATGAGACCGCTCTTCTCCTGAGGCGACGGAGCGTTATCATTTAATCAGTCTCAGCAGGTCACGCATCTC
>LS997567.1:22503630-22516130 GCA_000469685.2 Haemonchus contortus | reverse complement strand
TTCGTAAAGCTCGGCCATAGGACTTTTGTGGTGATTTTTTCACAACCATTTGTCAGTAACTGAAATGTCTAGAAAGCAAGCATCAAGATACGGGACAATCAGAAAAAACTTCTTGAAGCTGAAAAAATTTCGTTGCAGGATGGAATAGCAAAAAAAGGATTTGAGTTTTCGTATACCGTTCTCAACCACATTAATGAGTATTGGATAATATAGCGATCTCATCAAGTGTTAGCTGCATTGCTGATTACTGCTTTGATAGCGACGTCTGCTGATCATTAGCATGGGCAGAATTGGAGGAGAGAGTGGTAAGTACAGTCGATTAACTTCCTATCCACAATATCGCCCCGTTCAAAATTTAATTAACGTTTAATTAATTAATTTTAATTAATTTTAATATAACGTAACATGTTTTCTATTGGAGCGTATGTCATCCACAAGTATGTATGTACTAGTGATCTCGATAAGAGGAAGGAATCTGTGAGTTGGGAAATCGGCACTAGATTCGACTACAGATTGATTGCTCAGCACATGATTTACATGGTCTCATCAAGTAAAATTTATTTTCTCACTTACATCTATCTTTCCTCTCGATCGATCTAGTAGAAAAGGCAAACTCCAACGCTTCCCTATGCCCTTATGGGAATGGGAATGATGATTATGATCGGTCTGCTTTTACTTTCATATCAAAAATCTTCTTAAAGCTGACCTTAATCATCATTCCCAATCCCATAAGGGCATAGGGAAGCGTTGGAGTTTGCCTTTTCTACTAGATCGATCAAGAGGAAAGATAGATGTAAGTGAGAAAATAAATTTTACTTGATGAGCCCATGTAAATCATGTGCTGAGCAATCAATCTGTAGTCGAATCTAGTGCCGATTTCCCAACTCACAGATTCCTTCTTCTTATCGAGATCACTAGTACATACATACCTGTGGATGACATACGCTCCAATAGAAAACATGTTACGTTATATTAAAATTAATTAAAATTAATTAATTAAACGTTAATTAAATTTTGTTAAGTTAGTTAATCGACTGTACTTACCACTCTCTCCTCCAATTCTGCCCATGCTAATGATCAGCAGACGTCGCTATCAAAGCAGTAATCAGCAATGCAGCTAACACTTGATGAGATCGCTATATTATCCAATACTCATTAATGTGGTTGAGAACGGTATACGAAAACTCAAATCCTTTTTTTGCTATTCCATCCTGCAACGAAATTTTTTCAGCTTTAAGAAGTTTTTCTGATTGTCCCGTATCTTGATGCTTGCTTTCTAGACATTACAGTTACTGACAAATGGTTGTGAAAAAATCACCACAAAAGTCCTATGGCCGAGCTTTACGAAAAAGATGAGTATATCAACAAATTCTCAACCATGAGCCATTCATGTTTGAGGGAGGACAGAGTCATGATGTATACCAGATTCTCACTGACGGCAAAAATGGAAACCATCAGCTGAGCAGCTTTGCTCACGCAGAATCCTGGACCTTATGGGCATCTTCTGATAGATTCGGTTCCAGGAATAGGAAGTTTTCCACTGATATTGGACCTGTGACCTAGAGCGTGTGGGTTAGCCCTTCGATAAACCGTCTGGCATTGAAACCACTCAAAATTTGAACTCAGAAGGGGCGAGCGGAAAGATACCAATCCCTTACATAAATTTCAACTACACTGATTACATCTTTTGAACTGTTCAAACTGTTGCCAAGGTATGAACAAGTCATCTCATCACTTTTTTTACGAGAAGAACATTGTTATGAATGCAAAAACAGATCAGCGGACGAGGAACGTGGCGGATGGGTTCGTGACGGAATATACCCACGTACTACCACGCCTTAGTGAATTAGCAGTCCCACTAGTGATCGGCGGTACAATCCGTCCCAGTCAATATCAGTAGAATTCAGGTCCTGGTCACGACCATGACCAGTTAGGCACTTCCTTTGGCCCTGGTGCAATATGTAGCCAATCTGGAGGTGGCAGCATAAAATGCAAAAACGGCAAATCCCCGAGGGTTCGAACCATAAGCCCTACTCAGCCGTCCAAACTCGAAATCTACATTGCTATCCACTACACCATCCGTCGCTGCTGCCAGCTTGACGGTGGAGAGCGCATAGGAAACCTCGCCGCACTTTTCGACATGTTTTAACATGTGGCCCCTTTTCTGGCCACCGTTCAAGTTGTTTTCAATGCGCAGTCCGCTGGTGCCTTCTAGTGTGCTGACATCGACGCCATGAATGAAACAAACGACGTTCAGTGGGTTAAGATGGCAATTTCTGACAAAAACATTTTCACTCCTTTTTCGGCATTTAGAAGGCCATTCAGCGGTAACGAACCATAGTTCTATACTCAGTGCTCGTGCCCCTATATCATGCAGAAAACCGTTTTCAAAAAGCTTCCCACGCCCTAAAAGACCTTCCTTGTAAGGGGTGAGGGTTCAACTCTTTTCAATTCGAGTAATCTGCACCAGCGCTGATTGTAAAGAAATGGAACCTCGGGTTGTGTCTAGCTCTAGCGAGAAAATGCCTAATTGGATTCCCTCAGGCTCATGTCTGTTGATGTTCAGCTTTCTGTAGTAGTGCCATCGATATCATGAAAAAACTCGCTTGTTTTTTGGTCCAAGGTGTGACAAGGTTGTTTTTCCTTCCTCAATGAGGGGAAGCCCCACTTTTCGGGTCAGCTGCTGCTCAATGTAACTTTAAAGGCTCGGACAATGATGATTTGACGTTATTGCACAATACATCTTGACATCTTCCATAAACGCACCGTAATTGACACCGCAGTCTGCTAGGAGAAGTGGCAGGTCACAAGTAAAGCAGGAGATAGATTTTCTCCCCCGGGATCTTCGCTAGAGTCCAGAGAAAAATAGCAGAATACACATCTTCTTACCTTCAAAGTGCGGTCAAATGAGCAACATTGTCTTGCGGACAAATATGAGTAGAAAATGTTTGAGTCGGGTAGCTTGACGTAAAATTCAAGTGACGTAAAACGAAGAAAACAAAACAACTCCGATAATTTATTAATACTTCCCATACAAAAATGATAGTGGAGGTCACTCAATATCAAGAAAATTAAAAACATGCTGCAAAAAGTGAATATCAGCAATCATTCTCCCACTAGGTAGTGGAGCAGAGCTCTCAGGTGCACCTATAAATACTACAGAGCGCTTCTCTTCCATGCCATGGGGAGGTAGAGATGAAGAGTTCTTAAATCCAGAAACAGGCTGTGAGACACCACAGGATCGAGATGAATCAGCAGAGCGTGATTTCTCCATTGCAGCCTTGAGTTCTGCTTTTTAGCCTCGCAAGTGATGAAATCTCTGTTACGTACCAGTTACGTGTTACCAGTTCTCTGTTACGGTATAGCACAGAGTGAGCATATTTACGATCTTCGAGATGGTTGACCATGGCAGTACGCAGATGCTGTAGTGGCGTCTGATCGTAAATGAGTAGCTCCACGTCTTTTTCAAACTGATAAGGTGGCGTGGACGGGGATGGATCAATACACGGTCGCTTAAGAGGACTATTCTGAAGACGGAGGCCGGGCATAGCTAGTATTCATGAACTGCCGGTAGGGAAGAATAAAATAGGCAAAACACGAAGAAAGGGACATATAGGAAAAGGTACACCCTTTAGCGTGGCATTACCTCCGTCAAGAATCGCCAAAACGACGCTCACGCAAGCGACGGGGCGAATACCAGGTTCGAAATGGGAGCTCGATCAGATGGGCTGGAAGTCACACGAAATACAAGTGAAAGAAGATCCAGACGAATTCGTCGTAAGTCGATTTAGCTTCTGAGATTATCAAGAACGTATTATTTACATCTTACGTTCCGGCGAATTCGCCCTCTTCGGAGCCCGTGAGTCGATATATTCGTGATTCATAGGTTACCTTTCCAAATTGCAAGAAGTAGTGATTTAAAAATTTGGAGAAGAGTCTAGAAAGGGCGCGAGGTCACGAGTGACGGCCACACACTTTTCCTTCCTGTTTGTCTGTTGGTCTTTAGCTGCAACCCAACACGCCTCAAGTGCTTTCCGCACAGTAAACTCCGTTTCTCTTTCCAAGATAGCTAATGAAATTGTGGCTCGGTTACCATCATTACACAGAACTCAATGCATTCCGAGTGATGTTTGAGTGCGAAACTTCCTTGGTCGCTCCAATGTTCTTTGGTTCGAACACAAAATGGACGCCCTGTTCAACCACCATAGTCAGCACCACAGGCCTGACATCAAATTTCGTAGATGACTTTTGCTCTCGTGCAATCGCCTAGTCGATTGGAAGGACACACAAGGCAAACTGGAGTGTCACACAGGATGTCGTATAGGCGCTTTCTGTGGGGGCTTTCCACAAACATGACCTCTTCCTGTAGATCAGAACTAGTCAAGCATGCACGAATTGCTCTGCTCATTTCTTTGGAAATGAACGGCAGGCATAATGCAACCTTATTGACCGGTACTCATTTACGAACTCTACAAGTGGGAAATCCCCCCGCGTCCTAACCTCCTGTGGCTGTGAGCATACCATTAGACAACGATACCCTTCAAACTATGTCCAGCGATTCTGTCTTGAGATCCGTATCAGAGGACACCTTAATGGCAACTCTAGACATATTCCTGATGACAGGTTGTTTTTTTTTCTGATTGGGCGGGCCGAGCGGTAGTGAATAGGATATTCTCACAGCTAGGCTTCCGGTACCATTTGGTAGCACTGTTCCCCTCGCTACCCCTAGCTGGACGTCGATATTAAGGAATGGTAGACAGCTCTTCATAGGACTTTCCCGTGTGAACCTGATCTGATCTACCCGATTGGTAAGGATGTCAAATCACATGTCCATCTCTCCTTAAGTGGAACATATGATTAGGCAGTCGTCAATAAAGCGACATAGAGAACTAGTCTGCGCTGTAGAATAGGTTCCTCAGTTTTTGACATGCACGCTATTGCCAGTACAGATGCTAGCCGTTGACCCACAGCCAAACCCCTCATTTGTCTGTAGTAGTCACCCGACCTGGAAAGCGAGCAATCCAAGCACTTTTTAAGACGACCGTTATATTCGTGATAGAAAAACTACAAATTAAGAAGTTTTCGTGATCACTTAGCAATTCGAATGCTGCCTCCTGGGCAGGCTCATTCGATACATTCGCGTACAAAGACGTAACATCAAATGATCCCATCGCAACGTTCTCTTGCGGTCTACGTTCAACAATTTCCCTAGGAGCATATTCTTATTAGTCAGGTGGCTGTAGGTCGTCCACACTGCTGGTAATGAGTCTGACCACGAACACTGTTGGGTTGTTGGAGCTCAGGTCCGCAGCGGTAAGCTTATGGGTCCTGATGAGGGCATATAGGACAGGACACGGCGGCAGATCTCTCTTTAAGCGATTCATCGTAGAGTTCTGCAGACCAGTGACCTTCGCCACGCAACGCCAGACCTTGATCTGTTTTCTGTGATGTTTAGCACACTCTTTTTCGTAGATATGCCATACAGTGTTGGGTTCTATAGATGTTAATGTGTCATAGCCTTGTCAAGCTCTTGTTGGATGGTCACAAATTCCCCTCCTTCATCACTAACAGACAGGCGTATCTCACCGGCTTCTACTCGATTCCGTAATTCTTTGAAGCCTTGCCTTTGTTAAAGTGTTAGGTTGAACCCAGTATGTCTGTCGAAGAATTGCCGTACCAATCGAAAAATCGGAGGCAAATGTAGCTAGAGGACGGAAGAAATTTACGACAGCATGCGGACCATCAATGTGTTCCTTGACTTTGTAATACGTAGGTCTAGCCGCCCTGTCTCATGTTTTCAGCCCAGCAGATTATGCACATGAGTGGGTACATGATGCCAAATGTCGCATACTCTTCTTCTCCTTCACGGCATCTAACACAATGTGGAATAAAGTAATGTTCGCTGCGGTATCTGCAGAGGCGAGAGGGAAATGAGAATTTGACTGTTTCGGCAGAACAGTTAAAATTACACTGTTGCAGAGGCGTTGTTTCCAATTGGTGGCCTCTCACACGGAGAAGAGGTGTAAATGTAGCTATCCCGAATCTTCGAACGAAAAAAAATGTGTAGCATCCTCCTAGGTGAAGGTTGTAGGTCCTTCACGATAACGATACAACTTGCAATTCTCAGTGACTTCCGCTTTTTCGTGGTCGCATGGTGGGGCTACTTCTGCTGTTCTGAAAATTTGCTCTTATTGAATCTTTTGCTTCTGGCCTGGCTATTTAAAAGTTACGAAACAGATATCCATTTTTATGAGTCAAGCATTCGAGAAAGCATCGTTCACGTGTAGAAAATTTGCCAACAATCCTGACCAGTCTTTTATAATTTTCGTCATATAGATTATGGCTAGCAGTGACGCTAACCTCTGACCCATGACTAGCTCCTTGACCTATCTGAAAAAACGTCTGGGCGAGTTGGAGATAAGGCAGTTGGCTACAATCATCGCTTGGAAGGCCAAGGGTCATCCATTGAGCGTGTCTATTGAAAAGGTAGGGCGTGCCGCTGCAAGACACAACTAAACAGTACTCAATTCCCAGTAGAAGTAGCGCCGAAAAGTTCCATGTTCTCGTTGTCATAGAGTCTTTTGGCAGATATGCGAAACACTGATCGCTGGTAATTGGATTAGTACGAGAGTTGGCTAAACAAATTCTGTTCAGTTGGCGATACTCTTTTTCAAGCTTTTCTGCAAACGAGGGAAAGTCATACATAAGGCCAAATTTCGTCTCTACGATAGATAGATTCAGATGTCCAATATTTGTGAGGATTAGCCTCGATAAGACAGACGAAGAAGGTCGGCAGTAGGATTAGCCAAACCTCCATATCGGAAGTAAAATAGCTTGTACTGAATCACCCGTCTGTTCTCAATTGTCTCATGGAATGGCTAGCTTCTCTTTGTGAATATGCGAATCCAAATCTAGCGAAGGTTTGTGCAGATGGGTTCTGCTGATGGGTATGAAGATGGTGCCGTAATCTCATCGGCGAAAGTACTTCATTTCATTTTGGGTTCTTCTATTCACACAAGACCAAAAGTAGTAATTGTGGAAACATGGCAGATATGTCCTCCATTCCTACTTCATGAATCTTTGACAGAATCAGTTTTGACTCACTTTTGCAATGCATCGATCGGTAGCTTTCTTCTATTTTTATCAAACTACGCAATCTATAGCATATACTATGGTGGGTATGAAATATTTCTTATTATTTATTTTGAAAATCAACGCTTTCGGTTTCGAGAACAGATCCGTAAGCGGTTTGAATTGACAAAGGAACCTCTAATGTGTTTGCTATAAATTCACTGACAGACACATATGATTTAGTGGCTCTATGTGAGCTACTCTTTGCCATCCACGATCTGCAGTTTTCCTCGCGAAAATGGTTCCTTAGACGTTTCTTGACCTGATACCACCATCTTCAGGAAGGTTTGTTGTGATGTAACCACCTATGTCTCTTCCCGGATGTGACCATTAGTTTAAGGCAAAATTCGGCGCCGAAAACACGATGGGAAAGAAAAAACTGCAGCAAAAAAAGAGGAAATATCTTCATATATCAGGGATGGAGTCGCATTCCGGGGTTATTGCGTCTATCAAGATTATTTCTTTACAATAACTATAATAACTCAAAGCGGAGATGACGTAGTGGCACGTGGCTCACTATCACACACCCATGGTCGCGGAACCAAAATCCCGAATCGATATCCGCCTAGTCCCAAAAAGTCTTCCGTCCCTTCGGGCAGGGTAGGGGTTTTTATACTCGCACGACATTTCTGGGAGAATAAAAGCACTGACTTGTATTATACATCGACTGGCCACTGTAAGTCATCGTATGGGCCACAGACTCACTCAATTCGCCACTACGATTCTGGACTCATACTCGGAGAATTGATACTTTATTTGGTGTTCGCATTGATTCACGATTGTGTACAATTGCACATAGTATCGGTTGCAGTGTGCAAAAAATGCCAGATTGCCATTTGCTGTCATGGATGGGCCCTACTTATGTTGAGTATTCTTGACTACTGAACTGTTTCTCTTTGTTACTGTTCCCTCTTTTGTTGTTTTCGCTAGTCTTTCGATATGCCACATTTTGTTGTTCTCTCCCATCTGATTAAATTTTACCAAGACTACTCCAGTGCAAACAATGTGGTTCCTACGAGGACTTCAATACACATCCAGTTCTGAGCGTGGCATACAGTGGTTACAGTCTTCGAGTCCTAAACCCTCTACCTGAACAGTTTTACTGGGACGAATCTGTCTCCAGGAACAGCCCATTGACGGCGGTCGATGCGCTATTCCTAGGGACAAATTTGTGCGAACTGTGCCTTCAAGTGGACGTGGTTCAGCTGTATATAGGAATGAAAATGCAAGAAGGGAAGGCACAGGGTCAAAATGATGACAAAATGCTGTGACATTTTGTGTTTGGCAAGGTCATAAACGAACTGAAGTGGTAGTGATAGCGCGAAATATTATGCGCACATACATTGTTGAAATGCATATGTGTCGTTACTTCGGAAGGTTTCCGTCAACACTATCTCACCCCTTCTGCTCTTCCGACACATTATTCGTCAGCTCGAAAAATATGGACGTAGACTCTCGAAGTTGAGTTCTCCAAATGCGGCCTTAACGACTTGTGCAAGATGGGGCTTAGCGTTATCGTAAAGAAATGCTGTTTGCCCTTTCGTGCCGCTTATACCCCTTTGGGCGACTGAGCCGGTCTATGTAGAATTGCTTTGTAATCGTGGCATTCCTTTGATAATAATGCCCTTTGCCGCTCTCTTCGTTAAATTTGCAGATCAGGGGACTGCAACGGCCACGTTTGTAGAGGGACGTTGTTGCAGCCGAACCACTCGTTGAGCAGCTTTTATTTGTGATTCGGGTTGTTGTCCTGTTGAGAATCAAGCCTCTGCTAGCAGTACTGCAAACAAATGGCCACATAGCAGTCTTATGATGTTGAGGTGCGTCTTCGAATCCATCTCACCATCGATTCAGTGGAGGGGTCCAACGCTTTTGCACAAAAGCTGCCGTGGACCATTACTGAACCTTCGTCGTCCTTTGAGAATGGCAGCTGGTAACTTGGATGGTATCTGGTACCGACAGTCGCCGCACAACTTGATTCCGTCCGTCCCGGACCGAGCAGCACAACCTTCGATTCGCCTCTGTAGATGCCATTTCTCGCGAGCATGAGCCCGATCGAAACGTGCTTTGCGATTCTTGGCAGAAATCAGTGGTTCCTTCACTGAACGACGTTCGAATAAACCAACCTTTCTCTGACGTCGTACAGTATTCAAAGACGGGTTTGGTCCCTCAGGCGTCGATATTTTGCGAAGAATCTCAGCTGCATTGAGATGTGGATCATTCTTTGCAAGCCGCACAAGGTTCTCGTCGACAAGACGAACGTCATTTCTGCTGCTCCTGAGTGTTTTTTGACTTTCATAAATCCTAGGTCTTTATATTTCTTCCATATCGTTTGAACACGTCGAAGTGACTTTCCTTGAATCGGAAACTTGCCTAAACTTTGAAGACCTGGCAAGATCATTGCGTCATCATGGTCCTGCCGCAACTAGCGGATTCCGCAATGCCTTGTCATAGCCTTTATATTGTAGTAGGTGCACGTGGTCACACAGAACAGTGGAAACACTCGATAAAAACCCATCTTGAATCGAAAGTTAAAGCGTGTGTTGGCGTACAATTAGAAAGTGAAGCGCCAGGCTTGTTTGGAAGTGTGCTGGACAGTCACACTAGAATAATGCCATTCACTACTTAAGCTACTTTCTAATCAACCCTTTGACGACAGAGCGCCTTTTTGCAAGTCCGGCGCACGGAACGACGTTTTTCTGAAGTTATCGCTCTCGCGGTTCAACGTTGAGCCGCGCTGTCTCACGTTTCATTCTTTTCTTTATAGGAACCATTTTTACTATTCCAGGCTTTTTAATGATGATTTCTTTCGGAAAAGGTGTGAATTAGAAACTCATGGGCTTGCATCTTCAGCTCATTCTGCTCTTATGCATAATTTATTTGAGATTCAGAATGGATCTGCCTGCGGCGAACGATTTGGAGGGTGATTTTGAGAGACAAGTGGGCGATGATAGTAATCAATTTGATGATAACAGACTTTACAAGATTAGTAGTTTCTAGAACTGTTCCACGCGAACTGTGAGGAGTCTACAGACCTGAAAAAGAATTTTGCATGGTTGAGTCATTAGTGCCAGTCCATGGCAGAAATATGGAGTGAAATTGCTCGAGCCATGAAGGTGCTACACATGGAAGACTAAGCTGCACTCCGATCGACAACCGAAAAGCTCCATTAGCTGTATTTGCTGTGGTCATAAGTAATGGACGGACTTCAGAATCAAGGAACTCATCTCTGTACCGATAACTGGTACTCGAGAGTAACTCAGGCTAATGGCCTATTAGAATATACCACCCATTTCTCTGACACCCGAAAAAACCGTAAAGGCCTACTAATAAGAGTCGATGATAGGAATTTGAAAAGAGTGTAAGTTCTCGAAAAAGTTGCTTTTAGCGAATAACTCGACACTGTGGACGTGGTTACGCTCCCAGTGATACAAAGCGAGCGAGTCAGTACGAGCGGCAGTAAATGTAAAAGTCGTTTCTGCATAGAATGTTCTCGAAAAATATACAAAAAAATGTAATTTTCGCAGAAAAAACTGAAATTATTTGTACTTTTCTGACATTAACAATGTTTTACTTGGCCCACTTTGTGCATAGAATTATTTGGTGATCGCGAACCTATTAAATACAAAAAATTCAATCGAGGTATATATTTTCTTTCAAAACTCCTTTTTCGTACTTCGTGGTACTGAATATTACATTTTTGACACCAGGTTTTGATTGACCTCATGCCGCCTACTTCGCTGGTCATCCCAATGTTTGGCAGATACTTAATTACGACTATGATTCTTGTGGCGCTATCGACCGTGGTCTCTGTTGTAACAGTGAATCTTCGATTCCGCTCTGGATCAGCACATAAAATGTCACCATGGATTCAAGTCGTTTTTCTCAACTTTTTACCCAGGTGAGCTGTAGCACATATCTAAAATCAACAGCATTGTGATGGCGTCAGAAAGAATGTGTCGTTCGTGAAATTCGTTCATTCTTTTTGCATAAGAATAGGCCTCCACTTCACCGCAAGTTTCGCTTCAAAGAAAGGAACTGCCTCATATAGCAGGAATTCTCTAGACTCTCATAGAGTAGAACTATAAGGTTCAATGGAAAAATCTAAGAACGGGGCACTTGTTCAGTTTAGTTATAAGGCGGGAAAGATAGAGTGTAAATTTTGTAACTGAATCCGAGCACTACAGTATTACTGCTGATCAAACAAAGCCTGCGGTACTATTCCAAGTGACAAAGAGCGGCACATTTGTTAACCCTGACCATGTGTCTCTGTGCCTTATCTTTGTATTCGCATGCTGCCAAGCGTGTGGTCGAAGTTCGAAGATTTGAATCGGTATTCTCTGCTCTGAGAATTTGCGATTTTCTATGTTGTACTAGCCCGATCTTGTGAATACCCTTCTCTTGTGCAACGAGTCCGTACCAAGACCAATGACTATCGAATGAATGAATCACAAGGCCTCGATTAACTTATTCGCTGAAATTTTCAAATTTCTGAGAAATTTCACCTGAGAAATTTCATCCAGCCAATAGCACACTGATGGAAATTAGGGGTTGGTGTCAAATTCTGGGTGAATCATTGTGTGGGGAAACTGAAAAAAGTTCAGTAGTAAACACCTAGTTGAGGTCCTACCTCCTTTTCCACCTCTCCGCAATTATCAGTTTTCTTTTTATTTTTAGGTGATGGTCGACGATCAGAAGTGAAGGTCAAGGAAGGTCAAAATAAGAATAATTACATTGCTAAATCAGAGAGTTTCCATGAAAACTTACTTGTGATTACTGAAAAAAGGTACAGAAGCGAAAACAACGCAAAATCATGGAAGTTCATAAAAAAAAGTAAAGCGTAAGAATCGAAAGAGACCAGAACTTATCTTCTCCCTTCCATATTACGGAAGAATTTAAGAAATGAGATTGCTGACCAGTCGTCTCAACTTCTATCTACATATCTACGGCATCTTCTGCCATAGATATGGTGGTTGATGGATGGTTAAGTAGATCACTCACTTTAGGTATTAGATCACCTTAGCTTCGGCGAGGTCCTTCTTGTTCACGTCTCGCCGCCTCTTCTTCGGGTCTTCTCAAGGTCGCCTCCCTTAAGATTCTGATTCGTTGGCCTTTTCAGTACGTGTCCGCATTATGACCAGTTCTACAGGACATGGTCGTACAAACGCTCTGACCTCTTCGTTCCTAACACGGTCCAGTCGCGTTCAACCGCAGGCCCATCTGAGCATCCGCATCTCAGCAGAGAGGCTGTCTCTGATGTATTTAATTACGGTCCTGCACTCGCTGTTGTATTTAATTACGGTCCTGCACACCGTAAATCATCGTGGACCTCACCAATGTCCTGTATACTTTTCCTTTGAGCTTCCTACTAC
>LS997567.1:22421130-22498630 GCA_000469685.2 Haemonchus contortus | reverse complement strand
CAATGTTTTATTGGACTACTCTTCTCCTTGATCCTTAAATGTTAGGGAGCTCCGTAGATGACCAGTATTGAGCTAAAAAACGTTTAGCAAGCATTCAGGATGCATTCCTCGTAAGTGGTGGCCCTCAGTCCACCGTCGTATCATCTGCGCTCCCGTTGCACAGCACCAGGCTTTGCTGGGTTCGGTTAAGTGTTCGACACAGTGGTATAACACAGAGATGCATTGGTTCTATAACTTTATTCGTCCAATCATTTAGCAGATTTGGAACGCAGATTTAAAATCAGCCTTTGAATCCCCCCCCCCCCTACAGCGGTATATATCTCATCTTGAATAGCCTCTGCGACCAACTATCCTTCCTTTGTGTAAAGTTCCACATACCTTCACTTCTATACGGCGCTACCCAACTACGAGCTTGACGTTCGATAAAAAGAGTTGTACTCTAACAAAAATATCAATATGATCTTCATCATCATGACGGAAACTGTCCAGTTGATCATATAGTTACAACATTCATGAGGAATTTTTGATTCACAAACAAATCCTCTTTTGACAACAATTACAATTAATGAAATTGTGAGCAGATCTTCTGCATTGAGTCTTACAATGAAAATTTGGTTGTTACAGCACCTCACAAAGAGATTTTCAGGATTTTGCTCATGCCTCGAGCAGATAGAGCAATTCAACAAAATCCTTCCTCACCACTGGTAGATCCTACGTCACTGATTGAGTTGGTCTACGGAGGTGGTTGTAAGGTAAGAGACAGTACTCATAATGATCGAAAAAAAGTGTAAAAGTCAGAAGGTATTAAAGGTATGATATGGAGGTGATACCTAAACTCATATTCAAATATTCATCTGCTAAGTTGCTCTAGGATCGCACGGCGCATTTGGCTCCTAAAAGCGAGATTAAGGCCAGATTAATCCGCAAGTCTTGAGGTGCTAGCGACCGTTGCTTTCCCCAAATTTGTTTATCTTTAATGTGTATGAATGAGTAATTCAAAGAATATTTAATAATAAAAGGAACGTTGTATAGCATCATAAGCGCCTCCCTGCGACCTGCCTTGACATGAACAAAATTGATGTCGTTCTTTTCTGCTTCAAATCTTGATGGCTCCTATCTCTATCCGCACCTTATATGTATACACTAATGCCCCGCTTACATCACTGCTTTCAGTTTGCTCGTCATCTTTATGAAAAATAGCTTCGAAAATCGAGGGGAAGGGAAGATGGTGACGAGAACCCCATGCCTTCGTCATGCTGTCGGATTAATCAGAAGTGAATGTGTTCCTAACCTGCCATGAGCTGCTGCCAGTCTTCTTATTCGCAGGTCCACTGTGGTCCTTAGATCGGAGTCAACCTGTAAACCTTGAAACTTAGTCGACTGTTCCAAGTTTTCTTTACAACGCGAAGTTTTCTTTTTTCTTTACCTATCGTCTGTGCGACTCAACTCTAGACGCTCACAGCATTGATCAAAAACATACTCAGTGGAAAAGACCACGAACACTGTGTCCTGAAATAGGCAGCCGTGTTCAGACCAGGTGTACCGAGAAGGTCTCGGAACCCGTTGGGCATGGAAGGAGATAATTCTGTGTATTTGGTAAACTATTCGACGTGGTGACGGCTAAGCAGGAATGTACGACAGTGAGGATTAGAGTACTAATAATTCTTCTTCTTCTTCTTCTTATTCTTTAGCGTTTGTCCCGCTTGTAAGCGGGGTCCTCTTTTCTGATATGTTGACGCCACTTCTCCCGATTGAACGCTTGATCGGGGTGGATGTTGACCGCTTTAAGATCTTCGTGCAACGTATCGAGCCACCGCTGCTTTGGAGGTCCTCTAGGCCGCTTTCCGGACACATCAAGGTTGAGACCGATCTTACGAACACTGCCTTCGTCCGCGCGGAGAACGTGGCCATACCAACGGAGTCGGGCTTCGCGCATTTTATCGACAATGGGCGCTACACCGAATCGCTCCCTGATGGCGTCATTACTTATACGGCCTAAGCGTGTTACTCCGGCTGTCCAGCGCAGCATTTTGGTCTCCATCACGCTGAGACGAGTTTTAACCTCTTTGGTTGCAGGCCAGCATTCAGCGCCATATATCGCGACCGGCCGGATGACGGTTCTGTAGATCTTGGACTTAAGGCGCTCAGGGATGTTCTTATCGCAGAGTAGGCCAGTCATTGAGCGCCACTTCAACCACGCTGCATTCACGCGAGAATTCGTTTCAAAACCCAGGCTGCCGCCAGACGCAATTGCCGATCCAAGGTACTTGAAGGTTGTTGTCCGTGTGAGCTCAGTCCCTTTGATCTTGATAGAGCCTGACTCGCTCGAATCAGTGGTCAAGTACCCAGTCTTTTTGACGTTTAACCTGAGCCCGAACATTGCCAGACGGTCGGACCAGGTCTGCACCTGTGACTCGAGCTCGCTTTTGTCTTCGCTGGCGGGCATCACGTCATCGGCATAAAGAAGCGTCCACGGAGCCGGCTTCTGGACGTCTTTTGTGATGGTATCCATGACGACATCAAAAAGTAGCGGGGATAACGCAGAGCCTTGGTGTACTCCGACGGAGATGGGAAATTCCGCCGATGGGCCCGCTGCCGTTTGCCCTCGGCTCTTTGGGCTAGTGTAAAGGATGTGCACCCACTCAATGTGCTCTTCGGGTTAGCCATGCTGTCGTAAGGCATACCATATAACGTCACGTGGAACGCGTTCGAAGGCCTTCTCCAAGTCTAGAAAGGCAAGATGTACCGGTCTACGTTTCTCGCGATGCTTTTCTAGAAGGAGGCGAGCGGCGTGTATGGCGTCGATGGTGCTACAACCAGCTACAAAACCACACTGGTTATTGGTCAGATCGACGATATCCCGGATACGGCTGTCTACAATCCGCTCAAAGATTTTCATGCTGTGCGAGAGCAAGCGAATCGGACGGTAGCAAGTGCAGTCCCCAAAGCTGCCCTTTTTCATCCAGATAGGAATCGTCGTGCTCTGTTGCCAGCTCTCAGGCACCTTCTTCTCTGCAACGACCTGGTTAAAGAATTCCGTCAACCATCCTGCAGGATTCCAACCTTTCGATTTCCACAAGTCCGCTGCTACGTCGTCAGGACCACTTGCTTTGCCTGACTTCATCTTCTTCAAAGCCGTAATGGTCTCACTCACGGTTATTTTCTGGACGGGACCGTGTACTGGCGGAGCGCAGGGGATGGCGGGATGAGCGAATTCGACTGTTGAGATGTTTGCGAAGTACTCTCGCCATCGTTTCAGTACTTGCCTGCGGTCCGTTAAGAGGCGACCGTTCTCGTCATTTATGCCGGAGAACTTTTCTATATCCTCGGTCTGGCGGCTGCGGGTCTTTGCGAGTCGGTAAACGTACCGCTCACCATCCCGAGGCTCGAGTTTCTTATTAAGGTCGGCATAGTGAGCTGCCTTTTGAGAAACAACGGCCTTCTTCGCCTCTTTCTTCGCTATCTTATAGCGTTGCCAGTTGTCCGCTGTCTTTTCGATAAGAAATGCGTGGTACTGCTTTTACTTCTCATGGACTTTATCCCTGACAAGGTCCGTCAACAGCCATGTTTGCTTATCGAGCTTCCGCCGTCCAGGTTTGGTCACGCCGAGCTTCGACCGTGCAACCCGGGTTATCGCTTCCGCAGCTACCTTCCAAGTTTCGTCGACAGTCGTTACCGCTGGTAACAGAATGCTGGAAACGACGGCCTCTTCTTTCTCCTTCAGTCGCCACCACTTGATTCTCGCAGGCCCGCACCTTTCTGCTAATTTCGGTTTCGGCGGGGCGATCTTCAACGTACAAATCAGTGGTCGGTGTTGTGTTGCGGCCGTTTCATAGGGCCGTTTCGCATAATCTCGCCATTGTCTTTGCGTCTGTTACGAGCCCCTGATCGCGGTGCCTGACAAGGACAAAATCAATTTGCGTTCTGTTCTCATCGCTATAGGTGATGAGATGAGAGTCACTTCTGCGAAATCTCGTGTTTACAATGGCGAGATTATGCGAGTCGGCATATTCGAGAATTCGCTCGCCATCAGTGTCACGTGACCCATATCCGAAACCCCCATGACAGCTATAACCGTCTTTCGTAGCGCACACGTGACCGTTGAGGTCACCTGCGACAACTATGGCTTCTTGTAACGGTACTTCAGCTGTCTTCTCATCTAGCAGGTTCCAGAACTTGTGCTTGGTCTGCTCGGAGCATCCAGTCTGCGGAGCATAAGCTGAGAAGAGATGGTATTTTTGGCGTTCGATGACTACCACGATCTTCATTAGGCGGTCATCGAAGCGTTCCACGCATACTATCGAGTCACGGAACCGTTCAGAGACTATTATCCCGACGCCGTTGGTGGTTTTTGGGCCACCACAAAGAACGGCTTTGAAGCCGAGGCCAATGTCCCTGGACTTGCAGCAGGACCACCTCGTTTCCTGCACGGCACAGAAATCAATTCGTCGACGCTCTAGAGCTTCTGCTAACTCGTACAAGCGTCCCGTTAATGGGCCAACATTTAAGGTCGCAACGCGGGTCTTCCATACGTTGCGTGGCTTTCGGACTAGCTTAGTTGCCCCCCGATGCCGTCCTTGCACCGAAGACCTTCGCATACTTTTCACACTCACCGGGCCTTGCGAGTGCGCGTCGGCTCCCGCGGACGCCGTAGCATTACATCGGACTTCTTTGAGTGACATTAACATTTTTGATGTGACTGGGGTGTTCGTAGGCCGGCCTGTCACGGGGCCTGTCGCCTGCATTCGAATGTCCGTGGTCAGCTCAGCCCACAGAGTGGGCAGTTTCCAGTGGCACCCCTTGGAGGAACGGACTTCGCCACCATTGGAGAACCAATAATTCTGCTTATATAATCCGCTGAGTGTGAGTTGGTGTGTTTGTGTGTCTGTCCCCGTGGACCTAGAGCATTCAAATTTGATAATAGTAAAGGCGACAGGATGGAACATTCATGGTGAGTGGCAGGTCCGGACTCCACCTGCAATGGGTGGGATTTGAGCGAAAATTCATAACTACTGTTTCCGTTCGCCTAGGAAGTTCAAGTTTCGTAGGAATACTGGCAGCATCATGAGAGCACTTGTGCCAAGTCGCAGAACCGGATATCGCCCACAGTGTGCGGGGTTTGAGCGGAAATTCACAACTACTGTCTCCATGCACATAGAGCATTCAAAGATAGGAATACTAGCGGTAGGTGGCAGAACTCTGGGGGCGGACGCGAAAATTGCTAATTTTGACATGGAGCCTTCAAATTTGAAACGAGTGTAGGCGGCAAATTTATGTAACCGTTGGTAGGTGGTATACGGATAGTGAACTAGATTCAGCCCGCGGAGGCATAGGGAGGTGAGATGTATGGGGCGTGAAGGAATCAACGTACCTCGATTGGAAGCATGCACTCAAATTGGGGTGAGAGGGAGTGAATCTAACGAACGAAGTATGTTGGTGTGTTTTTGCCAAAGATCAAGAGCTGTGTTTTCTTAGTCAGAGTTTTCAAACTTCGGAGTGTGCTAGGTGGCGGATCAACGTTGAGACAAGAAGGAGGAGAAACCGACTTTAGCCGCGCGATTTAACTGGTGGACCTATAACTGAGCTACACTCATGGCGAGCCAATTTTCCCGTTCTCGCTTCCTCCAAAGCACCATATATTCAAGGGTGTCTAAAGCCCAATCGGTTCTTTCAACACAAAACAACTACAATGATGAAGTTTGATATGCGGTCATGATGGTGGCACTTCATAGTCACAACATCTCTCCATCGACCGGACATGGCATTGATGCCGTTCCTCTGTTAGCAAGAGAGTCGTAATGTAATTAATTATAGGTTGTTCGGAAAGGAATGCGCGTTGAATTTGTCCATTCATTGTCCAGCTTCTAAAACGATTTCGTCTCTTAGAGATTCATTTCCCATCTTTTGATAAATTTTTGGCTATGACACTTTGTTTTTTCTAAAGAAAAAATTTAAAAAGTGCTTGCCCAAAAATTCCTTTTGCGGGCTTCCATGTGGTACAACTTCAAGTAAGGAAAATCGACTGCTGAATCCCATCATGCCATATCTGAAGTATACGGTGGAGAAGCCTTGTCAGAAAACCAGCGTCGACGATGGTATCAGCGTTTCAAAAACGGTAAGAAAGGTTAGAGGACGAAGAACATGGAAGTCGGCCTCAATCCGTCGATAACCAAGTGTTGAAGACCGTCATTAAATTGGATCCACACCAAACCACCCGAGAGCTGTGAACACATGTTGGCTGCTCAAACTCTACCATCCATGAGCATTTGCTGGCAATTGGCAAGACGAACAGGTCCGGAAAATGGGTACCGCACCAGCTGAGCGACGCAAACCAGGCAACACGATTGGCGAAGGCCAAAATTCCTCTTCATCGCTCCAAGAACAGCGGTTTTTTCAACTATTAATACGTAAGACGGAAAATGGATCTGCTTCGACAACACAACATGAAAAAGACAGTGGTTAGACGCCGATGATACTCCAAAACCCACATCGAAACTGGATATACACGGCAGAAAGGTGATGCTCTATGTTTGGTGGAACAGCAAAGGTTGAGTGTCGTTTGAAGTCCTGAAATCGGGTTAAACGGTTACGGCGGATAGTTACGAAGATTAAGTGAACCGCGTGGATCAAGCACTGCGCCGTCAAGATGTCGAAACGACGTCGACGAAATTCCACCTCGACAACGCTCGTCCACATGTTGCGAAAACCACCTTGGAAAAAATTGAGGAATAGGGGTTGGGAATTCCTGCCTCATTCGCCTTACAGCACTGACCTGACTAAATCCGATGACCATCTGTTCCGGTCAATGCAGCACTCCTTGGCCGAAAGAAGACTCAAAAACCGCGAAAAAGTCCAATTCAAGGTGTCCAACTACTTTGAGTCGCAGCCGGCCGAGTTCATCAGAAGCAGAATCCATTCTTTGCGTGAATGTAGGCAACAAGTCAATGATAGTAATGGAGAATCTTGTTTGAATTGATCTTGCTTAGTTTCGTTTATATAATAAAAAATTTTTTGAACTCAAACGCGCATTCCTTTCCGAACAACCTAATAATTTACCACCTGCTCGACTTCTTCACAGTCGGCGATTTTTTCATCTTTAGAGCAGACCCATGGGCTTCCGAAAGTATGGCAGGTTGAGGTTAGATGAATATGTGGGGAGCGGACTAGTCAGGTTTTACCAAGCCTTTCCAACTTGTCCATCAACGTTTTCGCGCAGAATGGTCGAACATTATCCACCACAATCGTAAATCTCCATGAAACCGAGGTGAAATGAGGGATCGAAACACCATCTCTCTCAGTTGTTAACAGAATACTCTTACGTATATCACTGTTCACTCTGGTAGAATTTCATAGAAAAACACCCGGTTGAGCGGAGGGAGACTGAGCTCGTCTTCCTTAGTGTGAGCGCCTCGTTTTATGACAGGCTGTGGCCTTACACCCGCTGGTAGACATTGCGATTTCCTGCGTGGATTTTCGTAGAACACCTACTTGTAATCCTGAGCAGTAATGAACTCTTGACGTCGTCATTCGCTTAGAGTCGAGGGGCTTCTAACACACACACGCATTCGACGCTCCTACTCAGTCAAAGATGTGCCATATTTGCGGAGAGTCCTACCTTGGAAGCGGCTCCTGCGTAGAGCGTCGTGGATGGTGGATGGGAGAGCAGAGATAGTCTTCTCTATTTACTGAGACCGTGAGGAGGACTGCTCTGACGGGGAGCTAGACCAGTGTCGGTATTTGACAGCAGTAGACATTCGCTTAGACAAACTTGGTCGAAGCAAATCTCTTCTTATGGGAAGCGATCGTGCCATTTATGGTGGGTGACGAGTGAAAGTCACTCCTGCCTATCACTGACCATATCTCATTCCAAGCCTAGATGTCGAAGCGATAAGTTTCGTAGTGATGAAGCAGAAGACTCCGGTAGTGGTTTAGATGGAACATCGTTCAGTCGACGACTACTTACTTTCAAGGCCTACTTCGAATATTGTCTAGGCAGACTAGGCAAAATTATCTCAAAACTTTTCGACACCCACACAATAACACTGATGTCAATGAACTCATTTCGGATGATGCCAACGATTTCGCTAACATTCAACATGGTGTTCTGGCAATTCCCGCTTTGATAGAGACTCTGAAAAACTTATGCATGTTATTAGGCCGCTTACTTTTTTTCATAACTCCACCCTTCTCAGTTGAGAGCTTAAGAAAATTGCCGTTATTTTCATCACGCACTGCACTCCATCAGAAATCGCAATGGCTTATGGAGGCGTGTTTGGCTCATGCGATCCATTTAGGCCAGTCAATGTGCGAGTCGGTACTTTCGTTCTTATTAATGAATCTTCCACCATTCCAAGGACCCTGTATCTATGACAGGTTTGATTAGTCTAGACGAGAAATGGTTTGATTTGATCCCTTGAACAGACCATACATAAGGAAGCGCGCCTTCAGGCATTCTTTTGTTCACTGTTTCCCTTTCGTTGTAGAGCAACGAACACTGGCAGCTGTGCCAACAGGTCGCTTCCACAATCTTCACAGTGAGAACCTCTTTTTCAGGGATTAGAAGGAATGAATGATGAAGGACAGGGTCTTGGGACTTCGATCAAACCTGTCCAAGAATTGCTCCTGCGCATTAGGCTTCCATTTAGAATCATAATTGCTAATTGAATTCGTATTTGGCCTATACAATGATTTGCGGTAGCGGGACGATGTTACAAGTCAGTGCTTCTAACTTACCAGACGAGTATGGTACCAAATAACCCACTCCGAGGGATGCAAGGCTCGGGAAGCCTAGGCGGATATCAATCCGTGATTCGAACCCGTGGCTATTCGTGTGTGATAGTTCGCCACTGCTGGTTTGAAAATAAGCTGACCGTATGTTGCGTAGTACTGCCCGCACTGGGTTCATACACCAACAGAACAATTACCCTTAGCACAGTTGAATGCAACTCACCAAGTGTTTCAGCTCTACCACGTCACTCTGCTGTGTGGCCGCTGCAATGCACCGATCTGAATCCCATCGAACATCTGTGGGAACAACTCGAGCGCCAGCTCGAAGGCCTAAAAACTAGAGCATAAGGAGTTTCTTCAACTCGATAATGCACGGCAAAACATACACACGCACGGAAAAACATGCACACGAGAAGATCGACGACCTAATCGAATCCATGCCACGCCGATATCAAGCGTTCATTGACGTCAATGGTTATTCGACAAAGTGCTGATGTCACAGTTGATGCGTTTGCTATCATCCTAGTTGTTGCGTTGAGAAATCAAAAAGATCAAGTTTCGAACAGATCTGCTGGTTTTTGGCCGAAGAAAGGTTAGAATCCTCAGAAGTATTTCACAACCCCCTCAAGCAATTTGAATTTGCTCTCTTATCATACTCGAAGGTACGCATTCACAGTGCGAAAATCGCAAGAAAAGTTCGTGTTCTAAGGAGGTTACATGTATATCAGATAGTGAAAACGCATACTCCACAGCACGATGCGTATATGATGCGCTTAGCGTGTGTTTGTATGTGTGAATAAATGTGTGTGTTCTTTTCTGTTTGTGTTGTGTGTGTTGTGTTTGTGTGTTGCATGTGTTCGTGTGTGTGTGGTTTGTGTATGTGTGTGGAATACGTCCGTATGTGTGCGTTCGGGTAGGTATCATATATTTATGTGTGGGTGGTGGATGAGTGGTTGTGTGTATGTATGCGTCTTCAACCAGGAATTCATAACTCTTGTTCTCCTATACCTGGATCTCTGGAACTTGAAATATGATAAGGGTACAGGCGGAAGGATGGGGCCAGATGGTAGATTGTAGGCCCCAAGGCGTGGCAGAATTAAAGTTTCATCAGAGATGCTTAATTCCTGTCTTTGTGTACCCAAAGGTTCGAGTTTATAAAGGGCATAGGCGGTAGGATGGTAACATCAACGGTGAGTGGGAGGAATGGACCACTTTTACAGGGGAGTGGGAGAGGGGGACGGACTCGTCCGAAATGATCTTCACTCGGCGAAAATAAGTAGTCGGAATAAGTAGGGGATGGTCCAATTCGCCTGAGCGCGCATGACTAGAGCTAAACTCCACTTTACTCAACTAGGAATTCGCAATGCTAAGTTAAACACACAAACCCGTTGTAACTGGCAAAGGTTCAGACTGAGCATAAAAAAGGGGACTACGGACTAGCGCAAAAATATGCACGCCTGCTTGGAACTCTTTTTTCGAAAAAGGGCAAAAAGATAACAGAAGAAACATAGGCGGAGCACACTTTGTGGCAAGGAAGGCATGAAGGTGAGTGCTTTTGACTTTGTTTGGAAACTTTCCAGACTATGCACAGTGTATTCACATAGGTCTCAGGTCTTACAGTGTTCAAACCCCAGAGATGTGGTCGGAACCTAGCTGTAAATGAAGCGATGGTTGATGGTCATCAAATTCCGGCCAGGGTCGAATTTTACTCCTCCATATGGAGCTGCTACTGACTACTCTTTTTTTGAACAAGGGGGAAAAGCAGGAATGACAGGCGTTGGAAAGGTATTTCAACTGCAACACCGAAGTAGGGAGAGCCCGGCTTGTCAGATAGTAAGGTAGATAATGGTGAGATGGTGGAGATCGTGGCTTCCCCCGAATTTGCTCGCTCACAAGGAGGAAGATGTGAAAGAAAGGTTCAATACTTCCAATTCCTATCATTTAGATTATTTCAATCAATGATATAGTAGCGCTCAAAAGTATTCGACCAAGCCTTTTTGGCCGTAACTGTTTTCTCGGTGGAGCAAATCGCATGAAATTTTGATATGTTTAGCTGAGGCACTGTCCCACACTACTTGGCTGCAAAACAGCCATACCCACATACTAATGGGGAGGCGTTTGTAGACTGTGCTCAAAGCAAGTTTGTGACTTCTGCAGTTATTGGGACCTTGTGTACGCTTTTCTTCTCTTCTGGGTTCGGCATTAGCGCTCGTACACTTAAGACATGGCGAAAAATAAAAGACCCCTAGAAGGGCCACCAATCCTATTTCCAGTTGATTTTTTGTTCAAGCCCTTTGGGATGTCTGGAAAATGATCAGATTGCAGGTTAATAGTGGTAAATGTCTACGCCACAAATGTCTATGCTACGTATATTAAAATTTCGCATGATTATATCTGGTAGGAAAGAAGTTACGACTGAAAATTGTAACTGAAGGAGCTCGCCAAATACTTTTGAGCGCTACTGTATGTGGTTACTTCTGCTGTGTATATAATTATGCATACAACAATGAAAACAACTACATTGTTTTCTGAAAAATTGGGCCCAAAAAGTGACAAAAGGACGTAGGATCAATCTCTTTAGCGACGAACCTTCTCCTTCTACCGCTATTCTCTTATTTGAAGGTTGGGTTGAGATGGCTTCGGAACACGCGCTCCATCGAGCAGTACATTCCACGTGCAATCGTTTGTTCTAAGAAGTAAAATTTATTCGGATTTTCTTCTGCATTTGCATGCATAGTGCAATCTCCAGCATCGTCATTTCCAAAGCGCGTTAAGTAGCGCTGACAGCATGTTCATCATGCCATCGTAGAGTCCAAGTCTCTGAGGCGTACGTCAATGCAGGAAGAACAGCAGTGTCGAGCTGGATTTTCTTTGTCTTCTTTACTACTCCCTCGATATTTTCGAGTGCTCCTCACGCAGCGCGTTTACTTCTGCTCAGCTCCGGAGCTAGATCGTTCATCATGTTGACTTCTCGAACTAGATACACGTAGCTAGAACACCTAGAGTCATCCGTTCCGTTCAGTGTGAGAGGAGCATCAGGAACCATCCCGCTTCTCATAACATCCTCTTCGTTAGCCAGCGACCTTTACCCCTGCGTTTCTATTACATATTACGCATGATGTTGTCGAGAGCGGCACTGAAAATTTCGCGCGAGACGGGATCGCCCTGACGAGCACCTCTCTCCACGTTGATAATGACTTCCTCGTAGAATGGTGAAATGCTGGTCGTGAAGTTGTCGTAGAGCTCACGAAGCATCCTTATATATTGAGTAGGAGCATCCTGACTGCTCAGAGCTCCGACTACCCTTTCTGTCTCGATGGTATCAAAGGTATTCTTCAATTCGATTAACGGAAGACATAACGGCATTTTGTACTTTCGCGATACTTCAGTGAGTCCTGCAAGGGTGTATATACAATCGTCTGTACTGAGCCCTATTGGAAAGCCTGCTTGGTCGCGTGGCTGTCCTTCGTCTAATATTCTGCCACTCCTGTTTAGGATGACGCGTGTGAAAAGCTTGTAGATTACAGAAGCAGGGGCGATAACTGCCAATAACGTCGGGATCTCCCTTCTTGTACAGCAAAATAGTCTTGCTAGTTTTCCACGACGTGAGCACTTTGCATTCCAACAGAGACCACGTAAAGAGCCTAGCCATAGTTCTGACGATCATTGGTGGCGAACTCTTTAGATGTTCTGGTTTAATCCTGTCGGCATCAGGCGCCGTGCCATTCTTCATCAACGTGATGACATGTGAAATTTTGGAAGGGAGAATCGAAGGAGCGTCATATATGTCTTGTCTAAGATGGTGAGTAGGCAGGCAGACGTGGCTGTCGAAGAGGTCTGAGTGGATGTCGTAGATGACCTTCTGTATTGCCTTCCGGGATAAAGTGAAGAGAGATCATCTTGACCTCGTGATTGGCGAAACTCCATCGTGCTTCACGGATTCTCTTCCCAGCCTCGGCGCTTCATAACTGCTGCCCTTCTCTCTTTCAGATCTTCCTTTATCGCTTCTCTGCATAGCTTCGCAACTTTGGACGTTTGTTGATGATTGCCTGTAGCTCGCGCGATTCCACGCTGGCGTATCAGCTCGAGAGTCTTCGAAGAGAATCGTCTCTTGGCTACTTGTAGACTCCCTGCTCTTCCCCTCTGCTTTTCTAGCACTACCGTGAAGATGTTAGACGAGTCGGTTGTATTCTTCGTCGATGCTGTCGATAACGGAATCTTCCCATCCACTCGCAGGGAAGCGAAGTGGTCCCAGTTAATGGTGGACTTGGGGCTTTATTTCCTGAACTTCATAGCTCTCTCTCCACGCAATGAGAAGCAAAATCTAGCGCGGAGGAGACGATGGTCTGATCCCGTATAGAACTTCGGAACAGCGGCGACTCTAGTCAGGCAAAATCTCCGCTCGAAGATGACGTGGTCTATTTCATTATGGAACTGTCCACCACGTGACTCCCATGTCCATCGCAAATGAGAGGGCTTCTGGAACTGCGAGTTACTATGGATGGTGTGGGTCGTCATGATAAACTCGCCCCGCTCATTCCATTCCATGAGTCTTGATGTGAAGCTATTCATCCGCTCTTCTAGGGCCAATCTTTGCGTTGAAATTACCGACGATGACCTCGAAGAAGACATGGTCTTCTCTGTAGAGCCTCTCCAGATCCATATAAAACGCTTTCAACTCCTCTCTTCTTAGCTCGATATTTCGATGCTGATGCGTAGGCAAAGAAGATAATTACAACCGAAGTTGCTCTACATATTCCTAATCGCGAACGTCCAATGCAGGTTGTTAAACTTTCTACAAATCGATGTTCATGGCCAAGTGCGTGTTGACGAGGACAACTACACCGCCGATGCCTCTGGTCTCGCATTTTCCTAAAAACAGTACTTCTCCATTGTCAGATACAGCGTGCAGCGGGCGAGGCCTCCTCGTCTCGGTAAATCGGATGACGTGATCTTCCTGGTTTGCATCATCAGGTTTTCAATACACGACCGTGCGTTGGAAGTGCAGATCGCTCTCTTACAGTGAAGGAAACCAGGTCGCATTCAAGACGAGATGTATACCGACGTAGGTAGTTTCGAACGCTGATTCTAAATCTGGGTTCCAAACCTGCGAAAGGTTATGGGAACGAAGTTACGGGTCCACCCTCTCCGGGGGTTATGTAACTTTTTTGCTTTTATACAAGAACCAATCAGGAACGTGCACCGATGACGCGGTTGGGAGGGCGACGGACTGATAGGGATGACACGGGGTTCGTATCCTTTGTGCGTACGCTTGTTTTGATTTTTTTATAAAAAGTGTCTTGAACGCTCGCAAAACCCTTTTACGCATCATGTGGACTACCTGCTCTCTTCTACACATTTATGGAGCACCAAAAACGCTAGTACACTGAATGAATACGGGTACACTCCAGCAGGGAAAAGATGCAAGAGCTTTACTCGGAATAGGATTACGGACTTGTGTGATCCTTGGAGGGCTCGACAGGTGAAGACACGATCAAAATCATTAATCTGATCAATATATTGTATTCGATCCCATATATTACTTGCAATATGTTCTACCCCAAAGTGGTGGTATCGCAATTGTTGAAGAATTTGGTTCCTGCGACATAGCGAGCACGATCCAGGAGGGAAGAGGAGGCCATAGATAGCTTCTCGTCCGTACTACGGGATGCTATGCGCCACAATCTCGTCGTCGACTGGGAGGAAGAGGAGTCCGTGGAAGAAAATCATAGTGACCCTCTCCGGTCTCCTGATGAGAGCGACAACGATGACGGACCCAGTACGTCTCGAAGAGGGACGTCTTACCTCTTCGGAGATGCAGAGGTATCGAAGGAAAAGGCAACCTTGAACTCGAAAATTATGTCCGTGATCTTAAATTTTATTGTGCAGGTAGATGGGGCCATAGCCTTCTATCGCTCGACTACCTAAAAAAGTCGCACATCTCGCACAGTCGAGCAAGATCCGTTTTTTCACCGCGGATTACCATCTGCAGAAGTTGATGGACATTGAACGAGACCGCAAGCTTCCAGATTAGTCTTTTTCCGACCATTTATGATGTATTATGTAGTTGTAAATACTAGCGAAACGAGCACACCGGATTGTCGGACTTCGGAGATTAGCCGATCTCTTGAAGGGAGGGTTATCGCAAAAATGAACATGGGAGTCCCATTGCACCACAGTGATATCCACCGCACGGCGCTGAAAATTAACAAGGAAGGCGCCATAATAACGAACTTGAAGGCGAGCCTTGGGTGGATTCAGGGATTCAAATCAAGCTGTGGTATCGGGTTCCGCCGCATCATCACGTTCACCTCACGGAAGGGCTTATAGAGAAAGATCGCATATCGCATATCACGTAAAGCTCGAGCATTTGTTTTTGAGGTGAAAAAGGTAAATTTTCCCGCGTCATGCAGTCTTTATATGTGCGGTCGCTGTGAAAGCATAACAGCACTATTAATCTGTTTGTAAATTGTCTAGAAATGGAAAATCGTCTCTTGGAAACAATATGTAACGCGGACCAGAGCTGTTTCGCGAAGGAATTGCATTAGACCGGAACACAAGCTGTAAAGGGCCAGAAGAGAGTAGAAAGGGAGGAAAAGTCCATTTCGGCAACGTCTCACTCTTTCACTGTCATGCCTACCCTATTTGCCGATGGTCGCTTGGCAAAAAAACTTTATGTTGTAATGCAGGTTGGTGTTTTCGAGAAAATATGTATGAATGAACTCACATTTTTAAAACGGTTGCTTCAGCAGGAACCGAATGGACGTTTCCCGGCTGAAGGTTGTTTCCGCGCCCCGAATTCGGAGGTTAGGGCCAGTACAACCCACAAAGAACTTGTGCTGGATTGGGTTAGACCGTCGTCGCATCAACAAATTTGCGTTCAACCCTACGTATCGTCGACTCGTGGACCTCGTTCAAAGAACATGAGGCGATTCAGGGCGCAAGGCGCTTTGCCAATCGGCAAAGAGGTGAAAGTGCCTCACATTCCACCTGGCGCAACCTCTCAAATTCGGCCTCTGGACGCATACTTTTTCCAACCATACAAGACCATGTATAAACGCTTTGTT
Source organism: Haemonchus contortus (assembly GCA_000469685.2). Taxonomy (NCBI): domain Eukaryota; kingdom Metazoa; phylum Nematoda; class Chromadorea; order Rhabditida; family Trichostrongylidae; genus Haemonchus; species Haemonchus contortus. Next base: position 22,482,836 of record LS997567.1, on the reverse strand, counting down.
TCCTCCGTAATAGCTCATGATCTGGACTTCCACGTAAGTAACTGCGACTCCATAATTCGCCTTATCTCACTTGCATACTCCTTGTTCAGCGCACCGCACAGCTTCAGAAAGTTGCTTTCTCCTCCATGGTTTGCAGCAGGAATCCTAGATACGGACCCGGGAGGATTTGAAAGCCTTGTGCAGTATTGTATCTCATCTCATCTAGACGGGAGCTGTGAGAGTGACGGGTGTGGTGGACTATTTTTTACACGTTGCTCACATTGTGAGAACCTCTTCTGTTTCATACACTTTGTATTGGATCATGATATCTGTTCATGAAATGCTCACATATTGTTCGGATGATAATTTTGCATAGAAATGACAGCTGAATTGTACCAGCTCACTTCTACCTACACAGAGGGAGAACATTAGTTCGTGCAAAAGCGCTGTGCAAAAGCGCTATAGCCTGACGAGCCATCCGATGATCCTCCTCCAAAAGTGCATGGAGATGATGAATTTTGTGATCTTGAGTGCCCAAAGCAGAAAGGCTCTATGTACACTCTCATTCGGTCTGTGGAGGTGGAGGCCTTGGAAAAAAATCAGTGGAAAAAATACAACCGTATCGGCGTTTCTGGCGCTCCATAAATGTGCAGGAGGGACGTAGGTAGTCTATAGATGCGTAAAAGGATTTTGCAAGCCTTCGAGGCCCTTTTTATATAAAAGCAAAACAAGCACACACACCAAGGATTCGAACCTCCGTGTCACGCCTATCAGGCCGTCGTCCTCTCAGACGTTCTCGTATAAAAGCAAAAAAGTTACATAACCCCTGGGAAGCATGGGCCCCTGACTTAGCTCCCAGAACCGTTCCGCAGTTCTGGAACCCAGATTTGAGATCAGCTACCTACGTCGGTGTACATCTTATCTTGAATAGCCACAGCGACCTGGTATACTTTCCTTGTCCTTCTCGTTGTGGGCATCCTGTTTTGACCCTGAAATTTTAGCAGCTCCTCCTGAGCAGTCCTAAACAACGCTCCGTTTTTGAAGGCTCTCTTAGGAAGAATGAGGTCTATTTGAGTTGCTGTTTTTGACAAGTGGACCTGCTAGGCTCTTACGTGGGGGCTGGGTTGACTTCGGGGGTAGTCAGGCTATTCCAAAGAGGGAGATATTGTTTTTCATGGAGGAAGCGATGTAATGTTTCCATAAGCCCCTCCTATCGGCACATCTGCTCGAGAATACTGTTAATAAAAGGTGCACAGGAGAGCAAGGGCACCTCTGTGTCTTTTTATTGTGGTGGTAAGTACGACGATAACCTTTTTCGTTTGTAAATTTTGAACAATAACCCGTGGCTACAGGCGTACGAGCAGAATCGCCAAGGAACCACTTTATGATGCATCGCAGGACGAGTTTAGGCTAGCAAAAAAGTTCAAATTACAAGTTGTTGAACAGGTTCTTTAGAAGCATTTTTGTCAAGTGATTCACAAAGCCTTCTTTATAGTACTCTTATCGGTTTCATCTCTCTCACAGCCCTCTCCCCCCCCCCCTCTCTCTCGTTGACCCATTGACGACCGCGTTGCCCGCCGGCGGGCCACACATATCCTGCTCTTGGGATTGCGTGGCCCGTAATGGGCCACTGTAGTATTTTTTGTGTTTCAAACCGATTCTGGATTTTTTGGCTGCTTTCGAACAACAGCAATGTCAGTGCCTTCTAGGGAATCTTGAGACCCAGTGGCCCAAAAAACTCTTCGCTCCTAAGTATAGAAACGCAAAAAACCAAAGTTTCGTATGAGAACTATATTGAAAGCTGCAAAATGAAGCGTGACCAACTGTTTCACTACACATACTTCTTGTGATAATCTAGACTTATTTGAACCTTTCCTCCTCACTTCCCTTTCAGTTATGAAAAACCAAACTGATCAAAATAAAAGTAATTGGCATTATTGCTCTGAAGTGTACTTCTTCCCATGAGTGATAGGCACGATATTTTTCTTCGTGATGTTCCTTGTAGCAGCCAGTGCATCTTCTACAGTCTCTCTCCGACTGCTCACTTTCCGACATGCAGGTTCTTTCGAAGAGGCAGGATTGCCGATAATATTTTGTGAGAAGAATTTTATAGGTTCATCTTATGCTGGTTGAAGTTAACACTTCTTTGTGGCGCAAAAAAGTCTGTAGAAATCACGGCAATCACTCTGCGTGAGAAATGAGGGAACTTTCCATACCATCCTGTGATGCGATGCACAATTGGAGAATAAGCCGACATCTAGTTTAGATCTGAACGCTTCGATCAACAAATCTTTTGGGTTTTTGTATGTACACCAACGGCTATGGGATTATTTGATGGAGTTATTTACCCCCCCCCCCCCTCCATGCGAGGCTAAGTTCTCTCTTATCCTTCCAAATCATGTAAAGCCGCCCCATTCTGCAGGCAGCCGAGCTCTCTTTTATCTTTTGGAAAGTATATTAATGTTCCGGAATGGTTTTCTTCCGTAGTAGAGTCTACATGTTTTCATCATCCTGAACTCTTTGGGCCAATCCGATCGATTTTGAAAATTATCGCAACGATGCTATCTGCTTCTAACCAGTCCATCGAAGGTTGAAAAAGAAGATCCATCCTCCGTGTCTGGACAAAATGCTTTTGTATTCTGCTGAGGCCTCCATTCCACACGCTACGAAGGCTCAGAAATGGTCTGAAAGAACACTTCCACCTAGAAAACAACAAAACGACAGTAGATGTCAAATTGTGGATGACTTATCACCACTCCCAAGACACTTCTATAGAACTTCATCTCAGGGGAACAACTCGCAAAAAAACTTGATTACTACTGAGACCGCGGGGCCCGCCGGCAGGCCACAGCAACAGCCCGCGAAAATCGCACTCGGTCCCATACGCCAGACATGCTTGAAAGTCGCCGGTCGCCAATGGGTTGGAAACAGTAACCTTCCACAGACCACAGAATGACATACACGCTTTCTACCCCCAAACAATTGCTCATCCTCTACTGTAACAATTTCGAAGCGGTAGTAGGCAAATTCGAAGCAGAGCGGTTAGGGAGACTCTCAGCAGGGAAGGGAGATAACAAAAAGTTCGCAGCAAACAATTAAAAAATTAGAAGGAATTGGTGCTATGGGAGGAGTTTCTACCCAATTAGAAGAGTTACTCCAAAGGTATGAAAGTGAGCTTGGAACAAGTGTCTCAAAAGGAAGGGGATGACCTCAACTTTCAACTTTCATTCGAAGACACCTGGAGACAGTCTTGTACAAGTCTCCTACTGAAAAATTTCAATCCAGACATCCTTTCACAACAAGATTCCATTCCATAAATGCTGCCATCTGAAATACATCGACTTGTATCCTAATTTCGTCCCAGAACAAGTACAAAGAGAAGTGTTTTTGAGAGAGCGAGCAGCAGGTCAACAGAATGAATTCACTTTGTAAGTGCTGCTCAAATGACTGGAAGAATTAGGAGCCAATACAGAGATTATGTCCATCCGCCTACAAAATCCCTTCACTATTGAAACACGAGGAGACCAAAGTAGGAAAACCAGCATCTCCTCGAAAAGTCCTATGACTCACTGCATGTACTGTGGCAGGAGTGACAAAGAATGTGACAAGTGTGAAAGTCCTCAAAAAGGTCACTGCATTTACGTCAAAGTGGGCTCTGCCTGATTCGTACGTCAAGAGGTCTAGATCTATGTCTGAATGTAAGAAACAGGGATGCTTTAGACGCTAGTAACAACACCACTCTTTGTCTTGAAAGTTAGATGGAGACACTTCTATCTACCTGAGAAGTAACGATACTTGAATCTAGAACTAAAGTGGTACACTAAACTTTAGTTCTGCTTGATACAGGGACATAAATCTTAGTTATTGACTTCGCTTCAGCCAGAGAGCTCCAGCTGCACTCCAAAAGACCCATGAGCCCCGCGCGCTTTTTTATGAGGAGCAAGTGAAAGGAATAGGATATCAGTACAACGAGCTCAATATTCGGGGTAGGTGCGGCCTACCCTTGTCTTAACATTTCCTCACCCATGACAATATCATCAAGCCATTTATGACACCGATAATTATAGAGGAAGCTTTAGACTTCCTGGGGGAATTTTAGCGAGAAATTCAAAATTTAAAAAATGCTTCAGCAAGAAAAAGTCAGTGTGAAACCACAACTCTCACTAGGAAACGACTAGGTAGGGAATATAAATATCATATCACATATCAAGCTCGCATCAGGCCTGAGCCTTCTTGGCCGAGTCGGATAGAAGGAGGGGCTTGAGGATAGAAACAATCGCACAGGTTCAAATTGTCGAAAAGACTTTTACAAGTGTGCCTAGACGAGGATGAACGCGATGCAATTCGCTGGCTATGGCTTCAGGACCGTATGCTATAACCATCAGCAGGAAACCTAAGAAGCCTTGGATTCACAAGGGTAATAACTGGTTTCGATCCTTCCCACTTCGACTAGCAGCCACTACACACCCATCCCATCTACAGGGTGTCCCAAAATTATTTGCACCGATTATAGCAATATATTTGAAACTTCTTAACTGCGAAAGACGATGGAATTTCTATGTACGCTGGCTAACACTATGTGCTACAAGATGCTAAAGTCGCATTTTAAAATATCTTCCGTGAGCGCGAATAGAAGTCAAAGTTTGCTTTCGACTTGATCGCATGTGGCACGCGGGTACCCCCCTCTGTTTCTTCCCAGCCATTCTTCAGCCTTTGCACTCTAGGACTCCAGACTGGGACTGCAAACTCGACAGGTCCTCTTCTAACAAGGGACCCGTCGTGGGGTCATGTGAGTCAAGTTCTGGAAAATAGGATGACCATCTCTCTTCACCAATGAAGTCGGGCAGCTGTCGTCGGCACCACTCGCGGGCAAGCTTGGTTCTGTGGGCTGGAGAAGCGTCCCGTTGGAAACACTACGAGATATTTGAGAAAGCGCAGTCGGATCAATGTTTCATTTATTTCCATCAGTACGCCGTTTGAGTAGTGGTCTTAGTCAATTTTCAGGGCTGCACCGAAGAAACCACGAGCGGCTTACCCTTGCCAGTGATTTCCTCGGAAAACATCATTTTACTATTCTGGTAGCAACCATTATGTGAGAGATGACACGCTAGGCATTTTTTCTCAGAACGCGAACGTTTTGGTTGTTGAGGAATAGCTTTAACTCAAAAAATTTCTTGACTAGAGAAAACTATGAAGGGTTGCGTGTCATCACTTCCTACTTTCTGCATTTTTGGCCCGGCAGTATCTGCTGAGATCGGAATTGAAGCGAAATTTTTGCATACGGTAGAAACGGCAGTGGAGCTCCTGCATGACACTCTTCCATTGCGATAACTCCTGTAAGCCGTGCCCGTTGACTTCCTTTTGATGGGTCGCCCAGAATCCCGACCGAGACGGACCATTTTAATAGCCCTATCTTTGGAAACATCAGCCTTTTCCACCTTTCCTGGTTTGTTTCTGATTCAGGCTTTTTTTCTGTATCGCTGAATAGCCTCCTATACGGTTATTACAAAAATCCCAAGGCGTGACCCTTTAGTTCTTCGAAGGAGTATAAGGGAGTTCGTCCCCAATAGCACCCAGCTCTTAGAATCCATAGACGATAGGGACAAGTCGGAAGAAGAATCGCTCCAAGTACCACTACTCAAATCCAGAATTTGCTTAGTCTTTTGCTTACAACTCTCTCAAAATTTCGTGTACCTTTGAAAATCAAGCTGTCCACAGAAATATGTACTTGTAACAAGTGCACTACCTCCGATATACAACCAAATGGACGGCCAACGCTGTACTGCCCAAGACCCTACAGCTTCACCGCTTTGTTTGGCAAAAAAAGCTTTTGGTATAGGCGAAGAGAGAGAGGCTCACTTCCAGAAAAAAATGAAGAAAAATTCCACTTTGGAAAGAGACTGAGTCAAATGGATCTGAAGTCCTCGAAACAAAATGAGATTGCAATCATTGAGAGATTAGCGGTTCTGGAAGAAACATACCCCGTTGTTTGGCAAAAGTGAATTGCGAATCTACTTTGGTCACATCCGCTGATGAATCAAGGAAACTATCACAGCATGCGTCTATCTCAGGTCCATTCAGCAAGATAGCTCTTTGATAGTCAGAGCAAATTGCCATCAATAAGATATAGAAACATCGTATGACCTCGCTCGCTAGTAGATTAAGAGGTGTAATGGACACTTACCTCCATAGGATGTAAGAAAACTCTACGTACTTTCGTACTAGGAAACTTCAGACTAGGAAACTGGACACAAGATCCTTCATCAAAAGATGTGAAATAATTGCTTCGAAAACAATCATAGAGATTTTAAGATATTGAAACTTTAGCAGATTGCGCCAGAGACTCACCCAGATTGAGTTACAGCACCAATTGGGCCGCACCGGCTAAATGGAACAGGGAACGACCTAGGACTGTAAAAAAACAAGGACGGTTACAGCTACAACGGTTCTATTTATCCTCAGGGCTATTTCAATGGAAAATCGGCAGTCGTGACTTCTTCAGAACTCATTTCAAAGCCTTCCAAATGGCAGCAGAAGTGTCTCTGTACAATAAATAGCACCAACAAACCATAATTTTGATGGGAATTCTTCGAAATTTCAAAATACTCCATCCGTGGTCATCTTGGGATAGTACACTTGTTGCTCGACAGCACTTGAGGCCTCCAAATTGAAAGTTCAAGCCGATCGTATCATAGTAAAATGCATGATATGTCAAAAATTCAGCAATCTAATTTACAAGCTCTGAACACGACAACAAGCTTTTTCGTCAACGAATGCACAAGTCGCATCCATTCTAAAACGTAGATTTGGACTACTTCAGTCCTCTAACAGTTGCATTGTCAATTCGAAAGAAAGGCTCACGGGATCATTTGGACTTGTTTGACAGTGCGCTTGACACGTTTAGACGTCGTTTCAGACCTCTATGCTCTAGCGTTTTCAAGATGGTACGATGATTCTTTGCATGAAAAAGAGCACCGAAATCAGTATGCTATCAGTGTGCTTTCAAACAGGTGAAAAAGATCGAAAGTACAACATTTGATCAGCGATTATGAAGTAGTGTAGCACCACAACACGTCCCTCGCAGAGAGGATTTGAAATGTTTGTTTGATTCCATTGAGCACTCCTTATTAAAAACATAGCGAAAGACGACGACAACCCGCGATGAGTTAGATACCATTCCAATGGAGAAACCATCCTCAGTAGCAGACCGCTGCATTACGTGAGAGCCGAATCAACTCACAAAAAATATGAAGGATAGTTAAATTTACAGAATAATTTCGGAATACTTCCACGTCTAGATTGCCTTATTGACGAAGAAGACCCTACATTTTCATCACCCGAAGAACAAGTAGTACTACGAAGAAAAAATCAGGCACCCTAGGTCATGCAAGGTCATGCAAGAAACTTCGCTTTTTAGCAGACATGACGTAATTAAGAAACAAGGGAATGAATCTGGGTTCCCACGTACAGACAGCGAAGAAAAATTCTTTTAAGTCCCATTCGCTACTGACACTCGCTTGTGGCTACAGCAGATTCTATCCGTGGAGCCTTGTGAGTATTTCATGAAGTAAGTATTATAGTTTTCCGATAAGTTTCGGTCGTCTTTTGCTAGAGAGATCAAACGCTATCGGATATTGTAAACCATGTCGAATTGCGTTTAGGCCCCTGAAGACGACGATTACGTCGGAACATTAGGACATTACTATGATAAAGCGTTCCACCTAAAAACCTCGAATGACGGAAATATTTCAACAACGTAATTGACTTGAGTGTAAATGCGATTGGAGAAGGATGTTGATTCTTTCTCATCCCATCATTCCAGGAACCCTTCTTCACCTCAGCAGTCCTTTACAATTTACCAAACGACCTACTCCTACTAGCACGTAGCATACTAGAAAGAGTACAAGAGCCTTTCGAAACAATAATCGTTTGAAATTTGCACGGAGAATAGCTGTCTTACTTCTTTCCAAGCCAAGAGGAGAGAAGTAGTTCGATTCCCTCTCCAACTTACACTTAATGAGAATCATGTTCATTCAAAAATCCGGGAAAACTGCCGGAAAATATATGTTGAAACAACTTGCCCAGCAACATCACCCTGTGATCTTCTTGACTGCGCCTTTTGTCTATATTAAGGGTGGCTATAACCGTGATGGTGAAGACTCAGCCCTGGCCCTGGCAAGGCAGTGTTGAAACTTCAGGAAGCAAGCTTGCTAAAACAGCAATAGAACAGCCTCAGTACCCCGCACACTGTGCCCAGCCGTCTCCTTCGTCGGACGGTATGGCGACCGATGAGAGGCGAAGAAATCTCGGCTTGCGCAGGACGCCTTGGATTTGGACCATGACAGCGCCCCGCGATAACAGTCTCTTCCAATGCCTCTCTCCATGAGGTCCTCGATGCGGCTATCACATTACGTATCATGTGATTGCGCTGCAAGATAACAAGAGTAGGAGGACCGACGTACGACGGATGATAGAACCCTCATCATTTGTGGTGGAAAGGTTCCATACAGTGGGTTATGAATTCGTCAGCACGGAAACTGAGCCTATGCCTGCTGAGCTCAATAAAGCAGAAAAGAAGGTAGGCCTGCGGATCAACCGAACAAAGACGCAGTTCATGCTTGGGCCGACGAACGATTTGGCTGCTAGTGCTCGCACATGAGTGAAGACGAACCGTATAGGTGTGAGTAATTTTTGTCTAGCAGTCATTCAAAACCGAATCTTAGTCATGAGTTATATTGACTACTATTCTCACGTATTTCTTTATATTAGGTTGGCAAATAAGTCCTGCGATAAAAAATCTGAAGCGTTGAAAATTTGTATCAACAGTGTGAACACGGTAGCAAGGGTGATAGACTTGTAGGAAATTCCCCAGGCAATTAACACATAAGTGAATAAGGGCACGCGTGTGGGCTTTCAGAGCATTACAGTCAAAGAATTGACAACACCCGATTCGTATCATCACCTTCTACCAAGCACGCCAAGGAAAAAACGCGGGTGTAGCGGCTCGAAATATCAGCAATCTATTCGATGCCAGCACTGCTCACCGATCGACGGTCAACAATCGGTTGGATCGCTTTACTGCAGGAGATACTAGCCTTTGGAGTAACGCAAGCATCGTCCTTTAATTTGATGGAAGTTGAAGGAAGCTATCCACTGCGAGTTGCTAAACGTGGAGTAGATGGATACAGCTATCGCTTGCAACTATGATCCACTTTATTTGGCCAACGGGTTTAGAGAAGGACGATCAGACCGTAAATCAGGTCCCCACAGAGGGAGAACGCACGTCGAAAATTCGCTTTAGACTCACGTCAAAAGTTCGCCGATCTAGCTTGGTTCCAGGTTACTCATCAGTCGTACTCCCGGAGTGTTCCCCCTTTTAAGTACCATGTGCTCCGCCTTTTTGAGCACCCCGTTGTGGAAAGGAAATTCGTAACTTAATGTGATCCAAAAACGACAGTCAATTACTTCTTCGAATCCCAGCTCCCTCACTCCTGAAGAGATGGCATCAGTGATTGGCTCAAAGCATAAAAGAAGGTTGTTGACTTCTACGGTAAATATTTTTTCCGAAAATTGATTGGTATGAAAAAATTTAGAAATGATTTAAAAAAGGTCTTCATTTTGTCGCAGGACTTATTTGCCAACCAACTGGGTGCTACGTTTTTCAATATTCTCTTTATGATGGGTGGTCCAGTACGCATAGAGGCGAACTGTTTATGTTCATAATATTTTCAGCAAAATTTTCGGAAGGTCTTTTCGGTTGTCAACAAACCGATATCTTTCATACGTCTGACCTTCATCAATATTATATTCTCACGAGAGACACGGCTTGTTGTACTTCTTGCTAGAGTAAGTTCCGTGATGGGAAAATGTGCCCACATACGGGATCACTTGAAGGATCAAATAACAAAGGCTTGGGGCGTCGATCCATCCCGTCTGAGGGATGCGCCCTTTCGACTTCCATTCAGAATCGTAGTGGCGTATTGAATGCGTATGTGTCCCATACAATAACTTGTGGTGGATAGCTGATGGGCAAGCCAGTGCTTTTATCCTCCCAGACGCGACCAATACCAATTAGCCGACACCGGAGGCATGGAAGGACTGGTTGGCGTAGGCAGATATCGATCCCGAATTTGAATCCGTGATCATGCCACTTGCCACTACATCACTTCTGTCGATGGAATCACTTACAGCAAATGAACATCACAATTCTCATGTTCGAGTTAGGAGATGGAATCAAGTAGCTCCCCCGATGGTCTATCACCTCAACGCGGTGGGAGGATGAGACGGGAGGCTTCTAGGCGTGCCCAATTATAATTCATTTTGGCTTAAATAGCGACAACGATTCTTTTTTTAGTTTTTAGTATTCCTCATGTATATTAATGCAGAATCCCAGTCCTCTTTAATAATGCGAGAGTTCACCTCGATCAAATTGCCGCTTCGCGTTCGTAGATATGGTAGATGTAGGTAGATACGCGGAAATGTGGTGGATGTCAAGTAGGTGTGCTAGAAACTGGAGGGGTGGCGGCTTCCTTACTCGAGCCTTCCCTGACCGTTCGCTCGAGGCTGCGGTTGAATTCGTTCCACAAGCGTCACTTTGCGCTCAGCAATCCTCGGTAGTTTTTGTTCAAAGCAACGCGTTCTGGATTCAGGACCTAAACTGGCTCGGGGAAATATCCCTCAACCAACGGACTGATGCCCTGTACTCCTGCCACGTGCTTTGTCACTATCATCGGGTGTCTGCTTGTATACCGAGTTTATTGTTTTCTTGAACTCTTCACGAGGTTAGTAAGTATGCCTTACTGGGCTGACGTTTTGGCGGAATTGCCTTCTTCAGAGCCTGATAGGATCACAACAATCTGTGACTATCCGATCAAACATCCCCACCAGCCCACTGAAGCTTGAGACCCCCAGGGCGCGCAGGAGACCGAAAGGGAAACCACTCACCGTAGCTTTGTGGATTCTTCGAAACCACCGAGCGAGTGATAACACCAACCGACAAGTGTCAGCTGTCGACTATGTCCTCATTAAAGTCTATGAAGAAAGGTCATTCTTATATAAGCTCACGCGTGATTGCGAGACATTCTTCCCTACAATTCATATCAGGACTGGAGACCCGTATCTAAAATGCCTCGAGGGTTTTACGCGCGCACAATTGCGTCTCCTGTGCTACGAAATCCACGGTGACCTCAAAAAGGCCTCCGTTATGCTTCTGACTTCGGTGACTCCCCGAGACAGTAGACTCTTTCAATCGCCTCATACCATCTATGTGCTCCCTAACCCTCACGTGAATTGGTCTTGCCGTTTCTCCGATATACTCGTCACCACAATCACGGCAAGTAACTTTGTAGACCTCCCCAGACATGTTACGACCCCTTCCCTTCCAGCTGGACAAACCACACAGTTTGAGGTTGTACATAGGCGATCGTACAAAGCCAACGCTGCCGACATTTCGCAGTTTAAGAGTTTCTCGCCACAAATAATTAAGGATTCATCATTCATTCATCGTGCGTCAATCCTCTTGATCTTACTTTCTTGCAATCACATGATGCTTGATGTGACTAGTCGACTACCGCTCAACTTCTTTTGAGGAGTTCGACAACGCCCTGCTTCTTTTGAGGAGTAGCCGGATGCTGGTGTCGATAGCACAGTCTGCAGGATTGAGTTTAACCTCAACCCATTGGCGACCGCGCTTTTATATTGTCCTTACATTAACCCTTATTTTTTCTTATATGTATCTGTAGTTAGAAATGAATGATTTCTGGGCCGCAATGCTTCAAGATTCTCTAGAAGGCTGTGAGCTCAGCTGATACATGAAAACATGAAAAAGTTGTAGGAACACCTGATAATTAATATAAATACCTCAGCAAGCCAAAAGCGTGCGGCCTGGCATCGGGACGCATGGTCGCCCACGTGTTAGTAACACGCCTCAAACTTGAGTCACCTTGTCGCTCAGTCCTGTATTTGCTCATAAAGATGCATAAGTTTTCAAATGCAGACGAACTAGCTTTGAATAATCCTTTTTCCGTTAAAGTCCGTCCTACAATAAGCCGCATGGGTGGTCTTACTGACCAAATCGCATGGTTTCTTAATATCATTCTACTGCAGCTTAGTAACTTCGTTCCTTCCCATCTGAATAACAGCCAAATGTTTTCGGATCGCCTTGGCACACTACACCCCAGTGATTCGTGCGTTATGGAATCCTTTGATGCAGAAGTTCTCTATACGGATGTTAGCAACGTGTTTGTTATGGAAGCTATATTCGAGCTTCTGGGTCAGCACCAGAACCATATTAGTATGCGAGGGCTGTCTATACCCCAACTGATAACGCTTGTGAAGGAGTGCCTCAGTCGTAAAATTTTCAAGTGGTCGGAAAAGTATCTTGTACAGACTAGAGGCTTAGCTATGGGACAGCGATTGTCGCCTGTTTTGGCCATATCATTTATGGATTTATGGCCAAGATTGAAGCGCCTGTACTGGAATATGTATATGCCCTTACTTTACTGCAGGTATATCGATGATTGCTTCATAGTCTGTTCGACACAGGAAGAAGTAGTTTCGCTAGTTTGTGTTTCGGCCCATTGTGGCCTCAATTCACCATCAGAGCACATTAGGTTAAGGAAAAGCCGACCGAAAGTTGGCTTCCGTTCTTGAACCTTCAAGTGAGGGTGCATGACGATGTCTTCTCGAAAGCTGAGCGATAAGACTATCATTGCCCATTATCACTCAGCTCATCCTTTTTATGTAAAACGAGCGGTTGTTAGGAATATGTTCCGCGCTGCTAAGAAGGTCTGCACTGGAGAGGATGAGCGAGAAGAGTCGCTTAAAATGGCACGCGTTATAGCGTGGTCGAATGGCTACTACAATATTCCAACTTCACGTAGAGCTCCTTCTGACGGTGTGATCCTTAGACATGGTAGTATCTCGATTGAAGGGAAAATTCCTTTTGTACAACCATTTACTTCTGATGAGATCAGTGCCTCCATTAGAAAGTGTCCATAAAGATCGGGTTTGGAAAACTTAGTTGCCATTGTAAACGTACCACCCTTCAATCCAAAGAGGCCTTGGTTCGGAACAGGCTATACTATCGCCTATGTACAACTTCGAACTGTGTGGTTTGTCCAGCTGGAAGAGAGGGTGATTGTAACATGACTGGGGAGGTCTACAAAGTTATTTGGCGTGACGAGTATATTGGAGAAACGGCAAGACCACCCCACGTGAGGGTTAAGGGGCACATAGATGGTATTAGGCGATTGAAAGAGTCTACTGTCTCAGGGAGTCACCGCACATGGATGGTATTGAGCGATTGAAAGGGTCTACTGTCTTGGGGAGTCACCGAATTCAGAAGCATAACGGAGGTCTTTTTGAGGTCGCCGTGGAGGTCGTATCAGACACAGACAATTACGAGGTTGTTGTGATCCTTTCAGGCTCTGAAGAAGGCGATTCCGCCAGGACGACAGCCTGATAGGGCACACTTACTAACCTCGTGAAGAGTTCAAGAAAACAATAAACTCAGTGAAACAAATATGTCGAGGTTTATGGAAAGCCGTACATGGAGCTTAATCTGCTTGTATAGTCAGAAATCTTCCGACTACGTTTTCTGTTACTCGGTGAAGTTTTACGTAGAACCTCTCATCATTTTTCTTCAATGATAGTCATAGAAAAATGTACATGTAAATATATAACCGATAGTTCAACGACATGTCTCCACGTCCGAACAGATAGGAGTAGGCCACCTCAGCTCCTTGTCCAGTGTGGCTTCAGCCACGACGCTGGATACTCAGCACTGGCCTCGGCAATACAGTGTTGAGATTCAAGAGTGCAGGTCTACCAAAACAGCAAGAGCAGCTTCAGGACCCAGCACACTGGTTCTCCGGCGTAGGACGATATGGCGACCTGTGAAAGGTAAATAAATCCCGGATTCCGTAGGACGGTCTGGATTTTGGACCATGACAGCATCCCTTCTACACGACACGGAGACGAGACTGTTTTCTACTTTACACCTACAACGCCGGAAGAGTTTACACCAAGCCGCTCTTCAGGTCACATCGAGTCTATCTTTGAGGCGACTAGTCACATCGAGTATCACGTGACTGCGCTGCAAGAAAGTAAGATCAAGAGGATGGACGTACGACGAATGAATGATGGAACCTCAATCATTATTGGCGAAAAACTTCCATCGCGAAATGTTGGCGGCGTTGGCTGTGCCGTGCACCCATCTGTCGTCCACCTAGTCGATTCTCACGAGGTCTTCTCGCTTTGTCATAACACCCTCGAAATGCGCATCTCTAGACCACTTCTATGTGATGATCCTAAGGTGTGCATGTCGTAGGTTGTTGTTGAAGATTTCAACGCTAGGCTCGGCGAAGCATCAGAGGAGGAGCTTATGACTGGGAATTTTAAAATGGGGAACAGGAAGGAGGGCAGAACCGTTTAGCTGGACTTCTGTTCGCGGCGCGACTACTCCATAGCACCTCTCTTTTCAGAGCAAGAAACATCGCCCCTGGACATGGGAGTTTCCAAGCAGTATAGCTCATGTTTTATCACATATTAACGAACAAAAAAGGTGCTCAACAGATGATGGTGTGGTATCATCTTTCTGCTATGGTTCTGTTCACCGACTCCGCGCTTAGATCAGACCCAGTCCCAAGCTGAAAAAGATGTCTCGACATGTTCTGAAAGACGTTTTGTCCCGATATGAGTTGCAGATCATGGATAACCCGACAAAGGCTCTCTGAGTGGATACCCATTTATTTTCCAAAGGAGGCGAAGAGCTCTCGAGGGACAACAAGAACGGTGAGGCTCGACCAGAATGCCATTCATCTTGAAAGACTACAAGCAAATACCAGCTGCAGACAAGCAGGGCGACGAGACTTTCAGTTGTACGCGGAGTGGAGAGTACTGAAGCCAGCTCTGAAGAGAAATGGTCTAAAAAATTCCAGCGTTGTTTTCAGGAATACAGTCATCCTTTGTCGTGTGTAAAGGAGTGGAGAATTCAAATAACATCGAGATTCGAAATGGAGGAGGTTCCACAGGAGTTTCACACCAATTTCACAGGTGGATCATCACATTGGTCCCCTCCTTTGGAGGTGAGAGTTGCGTTGGAGAGCATGAGAGATCACTACTCCAGGCCCCGACAAAATCTCAGCTGACCTACTCCATGCAGGTGGGACGAACTTCATGCGCTTCTCGCAACACACGTGACGTTTTTCCTTCAAAAAGAAGACATCCCAAACCAGAGGAGAAACGCGCGGATGGTCACTCTTCACAAGAAGGGAGACCTTTGTAGAGCAGGCCGGATTCCGGAAGGGATTCAGCTGCTTAGACTACATCCGAGCGATAACCATGGTCATCGAAGTAGACCGAGAATTCCGAATGCCTCTTGTCCTTCCTTTCCTGACTATGGGAAAAGAATTCGACAGCGTTCCAACGAATGCGGTCCTGTCTGCACTGTCTCAATCGAGGAGTCGACCCTCTCTATATGTGTAACAACACTAGCGGAGCGTCTCCAGCGTCTTCAACGATCTCTCAAGATCTCCATAAATAAGGGTGTCAGACAAGTGAGCACTCTTTCGCCGAAGCTGTTTACAGCGGCGCTGCAGCGAGTTATGAAGTCGCAGGGCTAGGACGAAAAGTGCATTCGTATTATGAGCGGTCCTCTCAAGTCTCCGTTTCAGGGACGACATCGTTCTCTTTTCAAGCAGCATTGTCTAAGCTGAGACTATGCTTGATCAACTCAAAGAAGCAGAAGAAAAGTGGGGCTGCGTCTCATCGAAAGAAGACACAGTCCATGAAGAGTGCCTGGGCTGATGAAGGTCAAATTGAGATCGATGGTACACCTATCAAGAGGACCTCGCCCTGCGTTCATCTCGGGCTTCCATGAACAAGGACAACCACAGGAAGGAAGAATCGGTGAGATGGCAGAAAGCAGCGTGGGCAACTGTGGAATGATTGATTAGCCAAATAACTGATGACTCCTTCCAGAGGATCGGACCTCTGAAGGGAGTCATCACTCATCTGGCCAATTCGTGCTAACTCGTTCTATTCCACAGTTCATCCTTCGTTACGTTACTGGGTGGAGACTCGGGTGAATAGTGCATCATTCATTCAGTGGAATCCATTTAACTCACTCAATATCGCGCCGGACTCTGCAGCTCCGCTATCACAAAATGTGTCGCTTTCGCGATCCAGTGGAATACATGAAAAACGCCAAACTGCGGTGGGCCGGTCATATCATGAGAAGAGATGATGACAGAGGGCAAGAAAAACAGTCGAGTGGGATCTCCACGATATAAGGGTAGGTCTGCTGCGGAAATGGCTGTGCTGGGCTCGCCGATCACGCAGAACAGCTGCGAATGCAACTGAACGATTTCCCACACCATTATCTTCCACCGCATTTGAACCTTTCTCGGATGGCAAACGCAAAAACAGAAATGAATGGTTCGTTGCTGGTGCTCGCATATCAATGAAAACGAGCCGTATAAGCGTAAGTACGCATAATCAAGTGCCTCGGCATTGCGGTGCGTAAAATCATGCCGTGGTCTAGGACGCGACCGCTTCAATTAGAGCTTGGGATGCCTTCCTACACTAAGGGTCTTCCATTGTACTCGCCGAAGCGAAATGTTCGCAAAATTGACATTTACTCATGTAGACATTGCCCTGAAGACCCTGAAGAGAACACGGTCACTTACAGTACTCATGAGAACGATTATGCTTTCCACTCACTCGCTCTGTCTCTAACAAGGAAGGTCTTTCAGGGCGTGGGACGCTTTCTGAAAATGGTTTTTGCATGGTGTAGGGGCATGAGCACTGAGTATATAACTATGGTCCATATCCGCTAAATGGCCTTCTGAATGCCAAGAAAGAAGTGAAAATTTTTTTGCCAGAAATTGCCGTTTAACCCACTGAGCGTCATTCGTTTCATTTATGGCGTCGACTATCCGCACTATAAAAGGGGCCAGTGGAGGCGACACTGAAAATAACGTGAACGGTAGTCAAAAAAGGGACCCACATGTTGGAAACTGCGGGGAAGTTTCATATAGGCTTTCCACGGTTAAGCTAACAGCAGCGTCGGATGATGTGGCGGATAGCGATGTGGACTTTGAGGAAGGACGACTAGGGTGGGTTGATGGTTCGGGATTTCCAGGCTTTGCCGTTTTTGCATTTTATACTGCCACCTCCAGATTGGCTCCATATTGCACCAGGGCCAAAGCAAGTGCCTAACTGCTCATGGTCGTGACTAGGACCAGTCATGCACACCTCTACAAGCCGTTAGAATTTGTGTGTGGAGCACTATCAGTGGAGGAGCTTCTAGGCTCAACACTCCCAGTCCTCCATTCCTACCTCGGAATCCTCCTTTCCCCTACCCCCCTTCAACTTCCTCACGTATTGGGTTGGAAGGAAAGTCCTGCGACAAAAAATTTGGAGCGTCAACAATTTGTATCAGCAATGTGCACACGGTAGCAAGAGTGATAAACTTGTAGGACATTCCTCAGGTAATCAACACATGAGTGAATAAGGGCACGCGTGTGGGCTTTAGCAGCATTACGGTCAATGAATGGACAACACCCGATTCGTAACATCACCTTCTTTTGAACACACCAAGGGAAAAATAGGGGTGTAGCGGCTCAAATTATCAGCAACCGGTTGGATCGCTTCACTGGAGGAGATACTTGCCTTTGAAGTTACGCAACCATCGTCCCTCAATTTGAACGAGGTTGAAGAGATCCATCCACTATGAGTTGCTAAACGCAGACTAGATGGACACAGCTATCGGTTACCCTCATGAACCCCGAAATGTGGCCATCGGGGTTAGAGAAGGACGATCGAAACCATAGATCAGGTCCCTACAGGGGGTCAACGCACGTCGCAACTTCGCTTTAAACACGCGTCAAAAGTTCTACGATTCCAACTGGTTCCAGGTTGTTCATCAGTCGTACTCACCAAGTGTTGCCCCTTTCACCTACCATGCGCTCCGCCTTCTTGAGCATCCCGTTGTGGTAAAAAAAAATCGTAACTTAATGTGATCTGAAAACGGCAGTCAATTACTTCTTTGAGTCACAGCTTCCTCACTCCTGGATAAAAGGCATCAGTGATTTACTCATAGGATAATAGAAGGTTGTTGACCTCTTTGGTAAATATATTTCCGAAAATTGATTGGCCTGGAAAATTTCAGAAATGATTTGAAGAAGACCTTCATTGTGTCGCAGGACTTTCCTTCCAACCTAATAGTTTGTAGACAAAAAACTCGATATCATATCATCTGGTCTTCGGACACTGTATGAACATTGCACAGTCCATATAATTCTTTGAATGCTATGGACAGTAATGGTTTGATTGTTGTTTTATTTTGAGCGAATTCCTTCAAACTGATGAAGGGCTCATCTAATTCCGATGATTTCACCGTCTTCTACCCTAGCGTTGATCTCGAGCCTTTAGAGGGTTTTTCTCCACTATTCTGGTTGGTCATCTCCATTTCCTTCTCTTTTCACGATCAGTCACTCATCTTCTGCAGTCACCTCGGCTTCAAAGATGTCCTTCTTGTTCGTGTCCTGCCAGCCCTTCATACGGACGCGGAGTTAGGGGATCGTAGGTTGGGAAAGAAACCCTTCATCTAGTCTAGTGATCCGGCGCTAGAACGGATTTCCTTCAGGGCTGACAGCTTTTTATATCAATCCTAATGCTCATGGATGCTTCAAAAAGAAGATGAGTTGAAAGAGAGTCTGATTGGTGCTCTTACAGGAGTCCGCGGTGGACGCCCAGAGGAAGGTCGTCGAGAAATCGGGAATCCTGTTGTCTTTGCATTTACGAACGAGGTCGAGGACAGCTTCCATCAAATAAGAACCATATTATAGGGTTCGGACCCCCCATTACAACACTTATTTAGTGTGAATTTAAGAAGCACCCTTATACTCCTGGGATTGCGAAGCCTGGAAGCTCCTTAACTGATAGCGCTCCACACAACAAATTCTAACGGCTTGTAGAGGTGTGCCTGGCTGGTCCTGGTCACGACCATGACCAGTCAGGCACTTGCTTTGGCCCTGGTGCAATATGGAGCCAATCTGGAGGTGGCAGTATAAAATGCAAAAGCGGGAAAGCCTGGAAATTCCGAACCACCAACCTATCCTAGTCGTCCTTCCTCAAAGTCCACATCGCTATCCGCCACATCATCCGACGCTGCTGTTAGCTTAACCGTGGAAAGCCTATATGAAACTTCCCCGCAGTTTCCAACATGTGGGTCCCTTTTTTGACTACCGTTCACGTTATTTTCAATGTCGCCTCCGCTGGTCCCTTCTACTGTGCGGATAGTCGACGCCATGAATGAAACGAATGACGCTTACTGGGTTAAAACGGCAATTTCTGGCAGAATCATTTTCACTCCTTTTTTTGGCATTCAAAAGGCCATTTAGCGGAAATGGACCGTAGTTATATACTCAGTGCTCATGCACCTACACCATGCAAAAAACCATTTTCAAAAAGCGTCCCACGCCCTGAAAGACCTTCCTTGTAAGCTCTATGTCCACTCTTCCACAACCAATCTTTCACTCAGACTTTACTTCTATAGACTATTGTACTGCTGCGAGAAATCCTCAGATAGGATCAGCCACGTGCGAAGTAAATATTACAGCGAATGTCAACCAGCGGAAACCCCAGCGAACTCTCGTCATGGATAAAGGTCTAATACCGCCTAGCCATCATCACACTAGCGCTAACGCTAGAAGCAACAAAGAAGAATGATCAGTGCAGTGGTAATTTTTGCAAAGAGTGATAATTTAACGTTTGAGGCACTCGATATTTTTACTCAAGAATCACACCTAACTGTATGTTATAGCTGCCAAAAGGAGCAACGTTTCAAAGAGTTTGATAAATAGTATGTTTCTTCAAAGTCTACGCAAGCGCGAATCACATGTAGAACAACAACTCCTTCAGTCAAATGCAATCCAAAAAGTAGGAGCTTTACTCCAAATATCAGTTCTGAAAAAGCTCGCGTACAGCAAAATTGTATTGTATCATACGGCGTAGTGGTCATATCAAATTGATGCATAATTATTGCGGATTTTTTCAGCAAATGTTGCTTGGAGAAACGATAGAAATATTTGGCAAAGACACGTTCCAATGAATACTTCTAATCATATTCACCATCTACGTCAAGCACTGCTGCCCATTCGCTAGGCAGCGGAAATTCCACGGGCTGAGAAGTTTCGATTCTAGTAGGCGATCCGTGCCTTAAGGGCGGCCATCAAGTCATCCTTTTCGCCTGAAGTTTTGTTCGCCAGCCATTTTTTCAACGGACATCGACGTGATAATCCATAGGAGTTTCTGTTGGTGAAGAGGGCGAACGTAGAAGCAGATTCTATTCCTTATTCGGTATTGGCTGACTATTCCGTCATCGAGGAAATGATTGAGGTCACTTTAAGACTTTCTCGAAGAATAGGGCGTAATGTGGCATATGAAGATGACTTTCTAGACATATTTCTGTCAAAGGAAGCAAGAAGGTTATTTCTATTGAATCCCGAATTCAATATGCAAATTATATCCAGAGAAAAGAAGTCGCGAACAAATCCGCAATAATTATGTATCATCCTGTTACTTACTTACTTGGATACTTGGACGCTCGTTGTCGGCTGATAATCCTCAGCGGCGAGCACACGCTTCCATCCATTTTTGACGATCTTGAGCGGTTTGGGACCAGTGTTGACCATCGTTTCCCTGAAGTTACTTCAGTGGATCACTCCATCTCGTTGCAGAACGGCCTAGTGTGCGTTTAATCTCACGTGGGTACCAGAAAGTGACGCGAGTGGTCCACCTGTCGTCCGTGCGTCTAACCACGTGCCCTGCCCATCGTTTCTTTGCGTTCCACGCGTACACTTCGGCGTCGCGGATGCCGGACATTGAGCGCATGTCTGCGCTGCGGAGGTTGAGACTTCTCTGCTTTGCGCGGTTGATCTTCAGCAGCGTCCGCTCTAGAGCTCTTTGTGCGCGAACCAGCATTAGCGTTGACGTCTTGTTCTCCGCCCACGTCTCGGATGCGTAACAGAGTGCTGGCAATACCGTAGAGTCGAAAAGGTCAGCTCGTAATTTCTTGTCCGATACGAGATGAGCCGCTTCTTTTATGTTTCCGATTGCCGCCCACGCGCATCTTCTGCGCCTCATAATCTCTGCACGCAGGTTGTTGTCCATGGAAATTAGACGGCCGAGGTACACATAGGAGTCGGTGAACGGTAACGTGGTCCCTTCTAGTGTGATGGGTGACGCATCCGCCCATTCGTTTCGCATGACCATTGTCTTGCTCCTGTTCATCGTGAGGCCAATGGCTTTGCTGACGTCGTCCAACTCCTCCACCATCCGCTGCAGCTCCTCTCGGTTTTGGCTGATGAGGACGATATCGTCTGCGAAGCGCAGGTTGGACAGTTTCCTGCCGTCGATATTGATGCCTTTATCGTCCCAGTCCAGTTGCAGCATCGCGTGGTTCAGTGCGGTGGTGAATAGTTTAGGAGATATCGTGTCACCCTGCCTGACTCCTTTCTCCATCGGCACGCGAAGCTCTCGTTGGAACATGCGGATGGTGGTAAACGTGTCTGTATTACACTGTTCCAGGAGGTTGATGTAGCATGGATCGACTCCTGCATGGTGCAATGCGTTCCAGACAGAGTTGTGCTCCACACTGTCGAATGCCTTCGCATAGTCGATAAAGCAGAGAAGGAGTGGTTGTTTGTATTCCCCGGCTTGTTCGACTGGTTGGTACTCGTCCAATTGCCTCTCGAGTCTGTTAAGTATGATCTTAGTAAACAGCTTGTACGGCTGCGAGAGAAGCGCAATTGGACGGTAGTTTTTCATTTGATCGCGCTCTCCTTTCTTGAACAGAAGAACCGTGTTTGACTTCTTCCACTGGTCCGGGATCCTCTGAGCGTCCAGGTACTTGTTGAAGCGCTTGGTGAGCTGCTTGATGATCGTGTGGGACGCCGATTTCAAGAAGTCCGCTGAGATGCGGTCCGGTCCAGGTGCCTTTCTCGGTTTCATCTGACGTATGGCGCGTTCTACCTCCCATTCTTCTATCCTCGGAGCCACCTCTTGTGTTGGCGTAGGAATACGGGGAACCGATACCGTCGACCGAAAGAGGTTCGTGTAGTAGCTGACGGCGATCTCCTCGATCTTCGTTCTCGATGTCTGCGGTCTGCCCATCGCGTCCCTCATAACTGCGATGATCGAGCGAGAGTCATTAAGGTCCTTACGACATCGCTTGAGGCTCGCTCTCGCCTCTGCTGCTTCCTTCAGTCGGGTGTCCTTGTATCGCTGTATCGACTCTCTCACAGCGATGCGGCACGCTTTATTGATCGTAGCACGTTCCAGAAGTGAAGACGCAGAGTTACGGTAAACGGCAGCCCGTTGTTGGAGGAGGGTTCGAGCATTTCCATCGATCCTGCTCCTCGAGTTGGCCCTTCCTGAAACAGCCGATGCCGTTGCGCAGTGTAGAAGTCCATTTACGAGCAAGTCGTAATCGTGTGTCAAGTCCTGTGCCTCCTGCCATGCGTACTGAACAGCTGCCACCTCCATGGCGCTAGTGTCATACCGCGGTAGTCGTATTGGAGGAGGCCGGAAGTGATCACGTCTTCGAAGTTTTGCTCGTAGGCGGATTTTGGCTCTGACGAGCCTATGGTCGCTTCCGGTGCGGAACGCTTCTACCACACTGACGTCCAGCAGACTCCACTTTCTGTTGGTGAGAACGTGGTCGATTTCGCTACGAGTCGCTGCATTAGGGCTCTCCCATGTCCAACGTCGACTTACGTTTTTCACGAAGAAGCTGTTTCCGTGGAATAGGTTGCATGCCTCTAAAAGGTCCATCAAACGCTCTCCATTCTCGTTCGTTACTCCGATTCCATGTGGTCCAGTTCGTGCTGTTGCCGGACTTTCCTCGTGGATGACTGCGTTGAAGTCCCCAACAACGTACTTATAGTATGATCGCTCGTTTTTTGTAACCTCCTCCAGTTCCTTATAAAAGGCGTCCTTTTCTCCGTCGGTTGCTGTTGACGTTGGCGCATAGCAGTTGATAATGCTGACTGTGGTGCGCTTATCGATGCGTAGCCGGAGAATGGCCAATCGCGGACTGAGTACCTCGGTTAAGTCGATCAGATGTTCGATCCGACGATGGACCAAGAACCCCACGCCTCCGACGTTTTTTCCGTCGACTTTCGCTCCTAGAACAAAGAGGTGCCCGTCATTGGTCTTCTTGATGGCCGTTTCCTTGGTTTTCGTCTCCTGAAGAGCAATGACGTCAAAGCGAAGCCTCTTGGTCCGCCTTCGAGGCAATGGTACGGCAGTTGTAGGTACAAATTCGTAAGCAGTCTCCATGCCTCGAATTTTTTTGTCCTGTGCACTCCAAATCCTGCGGCGGTTTTTGTCTACAGGTCCCTTCAGATCGCCGTCTGCTCCAGTGCACTTGGAGCTCGTGCTCCCATCTGCGCCGCTCCGGACCCTCATTGTGCGTGTTGAAGCTGTTGTACCGTCCTCGGGTAGCTAGCCCATTTTGAGGCGGTGATTACCTCCACTGTTAGCCGGAATTCCTTCCGTTTCGCCCCCTCGCCACTTCGAGGCTAGTGGTAGGATTTGGGGGGGATCATCCTGTTACTTCCGAAAATATGAGGGATCTTAGAGCACGAACATAGTTTCTATAATTATATTTGAATAGATCAAGGGCACGAACAGCAAAAGCAAATAATCACGGATGGGAACCACTGTCTATGTGAAATTTCGCCTCTTTGCGACGTCCGTTTTATCTCTTCTGGGGGGCATAATCACCGGCCACCCGTTTCCAGCATCACTGCAGTGCAAACACGACGGCTTGCCAAGCTTCAGATGTTTCGAATTCCAAAAGCATCAAGATTTCGATAAGCGATAAGGAAGGCGAGTTTGTGTTTATGCCACGAAATCTGAACGCGGCCATCACACAATCCCACCTAGGGGATGGGACCTTTACAAGCAATCATCGGAGGGGGAATACAAAAGGCGGTACCGACGTTTAAACAGGGATTGGTTGGACATTGGGCAGAGCAGATTTACCAAAATCACTAATCACACGTTTGAGGTGTGACCTCCCAGGCTGCTTAGTTCTCTATTTCCTTATAAAAACGCATGAATCTGAAACAATGTCGTTCCTCGCTCCCTCGGACTTGGAAGTTCGTCCCATCATAAGCAACGTAGGAGGTCCCACGGATAGGATATCATGGTTGCTAGACCTCGTGCTGGCCCAATTATCAACTTTTATCCCAGCCCATCTTAGTAATACCAGGAGGTTCCTCAATCAACTGCGACTCGCTGAAAGAGAAATCACGTCATCAATCATAGAATCATTTGATGTGACTTCTCTCTACACAAATGTGTCGAATGGAGACGCTATACAGGCCACCCACGAGTTTTTGAATGAACATGCGGGGTCTATGAATATGTATGGCCTCTCTGTCTGTGATGAATTTGATCAAGGAATGCCTTGACTGCACTACATTCAGGTGGTCCCGTCAGTACTTCAGGCAAGTCAGGGGATTAGCCATGGGCGAGCGGCTGGCGCCTGTGCTAGTCATTGTCTACAAGTCAAAAATAGAGAGGCCTGGCTTGTACTCTATTGCCGTTATTTAGATGACTGCTTCGTCGCCTGCCCAACTCAGACGGAAACGGACACGTGTTCCGAGATGCTGACCACCCAAACTAAAAATATCAGATTTACAAGGGAAAAGTTCAGAGACACATGGCTGCTCTACCTCAACATGGAAGTTTGGCTTGACACATGGTATCCTATGGATGGTACAGGAAGCCCACCAGCAGGAATATCTTTGACCCTTTTTAGGTCGGCGTATCCTCTCAAAACCAAGCAGGCTACACAACGAACATGTATGAGACAGCAAAATTGGTCCATCAGATGATCGTAGCAGACCACATGAGCATACAAGCGAAAGACTGAGAGAGGTGACTTTTTGTCTACCCTTTGTATCGGACTCTGTCAGTTCTGACGGGAGAACGGCTCTGCGCAAGTGTTGATGACATGGTGCGGGTGGTCGAGGTTCCTCCCACAAATCTCAGGAGAAAACTGGTTCAAAATCGTTTGTATGACTGTCCCATTGTGTCATCTGTCCCGAGGGGCGAGAGGAGGACTGCACGGCGTTAGGGGTGATCTATTTGATCACTTGCGAGCTCTGCGGGGACGAATACATAGGTGAGACCGGGCGGTCTTCAACATGACCAAGGATCGCCTTACTAGTCTGATGAAATCAAGCCTGAAACCTCCCTCGGAGACCATTGTAGGCAATGCCACGAAGACGTAGCCTTTGAAGTCTCAGTCAGTATTTTGATGCGGGACCCTGCGACCACCGCTCGCAGAATTCTGGAAGCGAAAGACCCCAAAATTAATCGGAAAGACGAATGTCTGATCATAATAAATGAACTCGCCGGCTACAATTGCTACCGGCTTCAAGTCGGGGGTCAGGTACCGGGGCCCACCCACCGCGGAAACGTTCAAATAGGAAGTTCGAAAGGTGGTTTACATGCTATCTTCCCCATTTCCGAGGTGGGTTTCTAGTTGTGGTTTACGAGACCCTTTTAATATCTGTAGGTTATACTTGAACCAACTGAAGTCTGAAATGTTGTTCGATATGGATGAATCTCAAATACTTCTTGGCTTCCAGGTCCTGACGAAGGCGACAACGCCGGCCGAAACCTTGGCCGAATGAGGAGTTATGACATACTGGCCGAAGCTATGCAAAAAACACCTTTACGCCTTTTCTTCATTCTTTATTCCTAGATTGACATGGCATCACATTGATGGAAAAATTGTTCGGCGTTCGCTCTCGGTAGAATTTAAAAAGGACCCTCGAAGGGTCAAAAATAAGGACCAAAACCTTGGCCCTAGTACCGGCAGCTATCGCCAAACCTGTCTGCTGTCTGCAATCTTTAAATTTTTTATAAGGGTCATTTCTATCAAAATACTAACTGAAGATGAGTCACGCAAGCAAGCAAGCTCCCGGAGAAATCGATAACACCCTTTGTCACAAGACTCACTGAAGTATCGCGAGAGTACAGGGTGCTGTTTTTCCGAGATTTCTTGATTTGAAGAAGGCTCCTGTATCGTCGAGACAGAAGCGGTAATCGAGCCCTTGGGCAACCACAGTCTTCCTACTCCATATATAACCAGTCGGGTCACCCGGCTAACGCCGGGCTTCCCTCCTTCTTATGGTATCGACCGACGTTGATAACTTTTTGGATTCTCCTTGTTCCTTGAAAACTCTACACCCTCAGCATTAGCTCTACATTGGGAGCGATTTTTCTGTAAGCTATCTTCGCTGTGTCAGGTAAGAGCACCTTATGATATCGCAAAGGCGATTATTCAGAGAAAAAAAGGACAGTTTGGCTAAAGAAGGGTTCCTCCGTGAAATTTTCGTGCAATTATAGTACTTTGAACGCCCTATGGTCAAATTGTCAATATTCGCGCAAGTCTCGCCCCTGTGGGCGAGGCCCTTTCCTGCCACCTATGCTAAGTGCTCCCATCTTGTCGCCTGTACTCTTACCAAATTTAAACGCTCTGGGTCCACGGTGGCAGAGGTTATAAACTTTTGCTCAAACCCCGCCCATTGTGGGCGGAGTCTGGTCCTGTCGTCCACCATAAGTGTCCCCATCCTACCGCGCCCCATACTCTTATCAAGTTTGAGTGCTCGGGGATCACGGGGCGGGAGTTGGGAATTTTTGCACAAACCCCGCCCATTGTGGACGGAGTCTAGTTCTGCCACCCACTTAAAGTGTTACTATCCTACCGCCCGTAATCCTACCGAGTTTTAGTGCTTTCGGTCCACGGGGACATGAGTTCTGTTGAACTTTCGCTCAAACATTTATTTCTCATAAACCCCACCCCCTTTGAGCGGAGCCTGGTCCTGCTACCCACTAAAAAGTTCCCATCCTGCCGCCTGCATTCCTACCAAATTTGAACGCTTTCGGTCCACGGGGACAGGAGTTATGAATTTCCGGTCAGACACGCACACATACACACACAAACGCACAAACACACCAACAGACACTCTTAGCCAATTATATAAGTAGGATGATGCTTCGCGAGGTCTACTACAAGTTCACTAGAAGGTAGGAGGTCATAAGGGATGGGAAGGCTCGGGAGTGAAGGTCGATTCCCGCAATATATGTACATACTTCATCTCCGCTTTGCAGACGACATAGTCCTATAACACACAATATCGAGCCGGCGGCCTAATGAAGTCAGTGTCTATAAGAAACGGAAGACTCTGTCCCCGATGTTCTCTTTACCGTGTACGATAACGGATATCATTCAATGTTCTAGTTGCGTGATAGACGACTAGCTATGGAGCTGAGCGGTAGAGCAGAGTTTAGAGCATTTATTAATATCTGCAGGTGTCGTGAAAAAGACAACAGTTATTTGGCTCCGCGCTCATCTTTTCGATACCTACAGTTCTTCCTATTTTGACATAGGTCTCGGAAACTTGAATTTCACGAAACGCAGGAAGAAGATACAGTTAGCGTCATTCAGCGCGCTGGGAAGGGGGACGATGCTCTGAATTTTCCTATACCCGCAAGTGCTGAAGGGAATCTAGGGACCCGCGTCCAGTCAACGAACGAAGAGAAGGGACACCGTTGTTCAGATCAACGAATTGAATGTCAGGTTAGCCGTACGCGTTCTGCGTACTTGTGATGACCGCTGGACTAAGCGAGTACTAACCGGACGATCGCTAGCGCAATAGTCAGATTCCTTCACAAAAGCTCTGCACGAGAGAAATGTTATACCTCCTGTCCCTCGGCAAAGAGGACCCTCTGGAATACCTTGACATGCGACAGGAGCGAGTGGAGACGTTACTTCACCCTTTCGAGGAAGTCGATGTTATCGAGACGACAGGTTGTACAGGTGACAAGGTACCAAAGTGAATTTGATCCAAGATTGAGTCGTGCACCGATATCCGTCCAAGCAAACCAAGCTTTCCATCCTTCGAGGTCGGTTAATCGGTATCAGACTCGTCTGAGGAGATAAAAACACTGACTCCTTCATCGGCTGACCATCGTAACTTGTAGGGCAATACGCTTCAAAAACCTGAATGCGATTTTGAAGTGCTGGGTCCGTCCTTTGGACTGACCTTTCAAACCTGATTCTAATTTTGCATTACAGAAACGAAATTCAGTAGCACAAATATATTTTCAGAAAAAAATATACTCAGAATTCTACGTATGAGAACACTGATCACATTCAAAGCGGCAAAAATAACGACCTCGACCGCCCTTTTGTTCGGCTTCCTTCGCAACATTTTTGTAGGGAGCAGCCGAACAGTTACTATGGCTTGGAAGTTTAAAAAATGGAAGTTATTTGGGTTGTTCCTTAAATTCTCCATATTGATCTAATATTAGAAATGCATAGATTAGGGAGATCAACAGTTCTTTCTTCCTTCGAGCAAATCACTGACGCCTTCCGTGCAGAAATCCTGTGTCTTGAAAAATCACTGACCGTCAGTTTCAGATTATTTCAACATACAACATTTCCTCCAAGAAGTGACGCTCGAAAAGACGGAGCACGTGATAAACAAAAAGGGCAACAATTCGAGAGTACAATCTATGATTAGCACGTTGGCGACCATGCGTCCCGATGCCAGGCCGCACGTGTTTGGCTTGCAGGGGTATTTATATTAATTATCAGGTGTTCCTACAACTTTTTCATGTTTTCATGTATCAGCTGAGCTCACAGCCTTCTACGGAATCTTGAAGCATTGCGGTCCAGGAATCATTCATTTCTAACTACAGATATAAGAGAAAATAAAGGTTTGATGTAAGGACAATATAAAAGCGCGGTCGCCAATGGTTAAACGTGGGCCAATGGAGGCTAATGATTCAAAGACGGGTCTCTAAATTACATTATTGCGTTATCGTTCCTTGAACGAATAGTGGATTTAGACGTCGCTTTCTGACCGCGTTGGCAAAATGCTTGGCTGCACAGATGTATATTGTAACTATGTACATTGCGTTCAATAATTACACAGCCACCTACGACTTCCCCAAAACTCACGTTCAGAATTGTCTCAGGGTGAATATATGAACCACACCGACTGTGATTTGTAGACCAACACGAGTTTTTATCTCGAAAACATAGACATTTCCCCTCAAATTCTTCAGAATACGTCGCTCTGCTATATTCATGAATGACGCAGCCAGCTTATAATTATTTCTGCGTCGTTTCTTGTTTTCAGCCCACACAGTTACTCCATTAGTGTGAAGTTTCGCCATTCCAGATAATGGATGAAGAAAAAGTTGCCATAGGATTTCGAGAAAGGTCAAATTCTTGCAGAAAAGGAACGGGTCGCCAAATCGAAGAACGACTTGAAATTTGGGCCGATGCAGTTGTCGACAATTTCGTCAAGAATCCTGCCGAGTATGGGGTCAGAAGGAGTACGGAATGCCTTTGTTACTTTTGGAGAGAGACGAGCTCCGCATTTTGAGAGAAACGTCGAGTACGTCCAAGCCATGTACAGAAATCAGCTCCTCTCTGGAGTTCAGTGTCTCGACGATCAATGTTTGGAACGCAACAAATAGGTTAAAATTATCGTTAGCCGGAAAATGAGGAAGGGGAAATGAGGGAGTCGTCTACTTTTTTTTCTCCTACGGTTTTACTTTCCAGTTTTTTCCCGATGTTAAAAAAGACAGCTGTGATGGCTCAGATGGCGACCGATTCTACGGACACGATGTGAGAAAGGATTAGCTTCAGTTTCTCACACGAAGGTTCAAGGAATGGGGGTCATGGTATGGAAGGCAACTCCATCTTGTGAACGTCTTCATCTATTGTTTGTTCCAAAGAAACTCAACCCTTCCTGTTATCGACTCGTGATGCGCCGTGCTCTTCCTCCTTTTTGGCGTCAGAATCGACAGCAGAACCTCGTAATCAAACAGGACAGTGCCCTGATTTACGTGAGCCGTAGCACCTAGGCCTGTTTAGTCGCAACTAAATCGACCTTTTAGCCTGGCTAGTTGACAGACCTGACTTGAATTTTATGAAGAAGGGATGGGGATTCATAATGAGTAAGATTTATGGAGAAAACAAGCAATTCGGAGGCAGGATTCAGCTGAAGAAAGCAATCGTCGATGCTTTGCATCAGTTTGACCAGGAACTCATTGATGCTTTAGCCTAGACAATCGTATTTTTGAGTTAATTCGAAGGAATGGAGCCCAGCTGATTATTGATCACACACCGTCCTCTCTTTGTTAGCACTAAGCTGTGAATAAATTGATACAGTCAGTGGCTGAATCATTTTTGAACATAGGTAAGACGACCTTTCCCGAAAAAGTGAATTAAAAATTTGAACAATGCTATTGTGCCAAACAGGTTCTTCAGTAGTGGATCATTCGTTTTGCCTGACGTCTCTACCAATTCGTCGTTATCGGAGGCCTGGAAGCGTTATGAAACTTTAGGGTGCTGCCTTTCACGCTTGACGAGACCAACTCTTGCCATACATCCCTCTGTGTGAGCTCAGATAATAGGGCTGATACGTGTCATTCACGATACTATTAATGGATCGTGGTTGACCCGGCGGTCCCATTTGCTCTATCGTTTCTAAAGCTGAGCAACTGTTAGGCGTTGGTGGAGCTGACGTGAGTGACTCACTGGAATTTCTTTTTAGTTGGAAGCTCGTCGAACTGAGTTGCAACTAGTTAAGAGTTGATCTCTTTAGGCGTGATAGGCAGCACTCTGAAGTTTTGAAACGCTTCCAGGCTTTTGATAATGACGAATTGGTTGAAACGTCGGGCAGAATAATTACTCCACCATCAAAAAAACTGCTTGACAGAGGAGCATTATTTAATTATTGAACAAATGCCCAGGTTCCAAGAAAGGGGAGCATGGAAGGAAGAATTGTCCAAATTGTGATATTGAGACAGAACTCGCCTAGGGTACACAAGTCGGGCCGCCCGGCTCACGCCGGGCTTCCCTTTTCTTATGGTGACGCACGGCTTCGCGGGGGATCCTTCTTCCTGTAAGAAGTTTACTATGCATAAATAACCTGTCGGATTCTCCTTTCCCCTTGAAAGCTCTACACCCTCAGTATTAGCTCCGAATTGGGAGCGATATTTTCTGTAAGCCATCTTCGCTGTGTCCGGTAAAACATCGTATAATATCACAAAGGTATTTATTCAGAGAAAAAAGATAGATGGGCAAAAAAAACGTACCTCCGCGAAATTTCCGTGCAATTGGAATACTTCGAATGCCCCAGGCCCAAATTGTCAGTTTTTGCGCAAACTAAGCCCTCTGTGGGTGGAGTCCTTTCCTGCCACCTATAGTAAGTATTCCTCTGTGTTTCTACCGCGTTTTAACGCTCTGAGGCCAAATTGACAATTTTTGCGCAACCCTCGCCTCCTATGGGCGGTGTCTGGTCCTGCCACCTACAGTGAGTGTTCTCATCCTGTCCCCATAACTCCCGCCAAATTTGAACGTTCTAAGTCTACGGGGAGAGAAGTTATGAATTTTCACTCAAACTCCGCCAATAGCGGGCGGAGTCTGGTCCTTTGCTCACCATAAGTGTTTCCATCCTGTTCCCATAACTCCTACCAAATTTGAACGTTCTAGGTCCACGAGGACAGGAGTTGTGGATTTTTGAACAAACCCCGCCCATTGTGGGCGGAGTCTGATCCTTCTACCTACTGTAAGTGTTCTGCTCCTGCCGATCGTACTCCTACCGAATTTGAGTGCTCTAGCATAACGTGAACAAAAGTTCTGAATTTTCGCTCAAACATTTATTTCTCACAAACCCCGCTCCCCCCCCCCTCCTTTGAGCGGAGTCCCGCCCTGCCACCCACTGAGAGTGTTCCGATCTGCCGCCTGTACTCCTATCAAATTTGAACGCTTTCACACAGACACACACACACACAAACACACAAACACACTAACAGACACTCTTAGCCGATTATATAAGTAGGATAACTTATAGTGAGTTTTATTTATTTATTCGAAATACACTCAAAGGTGCGCTTCAAAATAGCAAGCAATCAAACGAAATCAGTTACAAATTCGAACAGCAGAAAAAGTCCTAAAAGCGCGCAACAAGAAAGAACGATACCCATAAGTGGATTCTCTTTAGGCTATACACGTCTAGAAATTTTGTATGCCTAACAAAGCAATAAGGTCTAGCTTCCTCAATTTCTTTTTGAACACATCGGCATTTCGCGTTTTCTGCAGGTCTAGGTAATAGTTGAAGCCATCTTGCTCCACGGAGGAAAAGCGAATGAAATACACGGGCCCTATGATTACTGCATAGTTTAGGGCATTGTGGTGATAATGAAGTGGTACGACCTCTGCACAGTCTGATTACCCAGCACTTACTTGGCCGTAGCTTGAGTTCACCTCTCAGCATTTTAAAACAGAATACTATATCGTTGAGTACTCTTCTGTACAATAATGTTTTGAGATTGAAACGGTGCAGGCGGTCCTCATAGGTTGGTAAAGATCGCGGGTATGTTGGGTCAGGAAAACATTTATACATTAATATTCTCGTGAAAGTTTGCTGAGCATTCTCAATTTTTGCCTGAAGATTTTTGGTATGAGGGTTCCATATCTGTGAACCGTATTCGAGTATGGGAACAACATATGTTTTATAGAACCTTCAAAATTGAAGAATGGTTATACCGAACATTTCCAAAAATGGCAAAGAGCGTTGTGAAAGCTTTTCGAACGATAACATCGATGTGGTGCGAAAAGTTCAAGTTGGGATTGATAAGAAACCGAGGTCACGAACTTTATATGAAGTATTTAATGAAATGTTGTTAACTATGTATGGTTCGATTATGGCTTTACCTAAATGAAGTGCAAATGTTTTCGTAAAGTTTACAGGTATTCCTCAAGCAGTGGCCCAATTCATCATATTGTGAATAGATTGGGTCATAGCTTGATGTAATTGACTATGATTATCATTGTTTTAAACACCATATATTTTAATATCATCGGCATACATTTTTACTTTGATCGAAGGGTGAGTTTAGAGATATGAAGGTAAGTCGTATGTGTACGCTACAAATAATAAGGGGGACAACACACCGGTTTGAGGGACCCGCTGGAGCAAGGAAACCTCTATGAAAAGCTGTTATCCACCCTGACGCACATATGCCTATCTTCCAAGTAAGACTGAATCCAGCTAAGAATGTTGCATTCAATTCCTAACTGTTGAAGTTTGAGAGGTAGCTTTTCATGACTCACTTTATCGAAAGCCGTTGTCAAATCGAAGTAGATAATGACTACACCCTTCCCTTCGTTCATAACAAGGTTCCAATCAAATATGCAGTCTGCTATAAGTGTAACTGTGGAAGCACTGCTAATGAAACCATGTTGTTCAATAGGTATAAGGTTGTTTTTCATTAGATGCGATGCAATTTTATCACGTAGTATTCTTTCCAGGACTTTAGCAGGTGGCGCGGTAATACTTATCGGTCGAAAAGAAGAGACTAGTTTTGGTTCACTTATTTTGGGTATAGCTGTAATGACAGATTCCTTCCAGCAGGACGGGACCTCGCAATACATCAGCGATGCGTCAAGTATCATACAGATAGGTTCACTCAGCGAGGTGGCGCAGTTCTTGTAAACAATTTGAGGAATACCGTCAAAAGGTACCGAAGCAGAGCAGTTCAATACTCTACGCACTTCTTGGGAAGTTACCACACACTGAATGATAGAATTCGAGCACACACAGCGCATAGGAGCTACTGCAGAGTTGGCATCTGGATTTGGGGCAAAAACAAAAAAAAACTGCGCAAGGGCTTCTGCTTTTTGAGAATCAGTCAAAAACCTTCTGCCACTTTCATCTTTAAGTAAAGGTATGTATGGACGTGGTTTAATCTTATACTTGATCAATGCAAAAATAGCTCTCTTTTGAGAGTTATCAGTGGCTCGCTTTTCTTTGTAGGCTAAAAATCTCCTCAGATGACGATCAAGCTCCTGACAAACTTTTCTGTACTGAAAAATCAGTAGCGGATAATCTTGCAACATATCATAGAGCCGAGATTTTTGAGCTAATAAATTGTTGATATGTTTTGGATATCGTATTACTGGGACCTCATGGAGTTGAAAGGTACATACTTAGCCAAACCTGCATAGACAATGCGACAAAACCTTTTGTAAATGTCATCAACAGTATTGTAGCCATCAAAAGCACCCTACCAATCAATAGAAGAAAAATAATTTGACAGCGCAGAATAATCTGCTTTGAGAAAAATCGGTAGTGGAAGTATGCCTGGCGAAGGCGACGAAATAAGGACTTCGAATGCTATTACACTGTGGTCGGACGCTGCAAAAGGCGGAATCACCGTGACGCTCTTAACAATAGGAGCATCTGGTAATATTATGTCCAAAGTAGACTTTCCACGTGTGAGCTATGAGCTTATATATGAGCTACTCCGAGGAGAACTACATCCTGCAGTGAAGAAGCTCAACCGATTAAGGTTTGTTGATCGGCGAAGGGTTCATTCAGCAGGTAGGTTGCGGTTTCAACCGCTACATTACCGTTTTCCAATGGCGTGCCTAGTAGGTAAGTCAATGCAGGTAAAGTTGGCGAATGCCCACATGCGTGCCCTTGTTTACTCATGCATTGCTTGTTCAAAGAATTTCCAAGAAGTTTATCGTCCTTGCTGTAGTGCTAACATAATATTTTCACTGTTTACAACGAAAATGAACTCGTTCCTTCAATTATCGCCTTTTTTCGTTGGCTCCCCATAGCCTGAATAGTGCCTTCGGTGACCAATGGCGAATCAAGATTTCATACACTTAATTGGTCCGCTAAACAACTGCGCAACATTTGCAGCAGGCACAATTTTCACCATTACTATTCACAGCAATCTGTGCTGATTTACCCACTCTTCTTTTCGATTAGCTCCTTCTTTACTCATGGCTACGCTTTGAGGTAATCCGTCCTGATCTAGTCGACTGGTTGTGGAAACCAGACAAGGTCAACGAGTCAACGAGTTAACAAACAGTTTCGACTGAAGACCACGCACGACAAAAGGATCTTATCATCGCTATTAATAATGTCGAAGTCAAAATAAGAGAGCATATGAAACTAGTGATTTGGCATGGCTAATAAGATTTCCCAATCTTACTCGCATTTTTGCTGAACTGTCAAGAGGGTACCGAGAACGCACAAATATTTACACAGCGATGCAACAGACGATATAGTAGTTCTGGATTTCTGGGCAGGCAGTGACGGATTACTTAACAGTGGAGAATTTGATAAAGACTCTGTAGGCTGCAGAAGGGCAAGTGAGACAGAAGGACGTTACTGATGTAGTCAAAAATCTATATTATCTCGAATTGGATTGAGGTAAAGAAAAGGAAAAGCGTTTTGCGTGTCATCGGATCACTTCTTCGTTTCAGTCTGATGCCCCCCTCAATCGAACCAATGTAGCCCCGAAAGTTGCTTTCCGGAAACCGAAGAAAAATAAAGAGTTTGTGGATGACGTCTTATTCATAAACTTGCTACAACAAGTACGCTTTATTGCCGATCATTTCCGGCACAACGAAAGGGAGAGCGAGGTGAGGAATTTAGTAGTTTTGTCAATAATTTTTCGGGATATACTCTCCCAATTTTATTTATAAGATTCTAACTCAATTTTGCACATTCTTCCGAAGAGCTGTGATTGTAATGACATTCACTAGAAAAATAGAGGTAAATTCCTCATTAAGACAACTCGCTTTCAGAAAGAGAAGAGGTGTGTAAATCAATTTAGGTACCAGAAAGGGTTTTTTACCATAGATAAAATATACATAAAGTAAACACGTGGGAACCGTGGGTCAGCACGAACGACGATAGCGGTTCGGCAGATG
Organism: Haemonchus contortus; assembly: GCA_000469685.2. NCBI lineage: Eukaryota > Metazoa > Nematoda > Chromadorea > Rhabditida > Trichostrongylidae > Haemonchus > Haemonchus contortus. The sequence continues at coordinate 22,447,018 of LS997567.1, read as the reverse complement.
TACTCTAACAAGCAGCTCCCGCAATTCACCCAATGCTCAATATATAATAGTAATCAACCAATCTGTACAAAAGCTGAAACTTCACAGGGAACGATTTGTAATAATCAAGTGATGGTTACCTCAATGCACCCGTGTTGTAAAAGATAGGATGCATTGAATATCCTAAGTAGTTCAACCACGTGAGTCTGATATTATTTACAAGGAAGGTCTTTCAGTGCGTGGGACGCTCTTTGAAAATGGTTTTTCGCATGGTATAGGGGCATGAGCACTGAGTATAGAACTATGCTTAATTTCCGCTAAATGGCCTTCCGAATGCCAAAACAAGAGTGAGAATGATTTTGTAAGAAATTGCCGTTTTGACCAACTAAGGGTCGCTTATTTCATTCACGGCGTCGACTGTCCGCTCAGTAGAAGGCGCCAGTAGAATTCGCATTGAAAATAACGTGAACGGTAGACAAAAAGGAAGCTACATGTTGAAAAGTGCAGTATGGTGAAGTTCCATATGTGCTCTCCACAGTTGACAGCTACGGATGGTGTGGTGGATAGCAATGTGGACTTCGAATTGGGACGACTAGGCTGGGTTGATGGCTCGCATCCCGTGGCTTTGCCCTTTTTGCATTTTATGCTGCCACCTCCAGATTGGCTCCATATTGCACCAGGGCCAAAGCAAGTGCCCTACCGGTCATGGTCGTAACCAGGACCAGTGGTGAGTGATACAAGCCGTTAGAATTGGATGTGTGGAGCACCACTAGTGGAGGAGCTTCCAGGCTTCATGCTTCTAAAAGTATAAAGGTGTCTTTTCATTTCACACGATATAAGTGTTGCAATGGGGGTGAAAACCCTATAATATGGTTCCTGTTCGATGGAAGCTGTCTTCGACGTCGTTCGTCGATGCAAGGTGACGGGATTCCCAGGGTGTGCGACGTTAGTCCCGTCTGACGTTACTTCGCGCCGAGGTGCGAAGTGACCTCATTAATGACTAACCTCGTATTAATTACCCACCTCCCCTTGATTGTAACTAACCTTATTTTACTTATGAAAGTGATGGCAATGATGAGAATAGTAAGAAAATGGAACTTCAAGAGAAGTAGTTTTATAACGTAAAATTTCATGGTCTTTTGTTTTGAAAGTTCTATTACCATATGGAGTAGAAAAATTCGAGGGTCATAAAAATGATGTCCGTGTAAGATGTAAAAAACATTCTTTTTCTTAATTTCCACTCATCTGTGATATCAAACAACATTTACAGAAGTGACGTAGTTGTTTGATATTGGGGTATCTCGTGCTTGAAAGGTCATTGAACGCCCGCCGGCTAATCAGTTAAGCAATTTCACTTTTTTTATGGAATATTACAATTCTTCAGGCTAAATTCAGCACATTGAAGAGAGGTTATCAGCCACTATTGAAGCTGGTGGGTGAGCGATTTATATACAACTGTCTTGGTTAGAACCTTATTATGTATTCTGACGACACTTTCTACTACTTCCGAGATTTCACGGGATACCCTTCAGCTTCAACGCAGCTCCCCAACCCTTTTACTATGCTACTTGTGTACCGACGCAACCTCCACTGATGCAGCTCGACCCCGCACCACACCCATTACACTGCGCTACTTCCGTATAAAGCGTGCGGAGCAAATCGCATGCAAATTGAGGAGTTTGGCATAAAGATGTCCAAATTCGTAACGGACAGAACCATCTGAGATTTTTGATTATCGTTTTTAGATACTTTCTATTAGAAAAATTAGCCTTTCTCACATTTCATTGGAATTTTTTGTTGAAATTCCTATCATCTTGCATGAAAAAAATCTTTGAATTAAAGACGATGAAAACTTTACGTTGAGAGACTAATTCGCTTGAAATTGCATTTTCTCATCATTCTTATAATTTGCCATCACTCTCATAAGTAAGATTAGGTTATTTACGATCAAGGGGAGGCGCATAATTAAGATGAGTCACTTTTCACCTCGGCGCGAAGTAATGTCAGTCGAGACTAACATCCCACACCCGGGATTCCCATACTCATTGTAGCTCCCAGTTCCGACTTTTCTCTGGGCATCAACCGCGGTGTTCTGTAGGGGGGAAGCGATTCAGATTCTCTTTCAACTCGTCTTCTTGCTAAAGGATCTATGAGCATTGAAAGCTGTCACTCCTGAAGGAAAGCATTCAAGCGCCAGATTACTCGATTAATGAAGGGTTTGGGCTATACCCGTTCCCAACCTACGATTTTCTAACTCCGCGTTTGGCAGGGCTGGCAGGACGCGATCAGGAAGGACATTGCTGAAGTAGAGGTGACTGCAGAAGATACTGATCGTGAGGAGAGAAGGAAATGTAGATGACCAACCAGAACAGCGGGCAAAAACTCTACAACGGCGCGAGATCAGCTAGGGTAAAAACGGTGAAATCATCGAAATTAGATCGCCTTTTATCAGTTTTGAAGGAATTTGGTTGAAATAAAACAACTATTAAAACATTACTGTCCAAATCATTAAAAGAATTGTATGTCCATACAATGTCCGAAGATCAGATGATATGATATCAAGAGTTTTTTGACTACCGAAATGATATCATACCAATTTACTTACATTCTACCATTGAATGAACTCTGGATGTGAGGGATGCAAAAACAGCCAAACTGAAGAAAAAACTACGTGGGGAAGTTGAGGGGGCGGAAAGATGGGACATCTGGGAGTGTGAAGCCTGGAAGCGCCCTTGGCTCCCCACCTCAAATGCTGACGACTTGTAGAGGTTATCGCTAGTTCTGGTCACGACCATGGCCGGTCAAGCACTTGCTTTGGCCCTGGTGCAGCACGGAGCCAATCTGGAGGAGGCAGTATAAAATGCAGAAACGGCAAAGACTGGTACCCGAACCATCAACCCACCCAGCCTAGTCGTCCCAATCCGAAGTCCACATCGCTATCCACCACACCATCCGTCGCTGCCAGGAGATCGACCATAGAGAGCATATCTGAAACTTCCTCGCACTTTTCAGCATGTAGCTCTCTTTTTTGGCTTCCACTCACGTTATTTTCAATGCGCAGTACACTGGCTCCTCTCCTGTCGACGCCACTAATGAAACAAGCGACGCTCAGTGGGTTAAAACGGCAATTTCTGGCAAACTCATTTTCACTCTTTTTTGCCATTCAGAAGGCCATTCAGCGGAAATAGACCATAGTTCTATTTTCAGTGCTCATGCCCCTATACCATGTTTTGTTGTTAATTGTTTGTTAATTTCATTACGAATAATAATTCATCGTGCTGTCATACGAGGTAAGCAAAAACATTCGTCATTGCCTGCATTTTTTTCTTCTCCATCCAGGGAAACTGTCTATGATATTCGGGCATTGTGAAGGTGCTCTCTTGAAGAAAGGCTGTTATTGTTATTGGGTGCTGTTATTCATGGAAATAAATCTGACCTGAAGAAGTTACCATTGCTCGAACGAAAAACCAACTTGTAGATAAGGGGTAGTTTTTTGACAAGCTTGTGAAAGGTTTCCAGTTCAGAAAGAGTCGAACGCTTTCGACCAATCATATACTTATTGTGGTGAACAACGACTGAGTCAAGTGTCCCACTGGGCGAGCTTGAGGCTCAACCTAAAGCATGGATACACTGACACTGACACAATCAAAGCATAATGCCTCGATGTAGAGATAAATATCACTCAATTTACTCAACACATGACCAGGAAACCTACAATCTAAAAAAAATCCTACGAACTCTAGTGAGTTCCTCCCCCCCACCCCCTCCTTCTCCTCTTCCCCCTTACTCCCCCTTAGGCAAATCTTCGCCAGATCACATGTGCTCTGTCGGCTTTGCCCTTATCCTATACCAATTCCCAATTTCTTCAGGTCTTTCTTTGGGTATTATCCAAGTTTGGGAAAGACAAACAGACCGACAGGCAGAGGCGCGTGCACTGTATATTAGGTCATCTTATAAAAAAGGTTCTTGCTACGCGGTGATAATGAGTGGTACAACCGGTCGAGTTCCTTTCACACCTCTAATTGACTGCAAAGCAGTAATGTGCACGTAACTATTGTAAGAGCCAGATGTTTGCTGAGGTAGCAAACTTCGTTGAAAGCAACTCTGGAGGCGTCTGCAATTCTGTGCACCTCATGAGCTTTTTCTCCTTCACTGGTTCGGCATTGACGCTTGCAAATTTAAGACATGGTAAAAAGGAAACAGATCACAGAAGACCATCACTTGTATTTCTACTTGAGCTTGAGTTCAAGCTCTTTAGAATATCTGGAACGTGATCAGATTGCAGGCTAATAGTGGTAAATATTCACAATATGCACCCATGCTACACATATTAAAATTTCACATGATTAGATCGAGCAGGATAGAGGTGCAGGATAGAGTTTACGACTGGAGAGAACACGACTGAAAAGGCATTCGGTCCAGGACTTTTGAGCGCTACTGTAAATATTTGTTTATTTATATTTTTATTTATTTATGTCTATATATAAGGCGGTAACTTTGGGTGTCTGTTTGTGGATAGGTTTGCGCATTCTTCCGAAGGTCACGTGGCTCGGTGAATAGTTCGAATGCACGTGAATGCGGTGAGGAGATAGTTATGAAATGGAAAATCAACCGATACTGCTTATGTTGGCCCTCTAACAAGTCGTAGGTAAGCGGTAATGGGCATGACATGGTGCACGCTTTAGGGTGCATAGCCCAACCGGTATTTATACAGTAGCGCTCAAAAGTCTTCGGTGGAGTGCTTTGACGCTTTTTCAATCATAACTTTTTTCCTAGTAGACCGAATAGCTCAAAATTTGGATATGTTAAACTAGAGTATATTTCACCCTACCCAACACTATTTCACTGCGAAGCTGCAATAATCACAGATAGAAGGTGTTTCTTGCGGTAGCAGATTTCGCTAAAACCAAAGTTTTTGACGTCTGCACTTACTCGCACCTTATGTGCGTTTTTCTAATCTATTGTGTTTGGCGTAACCGCTCGTAAACTTCAAACATGACAAAAAGGAAAGATTACTAGAAGGACCATCATCTGTATTTTTAGTCGATTTTGAGTTCATGCCCTTTGGAATATCTAGAACATGATCAGATTGCAAGTTAGTAGTGGTAAATATTCACAATACACCCACAATACACAATATCGCATGAATAGGTCCAGTGGGAAAGGAGTTACGACTTGAAAGTACGGCTGAAGAACCATTCCACCGAAGACATTTGAGCGCTACTGTATATCGAGAGAGAGGGTGTCTGAAAATCATGAGCATCAATTCATGGCAACGTACTTCAATCTTCTCAGCTGAAAATGACAATGGGATCTATATACACGTTTTCTAGGGTGCGCTTCGTTGCGCCCGTCCGTTGAAACTAGGTCACATCGCCGCCGCCGCACGAGGCGCGTCAGCCCGCAATTTTCAACGGACGTCGCGAGTTTTAATGAGGCATACGGTCGCGCTTGATCCATGGCAATCAGTTTATGGATAAGATAACGTGGACAAGTGCAAATTCTTTGCTAGTCTAGATGGACGTGCGGAACCATGTCCCGTTTGCTCACATTATTATGTGCTACAATATGCTACAATCACATAAAAAATATCAATATTAGCCCGGATTGAGGCTCGAAGTCTGTTGCATGTTACACGCAGATATCCTCTCCCATTTTCCCCCTGCCATTCTTGTGTAATGCTTCCAGGGCTCCAAACTAGGAGAGCAAATCTGACAGGCTCTAAACTAGTAAAGACCATGCGGAGGAGTCAGTGGCTCAAGATTCAGAGAGCAGGAGGTCATTCTACATGCTGATGTAGTGGGACAGTTCGCTTAGACACCACTCTTGTAAAAGCTCAGGCCTTTGGGCTGGATACCTTTTTTCCCGAAAGACCACGGGCTGTTTCAGTAAGCAAAGTCGGATAGATGCTCCAGTACGCCCATCGATATGCTCTCCAAGTACACGTCTCTCTCAATTTTCAGACTTAAAGTTAGAAACGTCGTTTTGCTGTTTTTATAGCGGATTTTTGTGAGAGGTTGCACGTTCGATGTTTATCTCTAGAGCGTAATCGTTTTGCTTTCGCTTTCAAGTGTTTTTTCTGCAAATTCTTAGCTTAGAAGAATCGATGAACAGTCGCCTGTCGCCACTCGAGTCAGTTACCAACTTTCTGGGTTTGGAATTGTTGGGAGTGGAGTTCTGTTGGTGGTCGATCACCTTTTACAGAAGGCGATTGTGGTGAAAATGATTTGGTGATGTTAAATAAGTCAGATCGAAAAAATGAGATGTCAAAAAATCTCCAAATGTCAAGACCCTTTAGATACAAGGGGAAGAACGGGACAATCTGAACTGTATCTCTGTTGCAGCCATCCAAAGGTCGAAATCTGCAGCTTGAGGTCATTAATGAGGTTTCCTCGATGCCATGACTTCCGAACCTCAGTCTACTTTAATGTATGGGGATAGAAAATATGCGTGCTTTCTGGAAAATTATTCACAGATCTGAGAATCATCAAGGAGTAGAGAAGTGATGGTCGTTCGAATATGAGATCAATCACATCACATGCACTGTGCACCTCTGACATATGATGCTCATCAAAATTCGATGCATTATGCAATGAAATCAATTAGCAGTAAGCATAAGCAATTCTGTCCTCCTGCAAAATTTTTTTGGGTCCTCCCTGCACTATCCTAGAAAGGAAGAAAAAGGTTTGCTTGCTGTTGGACTGGGAAGTAGAACTGCATCCCAACGCTCTCCTCAAACTTAGTTGAAATTCATTCTACTGCAGGAGTGTAGCTTCTGGATAATGATTAGCTGGTTTCCGGAGCCCTTCATAATTGCTCTCGGAAAAGTGATGGCATGATGGCCACTAACTCATCCAATATGTCGTAAGTTATTTTCGCTAGCCAATTATTCAACGAACGATTGACATGGTGGTCCAGATTTTCTGTAGGTGAATATGGCCAATGTAGATGCAGATCCCATCCCTTACTTGCGATTGACTATACGTCAAGTTGGTTGAGATCACGAAATGACTCAGCAGTCTTCTAACCATTCTCGAAGAGGTATAGCAGAATGTGGCGAATATGGAAATATTTTCCTAATAGCATCTCTGTAAGCAGGCACGAGAAGATTCTTTTCTAATTCCACCTATTCCCTAATTCACACTTCCTATTCCCAAATTCATACTTCAAAGGTAATAAGAAAAAAAGACGCGGAAATCCGCATAAGTTGGCATGAATCCAATACCAAAATTTTGACGGTCAGACTTTAAGCGTTGGTAAGTCTGCATCACAAAAGCTTTGAATGGAAGACATGTAATGCTCCATAATCCTTGAGTGAGGACGATCCAATAGACAACTTCGGCTCGCGACAGGGACAAATGGAGACGTTAGTGGCTCCCACTTTTCGAGTGTGTGCCCAATTTAGGAGAGGCTGCTGTGGCTCGTAAATCTCGCCGTCGGAAACTTCTCCTAAAGTGGGCACACACTCAAAAAAGGAATAGTGTGATATGTTGATATAATAGCTCGATTATGGCAGTATCCACTATAGTCTCTCACAGCCAAGCAGACTAGTTCATCAGAGCCGTACTACAGGAACATGAAAGAACTAAGTAGGGACTTGCAAGAAGTCATCTCTAGTCTAGTTGGCATGGTTTATGCCTCGACAAGGATCAAACTCTTTTTTCTCAATACAAACTTTGGAATACTCTCTAAACCACTCGCTTAATTGCTCTGGAATGAATATATAACTGTCGCTTTTCAGACAATTGCTCTAGGAAGAAGATTACCAGCTTCTAATTGCAAATGTTTTCTTACAGAAAGCTCACATTTTAAATAATCAAAGAAGGGTTGCGGGCTTTAAGGAACTCAAAAAATTGATGCATGCCATTAGAAACGAGTAGAGTGGGCTTCCATCTGCCTGTGTTAGCTTTTTGGGTTGTTTCGAAGTAATTCTTACAGCACCTCACTCGGTCCTTTCTGTAGTACGGTTCTGATGAGATAGAATGCTGGGTTGTGATAGACTACCATGGATGCTGCCAAAATGAAACTATTCGACACATATATCACTATTTTTTTGAATGTGTGCTTAATCCAGACAAGGTTGCTGATGATGAGTTTATTCTACCATTTACCATCACCAGTTATCAATATCAATGAAATTCATTTAACTGGAACGGAAACAAATGCCTTTGGTAAAACGTCAGCGAACTATTGCTCTTTCGTCATTTCATGCGGAACCCGATTCTTCACCTACTTGACTTTTCCAAATCACTTCGGCCGCTTTATAACTATTACAGGCCTGATCCCCGTGTTAAAGCTCTTGGATCATGTTCCAAAAAAGCTTCAATGGCTGCTCTTGAGTGACTATTCTGCAATCATGACAGAGTTTCTCTTGATTACAGTTGCTTCCGAGAGCAAAATTCGCGAGGTCGCAATATCTTCTTTAATATGGCTGGCGCTCAAGGGGACTTCGCTCGATGAGTTCGCCACGCTAACGTCTCCATGTGTTCCTGTCGTGAGCCAGAGTATTTCACTGGATCGTCCTCGCTTGAGTGTTATGGGGTATTGCATTCCTTTTGTTCAAAGCTTTTGTGATGAAGTCTGACCAATGCCTGGCGGCCGTCGAATCTTTTGTGTATTTCTGAAAACGAATATAAAAGGCTTAGAAATCAGCTGGTCACTTTCCAGTATCTTCTTCTCTGCAGTCGATTGAATGTCTCCTTTTTAACAGGCAGCAGTGTGATGCAGTTCCAGCACATGCATAGACCTACATTTTTATACTAGTCGCGGCTTCAATCGATGCCGTTTATTAAGACCCGTCAAAGCATAAGAATTTCTCCAACTTCTCTCTTGCTTTAACCTCGGCATAGATGTTTCTAGTTACAATATTCTTGTGCCGTGCGAGGTTGTTAGGTGGAACTTTTATTAGTCACGACGGCCTAACGTTTCGACGTTCTCGTCGTCTTCAGAGGCCTAAAGCAATTCGAGACGTTTGCACGGTATCCAAAAAGCGCACTACCCCCTGGCGAATGTGACAGCGAATTCAAAACCCATTATTTGAAACACAACTCACCAAGGTTCCACCGCTCAAGCGGAATAAAATCCGCTGTCGCCACAAGCGACTGTCAGTAGCGAATGAGACTTATTGGCTGTCTCCCTTATACTTGTGATACTTGATAAGGAAGATCACGTTATAATGCTATTGAGTCACAAGTCGCAGTGCGGTATATATGGCAAAAGATCGTTGGTTATGGACGGGCACTCATCTCTACCGTTCATTTTGGGATTTCTTTTGAAAATCCAGAATGCCTCTAATGCCTTTCTCGCTGAGATCTCCGTCTCCTGCGCTAATATCGTGCACTTAACTTCAAAGTTGTCGCCGTTATGCTCTTCAACTTTATGCCTTCCAAGCGCTGTTATCAGGCTGCCACGCCTCATACTAGCTAGATGTTCTTTTATTCGTGTAGCTAGTTGTCTCCCCGTTTCTCCGATGTATGTTGACCCACATGTCCGGTATTCTATCTGGTAGATCACGCCTGTCAAGGCGCAATCCCCTCTTTTCCCGTAAGGACATATGATGCAATCTTTCGTTATGCACTGCTTGTCGTAGAGCCTATTCCGAACTAATAGCTGCTTGATATTGTTATTAGGAATATTCACTAATTGCGCAACATCTTGCAGCCCAGCTCTGAAAATGCTCCGCTGTATAGCCGTGCTAACTTTATCGGAGATGAAGGGAAGACATAGTGGTAATTTATTTCGAGGCGTAACACGCTGTGTATTAGTGCGAGATTTTTTACAACCTTGTGATACCGTATAACCGTTCACAGCAGCTATCTCACAAGCTAAACGTCGGGATTCGAGTCGTTCAGCTTCACCCGTGCAGACACTTGTTGCTGTTCTCAACATGTTGCTGACGACTGCACGTTTAACGGCTTGCGGATGAGCTGATGTAGCGTGAAGTAAGATATTCTTCGAACTAGTTTTACGGTACCACTTCACACTAACAACGCCACCGGATACTTTGACCTGAGTGTTGAGGTAAGGGAGCCAACCATCGCGTGGAACTTCTCGGGTGAGTTTAATGTACTGCGACTGTTCATTCATGATACGAAAACAATCGTCCATTTCGAACTGTGTTGATGTTACGATGAAACAGTCATCGATATATCTACAGTACATTAAAGGATTCCGTTCTAGAACCGGCTCTTCGATACGGCCCATGAAGCACACAGCAAGAACCGGTGCTAGTCGTTGTCCCATAGCAAGACCTCTGACTTGAGAAAAGCACTTTCCTGCCCATCTGAAGATGTTACACATCAAGCATTCCCTGACCAACGTCAACGCTCTACAAGCATTATCTGAAATGCTAGATAGGCATGCTAATAATATTAATACCTTTGGACTTAGTAAAATGCATATAATGACGTTGGTCAAGGAATGCTTGATGTGTAACATCTTCAGATGGGCAGGAAAGTACTTTTCTCAAGTCAGAGGTCTTGCTATGGGACAACGACTAGCACCGGTTCTTGCTGTGTGCTTCATGGGCCGTATCGAAGAGCCGGTTCTAGAACGGAATCCTTTAATGTACTGTAGATATATCGATGACTGTTTCATCGTAACATCAACACAGTTCGAAATGGACGATTGTTTTCGTATCATGAATGAACAGTCGCAGTACATTAAACTCACCCGAGAAGTTCCACGCGATGGTTGGCTCCCTTACCTCAACACTCAGGTCAAGGTATCCGGTGGCGTTGTTAGTGTGAAGTGGTACCGTAAAACTAGTTCGAAGAATATCTTACTTCACGCTACATCAGCTCATCCGCAAGCCGTTAAACGTGCAGTCGTCAGCAACATGTTGAGAACAGCAACAAGTGTCTGCACGGGTGAAGCTGAACGACTCGAATCCCGACGTTTAGCTTGTGAGATAGCTGCTGTGAACGGTTATACGGTATCACAAGGTTGTAAAAAATCTCGCACTAATACACAGCGTGTTACGCCTCGAAATAAATTACCACTATGTCTTCCCTTCATCTCCGATAAAGTTAGCACGGCTATACAGCGGAGCATTTTCAGAGCTGGGCTGCAAGATGTTGCGCAATTAGTGAATATTCCTAATAACAATATCAAGCAGCTATTACTTCGGAATAGGCTCTACGACAAGCAGTGCATAACGAAAGATTGCATCATATGTCCTCACGGGAAAAGAGGGGATTGCGCCTTGACAGGCGTGATCTACCAGATAGAATGCCGGACATGTGGGTCAACATACATCGGAGAAACGGGGAGACAACTAGCTACACGAATAAAAGAACATCTAGCTAGTATGAGGCGTGGGAGCCTGATAACAGCGCTTGGAAGGCATAAAATTGAGGAGCATAACGGCGACAACTTTGAAGTTAAGTGCACGATATTAGCGCAGGAGACGGAGATCTCAGCGAGAAAGGCATTAGAGGCATTCTGGATTTTCAAAAGAAATCCCAAAATGAACGGTAGAGATGAGTGCCCGTCCATAACCAACGACCTTTTGCCATATATACCGCACTGCGACTTGTGACTCAGTAGCATTATAACGTGATCTTCCTTATCAAGTATCACAAGTATAAGGGAGACAGCCAATAAGTCTCATTCGCTACTGACAGTCGCTTGTGGCGACAGCGGATTTTATTCCGCTTGAGCGGTGGAACCTTGGTGAGTTGTGTTTCAAATAATGGGTTTTGAATTCGCTGTCACATTCGCCAGGGGGTAGTGCGCTTTTTGGATACCGTGCAAACGTCTCGAATTGCTTTAGGCCTCTGAAGACGACGAGAACGTCGAAACGTTAGGCCGTCGTAACTAATAAAAGTTCCACCTAACAACCTCGCACGGCACAAGAATATTGTAACTAGAAACATAAGAATTTCATTCATAATCGTTAGTGATGGCTTTTTGAAGGTTTATGAGTCCTCTTCAATGTTTTGGGTATAACATTTACACACATTTACACATTCCAAGAGGCGGAGTTGGGTGAATGCTTCAGTACGGCTGATGGTACGCATTGAGTATACTTCCTCGCCTATTTCCACGACAACACCGGCAAAACCAACGGCATCTTAGCATTGCCTGTGACTTCCTCTGTAGAAATATTCATCCTGGTCCTATTACAACTTTTTCATGGGTGATTATACTTCAAATATCCCCATCCGGAGCACTGTCGTTCCAATATTTGTTCAATACTGACTTTGTCGTGAAGAGTTTCTCAGAAAACGGTGAGAGGATGCGTGTTTGAATTCAGCACTCTGCATTTTCTGACCATACTCTGTTTATAGCGATTGAAGACAAAGTGGCATTTCTGCATACATACACTAGAATTGGCGATGAAGCTTCAGCTTGACATTCGTCCACCGGGAACTTAGATTACTCCTGCTTTGCACCCATCCTTTCAATGGGTCACCCTTGCTTGCAATCGACCCACTAACGGACTGCGTAATTAATCTTATTTTTGGAAATCCTTTTTCCATCCTCTCCTGGTTTGTCATTGATAGATTCTGCTTCTCTGTATTGTTTAATAGCCTACTCTCGGTCATTTTTTTTGAATCTGGAAGATTTTAAGATGTCCATTCGCATCCTGCATGCGAATGACTGCAAAGAAGTGGCACGGATGAGACTTGATATGTTAATGATATTAGGAGACGTAGTCTAGTTGGCAAACCAGTTGGAGTAAAGTTAATATTTGATGCCTGTAATTTGGGACCCATTGCGGCAAATAGAGTCAATAGTCATGAATGATCAAAAATGAGACCAACTTGAGCACCTTATTAGCTCGTACTTTGCTCTTATTCCATCACATCTGTCGCACTTCCTTCTCTTCCGCGATAGAAACGTATATTATTCTGAAAGAAATATAAAAGAAGCGATAGCGAAATAGGATTGGATATAAGGCACTCCATGAACTTCCGCATTTTCCAGCATCAGAGACAAACACACATTATATGTTGGTGACGTCCTTCTCTGGCATGAATTTTTTTGATTCCGCTTACAATCTCATGTATACCTTCAGATCGCATATGAATGCATTCTTCTCCTCCATCTAATTTAGCTGGTAGGTCTTCGTTCTACAGAACGAATGTTTTGTCAGTGTCCACCTTAATGCTTTTTGTGTGTGTACTTTTTTGGTCGAGAGAGCGAAAGTCTCGAAACGGAGCTGAGGATTATACCAACTCCCTTGTAGAGCACCAGCGTGTCGTTCAGACACCTTGGCTCTGGAATGCCTCAACATGATTCTGTAACGATTATCTGCTATTGAAATTGAAGAAAGCACTCCACTTCCACTCAAAAGTTGTTCCCTTCACAGCATTATACACAGCGCGCAGGATGGCTTGAGCACTCCATCGAAGAGCTTTCAGTAGTTCGTGAAAGTGGGATACAGCGTAGCACCGCGCTCCTCGAAAGCGGAATGATTCCAGGAGCGTATATTTTGGCTTTTGCACATCCTGCTTTTCCGCAGAATTACTTCATCTTTTCCTTTCCAAGCCAGTGTTGATTGATCTAGTTAATCCGCTATTTTTCATTCCTCCTTTCCCAATAACGCTATATACGGCGTCCCTGTTGAGGATTTCTTCATGCTCGATGGAAACGAGTAGGAATTACAATGTTGTTAAGGTACTTGTCTTGAGAAAAAGAAAGAGATGATAGAGTTTAACTGTTGAACCGTTTCCCGTGATGACTTGCATGACGCTGATCCACGTGCTTATCTTGTCCTCCAGAGGAGAGTCAAAACAAGCAATTGATCCGAGGATCAACTATTCTTCAAATAAAGATGCTTCGACCAAGTCGTTTTCGGTGATCACTATTGTTGCTGGAGGCAGCAACGGCTGTAGAAATTTAGAATGGAGCCAGTATGATCACGAGACTACCTCCATGACTGAGAGCTTGTGAATGTAAGGAAACTTTAGATCTTACAGTGTTCCCACTCTCCCTGAGATTGCTGAAAGAGGTGCCAATAGATAATAGAAATTGTTGGTGGCGTTAACTAAACCCGCTATGCGTGGGAGCAGTCTTACTTTGTAAATTTACTCCCGATTCACATCATGCCTATATCTTTCAGGTCTCTGACGACTGGACATTTGTCGCAATGGTATTGGATCGACTTTTTTTGATCATTTTTTCGGTGCTCAACGTGGGCACGATGTTCATAATTTTGGAAGCTCCGTCGCTATATGATTACTCCAAGGCGATGAACATCACTGTGCCCAACAAACCACTTGGACAAGCAAACCTTTTTGGGAGTCACTCAGCACGTTTAAGATAGATCATTTGTTAGAATATACCTACCTAGTAATTTTACTCATTCCTTACTATCTCATTTGGGGGCAATCAGGCTCCGAATATATTGAGTGCATGAAATAAAGCCTAGTATCCATGAATGTATGAAATGATGTCAGATTGAGCAAATGATAAGACACAAAAATTGAGAAAGAACTGTCAAGAAGCACGTCATAAGTGATATCAACAAGTGTAAGTAAAAGAGGAATACCCTGAGCTTCTGCAATACAGCCTTAGTTTCAATTCGCTTTCAATCCATTGTTGAAAGTATCGAGACCAATTGAGCGATTTGCTGCGCTCTAGTTCATAGAGTAGAAGCTGGAATGCCATGCTAACGTCTGTCATTCCTCCTTTCCTACTCCGTTTATAAAATGATTCGTTAATAGCCGCATATCGAGTAGTACAGATGAAAACAACAGAATCAGATGATCTTTTTCGCTACTTTTACAGCTATACTGTCGCCCTATAACTTCATTTCAATTTGCTCGAAGTTCGAAACGAAGATCGTGTGAACGATCAATCACACAACAAATCGACTTAAGCAAAATTTAGTCGATCTGAAGCGCTTCCGGACAGGAGTTTCACAACGCTTCCAACTTTGCTCACTTTCATGCCCTCCTTAGCTGCCATGTATAGTTAACCTACGCTAGCTTTTACTGTCTTCTTCTGCTCCACTCTTATTTGTTCCCAGTTTTAGAATGCTTTTCATGAGGACTTCGTAGCCTTGTTTTCTTCATTCGTGTCTTTCCTATCGCAATCAGTCCCGTTTCGCTTTTTGCGGTGCTGTTTTTCAAGCGTGCTATTTGTGGCTTTGGTCGTGTTTCACTTTTGGTATTGATTGGTCCATATTGACTTCCCAGCAGATCAGTCATGGGTCGCATCAGAAGTAACAAAGGATATCACGGTTCAGTTGCAGAATATAATCCCAAAGGAACCAATGATCCAGCTGCTGGATCTAGATCCATAACAAATTCCGGTGTAAGCGCTAATGATGTCACATATAAATGCGACTTCAACAAATTGACCGCCAGTGATCTCGCTTTGCGCGTCATCAAAATCAATAAAGATCCTATAATTGCTAGCATGCTCGCTGCGCTCTGCGGAAAGATACCTAAAGAATGCGCGTATTTCGCTGAACAAGAGAAGCGTTTTGTAGCATCGTGACAGCCGGGTTAAAGGGAAATGAAGCAAGTTCATCGCCATCCGCTCGCCAGCCGAAATCGAGAGGAAAGATTTTGATGTCTTGGATGCCTTAGACGTGGAATGTAGACCTTGTGAAGTTTTTCGTATGGATAAAGCTGACCCCTCTAAACCTCGACTAGTTAAGGTAGTACTTCCTACTTGGTTTCATTGGCGGAGGGCGTTAACCAACTCGCGCAACCTTCGACATTCCGGCTTTTCTGACGCATTTTTTATAATAGAAGGAGCATAACATTGGAGAGAAGGAAAAAAGACTTCGAACCAAGACAGTTGGCTAAGAACAGGTACCAAGGTAAGAGTACCAAAGAATGGATTGTCTATCGCGGTGAGCTCATACATATTTCTGAGTTGACCAATAGAAATCAGTCGAACGTTCCCGGCAGTAAGCAGGTGAATGCGTAGCTTCGCAAGGTCAGCGTGCCTCACTGTCTTGCTTACTGATAAATTGTCGCAGCCTAGTAAAGAAAGCCATGAATTTTCAACTGCTTATTGCTGAAAGGAACCCGATGTGACCTTTCTAGAAGAGACATGACTCATTTCTAGAATTGTCGACTCCGAGATTTTGGGCAACTTGCCATATCGTTTACACAGGGTGGATCGAATTAGAGCCAAGGGTGGAGGAGTCCGCTGCATTTTTAGAAGCAATCTGTTCATGCATGTCATTGCTGATGATTTTTGTTCGAAAGCAGATACACTATGCATTGAATTAGTATGTTTCGCATAAGATTTGTAATCGTATATCGTCCCCGAACTCAGGTAAAGAAAATGATGACGATCTTATCGAAGTATTGACTCTCTTCGCCCTTTCCACAGAGAAGACTGTCATTTCGGGTGATTACAACCCTTCCAACCTTGACTGGGATAATTTCACTGCCTACAGAGCTACTGCCAATACCTTTCTCACATTTCCTACCCATTTCGGCTTCAGCCAGATGGTACGACACCCTACCCATGTAGGTAACATTCTTGATCAGATTTTCGCTTCCTCCCCAGTAGTACGCAATGTGACAATTAGGCCTCTTTTAAGGACGTCTGATCACTCAGCTGTTTCATTCCTAGTGGACAAAGGAACTCGATGTGACCTTTCTAAAAGAGACATGGCTCATTTCTAGAATAGTAGACTCCGAGATTTTGGGCAACTTCCCATATCGTTTACACAGGGTGGATCGAATTAGAGCCAAGGGTGGAGGAGTCCGCTGCATTTTTAGAAGCAATCTGTTCATGCATGTCATTGCTGATGATTTTTGTTCGAAAGCAGATACACTATGCATTGAATTAGTATGTTTCGCATAAGATTTGTAATCGTATATCGTCCCCGAACTCACGTAAAGAAAATGATGACGATCTTATCGAAGTATTGACTCTCTTCGCCCTTTCCACAGAGAAGACTGTCATTTCGGGTGATTACAACCCTTCCAACCTTGACTGGGATAATTTCACTGCCTACAGAGCTACTGCCAATACCTTTCTCACATTTCCTACCCATTTCGGCTTCAGCCAGATGGTACGACACCCTACCCATGTAGGTAACATTCTTGACCAGATTTTCGCTTCCTCCCCAGTAGTACGCAATGTGACAATTAGGCCTCTTTTAAGGACGTCTGATCACTCAGCTGTTTCATTCCTAGTGGACAAAGGAACTCGATGTGACCTTTCTAAAAGAGACATTGCTCATTTCTAGAATTGTAGACTCCGAGATTTTGGGCAACTTCCCATATCGTTTACACAGGGTGGATCGAATTAGAGCCAAGGGTGGAGGAGTCCACTGCATTTTTAGAAGCAATCTGTTCATGCATGTCATTGCTGATGATTTTTGTTCGAAAGCAGATACACTATGCATTGAATTAGTATGTTTCGCATAAGATTTGTAATCGTATACCGTCCCCGAACTCAGGTAAAGAAAATGATGACGATTTTATCGAAGTATTGACTCTCTTCGCCCTTTCCACAGAGAAGACTGTCATTTCGGGTGATTACAACCCTTCCAAGCTTGACTGGGATAATTTCACTGCCTACAGAGCTACTGCCAATACCTTTTTCACATTTCCTACCCATTTCGGCTTCAGCCAGATGGTACGACACAATACCCATGTAGGTAACATTCTTGATCTGAATTTCGCTTCCTCCCCAGTAGTACGCAATGTGACAATTAGGCCTCTTTTAAGGACGTCTGATCACTTAGCTGTTTCATTCCTAGTGGACATAGTTCTTTCGCGAACGCCCACATGCTTACCCAGACCCAACTTTTTTGGAAATGGCTTTAACGCATTGAATCGTAGCTCCAGTAAGGTTGATTGGTTACAAAATTTTGATGGATATGCCTCGACGTCTGATTTGTATCGTCGGTTTTACTTAGTAATCTATGATAAGCTGGCCTCTCACGTGCCATTTAAATATCATGGCCCATCCTGTCCCAGATTTCCTGCTCATGTACGCAACTTACTTTCGCAAAAGCAGCGCATCTTCGATAACGCTGCCAATTGATTGATGTTCGCTACAAGAAAGTTTGCCGTGATATCGTCTGTCATCTCTAGAAATTCTGGGACCACTATGAGCGTCGTTTGGCTACACAATCTCCCGCAAAACATCTTTATGGATAGATAAGAAACAAAATGAAAGGTGACCCCCGTCTCACCCGTCCCCCGGTTATAGTTGATGTCGATGGATGCAAACATTTTACTGATGAATGCGAAGCAATCGCGCCTGGTGATTTCTTCGCAAGCGGTTTCTGAAATTCTCGTGATACCGTGGGGGTGCGTACTATGTCTGAGTTTGCTCCGCCTTACACCTGTGACAGCATCTACTTTCACCCCTCCGAATTTTATAAACTACTGAGATGTTTAAAGCCCTCCACCACTGAACCTTACGACGGTGATCCTCCTGTGATTTTTAAACTATGTGCCTCATCACTCGCCACTAGCACACATCTTTAATGTCTCCTCTGTGTTGGGTGAAGTACCTGAAGTTTCGAAGGAAGCGCTAGTCACTGCCATTCCTGAAGCTTCTGGCGCTCATTTGGTCTCTGGATTTCGTCCTATATATATTACATCGACTGTGATCAAAGTAATGGAGAAAATTGTTAGAGCGAAGTTGCCGTCCTGGTGCGACAAGTTTCAACTTGTACCTCCAGTACATCATGGTTTTCTTAATGGTGCGATCACGACCACTAGTCTTGTAGATAGTCTATTTGGCTGGCATCTTGCACTAAACCAAGGGAAATCCATCGATGTTATTTATGTTGACCTGGCCAAAGCATTTGACAGAGTCAATCATTGAAAATTGATTTGTAAACTCGAAACCCTCGGTATAAGCAGTTGCTTATTAAATTGGATGACTTTATATTTGAAGGACTCGCATTCGTCAGTGAAAGTAGGGAACGGTTTTGTCACCGTTTCCATTGTTCCAGTGAGGTGCCGCAGGGCGGAGTGCCTTACTCCTTTTTATCCTGATCTATACTTTGGACTTGGCAGGGATCCTCCGTATCTCTATGAACACAAGAGCGCAAATTTACGCTGACGACATTAAGTCGTACGGGTTTTATGGTGAAGGGATTTGCGAGGAAGTTCGCAGTAATTTCATGAAATCCCTGGAAAGGCTGATGACGTGGGACAAGTCCTGCTAATTGTGCTACTATGGGTACAATAAAATCATGCAAACGACGTTGTGATTGGTAGCGGAGTCCTCTGCTTTCGCCGCTCAGAGACGTGCTTGTTATCGATCAATTGATTCAGAATTGTCACCATATTTTTTTTTGCAAATTCCAATTCCACTGCTGAGTCGTAATCTTCCTCCGCTACTGAGTATTTTTCACAAGTTTACGTGCTTCTCCGCTTGAAGCGTTTAGCAGGTAGTCAAATTTTTGCAATTTCAGCAAAGGTTGCTCATAAACATTAGCGCAGAAAAGAGTTGCGAGGTTTCTGTATTCAAATACCTTACCCGGAGGGATTAGGATGGCTGGTAATTTGTCAATTTTTAGGGTCTCCTGAAATGTTGCCGGGTCTTCTCCGGTTAAAAATGTTCGATCGCGAGACGTCGCACATGAGCATATTTGAATTGCAACACTGTTTGCGCGATCGAGTAGACTGTGCCATATTATATACTCCTGTAAACGATTCTCATGTGTTCTTCATTGAAACTCTCGCCCTGTGAGTCGGCCGACACATCATAGACAAAAAATTCAAGACCAGTTCCGAAGCGGCTCGAAGTTCAAAAATCACTGCCTGCGTATTGCCTAAGTCTTTTCTGTCGTAAAAGTCAGACCACTACCTTGTTACCGTAGCCTTGGCGCTATCTAATGCGCCACTCAAATTATTACTGCAATGCGATAATAGCCCCTTATGAATTTCCAGAGTTATAGGTTTTGGATTTGGCTGATCAGTGATCCAATATTTTAGTTTTTTTGAGTAACGATAGTAGAAAGGGAAAGAGAAAGATTTTGAATGCAAAGTGTCGCTTTCTCGAACTGAATTCCAAATTTCACGACCAGTTTGAGTGAAAAAAAAAGAAAAAACGTGGCGAATACTCCTCGCTTGAGGTTGCTACTTAAACAGCGACAAATGCTGAAAAGTAGGTGTTAGAGAGCTTGGTCGTGTCTTGCGGATATACTCCAACCACATCACGAAAAGTATCTACCACTTTTTATCCAAAAGCCCTCAAACGTGGGTAATCAAACCGATAATAAACAACCAAATTAGCCAACAACAAGAGTCTAATTCTTAGCATGGTACTGATACTGAGAAATAGAACATATAGCATCTTGAACAACGAAAAGAGACAATCAGTGACAAACAGTGAACAGTGACAAACAAAGAGTAACGAGGGTAACAAGAGTAACAAAGTGTAACAAGTGTAACAAAAGTGACAAAAGAGACAAGTAGTGGTGAAGAGCAGGATCATGGTTATAAGTCATCCTACAGTCTGTACATCGAAGACGCAGGCTCGCGTTTTGATGAAGCAAGAGATAAGGACGCGGCCACTATTCCTAACATTTAAACTTGACCTTAAAAAATATCGATCGAGTTGTTGTACCTCAAGATCGCGAAGCTTTGCGACACCCTGAAAGACCGCCGAAGCGATCCCCAGCAATCGGCCGGTGATTATAACGACGATAGACCCGTATATCCTCATAGGACACCCCGTACGTTTGTAGGGATATAGAGGATCGGAACTGGAACGTAGCCTTCAACATTGTAATCTGGCCCATGAGCTCCGATTTTATGGCGTTGGTAGAAGAGTTTATAGCCCTAAATAGTTTGTGTCAAAAGTAACCGTACGCCCACGTAATTGAGAAAACGTTCCGTATCATCAAAACAGAGCGCCATCTACGGAAATACTATTTCTATCGCTCGAAAACGCAAATCGTTATTTGTTATCAAAGAATAGAACTGGAATCCGAGAAAAGTTATAACATTTCTTGAAATAGCGTCAGTGTTCTCTACTTCTGTCGCTAAAGAATGCCAAATCGTGGTTTGTTATAGAAGAGGAGAAGTGGAGTAGGAGAAAAGTTTTACCATTTGTTGAAACAGTGTCAGTGTTCTCTACTTTTGTCGCTCAATGAAGCCAAATCGTGTTTGGTTATCGAAGAGTAGCAGTGGAATCCGAGAAAAGTTTCACCATTTGTTAAAACAGTGTCAGTGTTCTCTACTTCTGTCGCTCAAGGAAGCCAAATGGTGTTTTGTCATCGAAGAGTAGAAGTGGAATCCGAGAAAAGTTTTACCATTTGTTGAAACAGTGTCAGTGTTCTCTACTTCTGTCGCTCAAGGAAGCCAAATGGTGTTTTGTTATCGAAGAGTAGAAGTGGAATCCGAGAAAAGTTATACCATTTGTTGAAACAGTGTCAGTGTTCTCTACTTCTGTCGCTCAAGAAAGCCAAATGGTGTTTTGTTATCGAAGAGTAGAAGTGGAATCCGAGAAAAGTTTTACCATTTGTTGAAACAGTGTCAGTGTTCTCTACTTCTGTCGCTCAAGGAAGCCAAATGGTGTTTTGTTATCGAAGAGTAGAAGTGGAATCCGAGAAAAGTTTTACCATTTGTTGAAACAGTGTCAGTGTTCTCTACTTCTGTCGCTCAAGGAAGCCAAATGGTGTTTTGTCATCGAAGAGTAGAAGTGGAATCCGAGAAAAGTTTTACCATTTGTTGAAACAGTGTCAGTGTTCTCTACTTCTCTCGCTCAAGAAAGCCAAATGGTGTTCTGTTATCGAAGAGTAGAAGTGGAATCTGAGAAAAGTTATACCATTTGTTGAAACAGTGTCAGTGTTCTCTACTTCTGTCGCTCAAGGAAGCCAAATGGTGTTTTGTCATCGAAGAGTAGAAGTGGAATCCGAGAAAGTTATACCATTTGTTGAAACAGTGTCAGTGTTCTCTACTTCTCTCGCTCAAGAAAGCCAAATGGTGTTTTGTTATCGAAGAGTAGAAGTGGAATCCGAGAAAGTTTTACCATTTGTTGAAACAGTGTCAGTGTTCCCTACTTCTGTGGCTCAAGGAAGCCAAATGGGTTTTGTTATCGAAGAGTAGAAGTGGAATCCGAGAAAAGCTATAACATCTGTTGAAACAGTGTCAGTGTTCTCTACTTCTCTCGCTCAAGAAAGCCAAATGGTGTTCTGTTATCGAAGAGAAGAAGTGGAATCCGAGAAAAGTTTTACCATTTGTTGAAACAGTGTCAGTGTTCTCTACTTCTGTCGCTCAAGGAAGCCAAATGGTGTTTGTTATCGAAGAGTAGAAGTGGAATCCGAGAAAAGTTTTACCATTTGTTGAAACAGTGTCAGTGTTCTCTACTTCTGTCGCTCAAGGAAGCCAAATGGTGTTTTGTTATCGAAGAGTAGAAGTGGAATCCGAGAAAAGTTTTACCATTTGTTGAAACAGTGTCAGTGTTCTCTACTTCTGTCGCTCAAGGAAGCCAAATGGTGTTTTGTTATCGAAGAGTAGAAGTGGAATCCGAGAAAAGTTTTACCATTTGTTGAAACAGTGTCAGTGTTCTCTACTTCTGTCGCTCAAGGAAGCCAAATGGTGTTTTGTTATCGAAGAGTAGAAGTGGAATCCGAGAAAAGTTTTACCATTTGTTGAAACAGTGTCAGTGTTCTCTACTTCTGTCGCTCAAGGAAAGCCAAATGGTGTTTTGTTATCGAAGAGTAGAAGTGGAATCCGAGAAAAGTTTTACCATTTGTTGAAACAGTGTCAGTGTTCTCTACTTCTGTCGCTCAAGGAAGCCAAATGGTGTTTTGTCATCGAAGAGTAGAAGTGGAATCCGAGAAAAGTTTTACCATTTGTTGAAACAGTGTCAGTGTTCTCTACTTCTGTCGCTCAAGGAAGCCAAATGGTGTTTTGTTATCGAAGAGTAGAAGTGGAATCCGAGAAAAGTTAACCATTTGTTGAAACAGTGTCAGTGTTCTCTACTTCTCTCGCTCAAGAAAGCCAAATGGTGTTCTGTTATCGAAGAGAAGAAGTGGAATCCGAGAAAAGTTTTACCATTTGTTGAAACAGTGTCAGTGTTCTCTACTTCTGTGGCTCAAGGAAGCCAAATGGGTTTTGTTATCGAAGAGTAGAAGTGGAATCCGAGAAAAGTTATACCATTTGTTGAAACAGTGTCAGTGTTCTCTACTTCTGTCGCTCAAGGAAGCCAAATGGTGTTTTGTTATCGAAGAGTAGAAGTGGAATCCGAGAAAAGTTTTACCATTTGTTGAAACAGTGTCAGTGTTCTCTACTTCTGTCGCTCAAGGAAGCCAAATGGTGTTTTGTTATCGAAGAGTAGAAGTGGAATCCGAGAAAAGTTTTACCATTTGTTGAAACAGTGTCAGTGTTCTCTACTTCTGTCGCTCAAGGAAGCCAAATGGTGTTTTGTTATCGAAGAGTAGAAGTGGAATCCGAGAAAAGTTTAACCATTTGTTGAAACAGTGTCAGTGTTCTCTACTTCTGTCGCTCAAGGAAGCCAAATGGTGTTTTGTCATCGAAGAGTAGAAGTGGAATCCGAGAAAAGTTTTACCATTTGTTGAAACAGTGTCAGTGTTCTCTACTTCTGTCGCTCAAGGAAGCCAAATGGTGTTTTGTTATCGAAGAGTAGAAGTGGAATCCGAGAAAAGTTAAACCATTTGTTGAAACAGTGTCAGTGTTCTCTACTTCTCTCGCTCAAGAAAGCCAAATGGTGTTCTGTTATCGAAGAGTAGAAGTGGAATCCGAGAAAAGTTTTACCATTTGTTGAAACAGTGTCAGTGTTCTCTACTTCTGTCGCTCGAGGAAGCCAAATGGTGTTTTGTTATCGAAGAGTAGAAGTGGAATCCGAGAAAAGTTATACCATTTGTTGAAACAGTGTCAGTGTTCTCTACTTCTGTCGCTCAAGGAAGCCAAATGGTGTTTTGTTATCGAAGAGTAGAAGTGGAATCCGAGAAAAGTTATACCATTTGTTGAAACAGTGTCAGTGTTCTCTACTTCTGTCGCTCGAGGAAGCCAAATGGTGTTTTGTTATCGAAGAGTAGAAGTGGAATCTGAGAAAAGTTATACCATTTGTTGAAACAGTGTCAGTGTTCTCTACTTCTGTCGCTCAAGGAAGCCAAATGGTGTTTTGTCATCGAAGAGTAGAAGTGGAATCCGAGAAAAGTTATACCATTTGTTGAAACAGTATCAGTGTTCTCTACTTCTCTCGCTCAAGAAAGCCAAATGGTGTTCTGTTATCGAAGAGAAGAAGTGGAATCCGAGAAAAGTTTTACCATTTGTTGAAACAGTGTCAGTGTTCTCTACTTCTGTGGCTCAAGGAAGCCAAATGGGTTTTGTTATCGAAGAGTAGAAGTGGAATCCGAGAAAAGTTATACCATTTGTTGAAACAGTGTCAGTGTTCTCTACTTCTGTCGCTCAAGGAAGCCAAATGGTGTTTTGTTATCGAAGAGTAGAAGTGGAATCCGAGAAAAGTTTTACCATTTGTTGAAACAGTGTCAGTGTTCTCTACTTCTGTCGCTCAAGGAAGCCAAATGGTGTTTTGTTATCGAAGAGTAGAAGTGGAATCCGAGAAAAGTTTTACCATTTGTTGAAACAGTGTCAGTGTTCTCTACTTCTGTCGCTCAAGGAAGCCAAATGGTGTTTTGTTATCGAAGAGTAGAAGTGGAATCCGAGAAAAGTTTACCATTTGTTGAAACAGTGTCAGTGTTCTCTACTTCTGTCGCTCAAGGAAGCCAAATGGTGTTTTGTTATCGAAGAGTAGAAGTGGAATCCGAGAAAAGTTTTACCATTTGTTGAAACAGTGTCAGTGTTCTCTACTTCTGTCGCTCAAGGAAGCCAAATGGTGTTTTGTTATCGAAGAGTAGAAGTGGAATCCGAGAAAAGTTTTACCATTTGTTGAAACAGTGTCAGTGTTCTCTACTTCTGTCGCTCAAGGAAGCCAAATGGTGTTTTGTCATCGAAGAGTAGAAGTGGAATCCGAGAAAAGTTTTACCATTTGTTGAAACAGTGTCAGTGTTCTCTACTTCTGTCGCTCAAGGAAGCCAAATGGTGTTTTGTTATCGAAGAGTAGAAGTGGAATCCGAGAAAAGTTATACCATTTGTTGAAACAGTGTCAGTGTTCTCTACTTCTGTCGCTCAAGGAAAGCCAAATGGTGTTTGTTATCGAAGAGTAGAAGTGGAATCCGAGAAAAGTTTTACCATTTGTTGAAACAGTGTCAGTGTTCTCTACTTCTGTCGCTCAAGGAAGCCAAATGGTGTTTTGTTATCGAAGAGTAGAAGTGGAATCCGAGAAAAGTTTTACCATTTGTTGAAACAGTGTCAGTGTTCTCTACTTCTGTCGCTCAAGGAAGCCAAATGGTGTTTTGTTATCGAAGAGTAGAAGTGGAATCCGAGAAAAGTTTTACCATTTGTTGAAACAGTGTCAGTGTTCTCTACTTCTGTCGCTCAAGGAAGCCAAATGGTGTTTTGTTATCGAAGAGTAGAAGTGGAATCCGAGAAAAGTTTTACCATTTGTTGAAACAGTGTCAGTGTTCTCTACTTCTGTCGCTCAAGGAAGCCAAATGGTGTTTTGTTATCGAAGAGTAGAAGTGGAATCCGAGAAAAGTTATACCATTTGTTGAAACAGTGTCAGTGTTCTCTACTTCTGTCGCTCAAGGAAGCCAAATGGTGTTTTGTCATCGAAGAGTAGAAGTGGAATCCGAGAAAAGTTATACCATTTGTTGAAACAGTGTCAGTGTTCTCTACTTCTCTCGCTCAAGGAAGCCAAATGGTGGTTTGTTATCGAAGAGGAGAAGTGGAATCCGAGAAAGTTTTACCATTTGTTGAAACAGTGTCAGTGTTCTCTACTTCTTCGCTCAAGGAAGCCAAATGGTGTTTTGTTATCGAAGAGTAGAAGTGGAATCCGAGAAAAGTTTTACCATTTGTTGAAACAGTGTCAGTGTTCTCTACTTCTGTCGCTCAAGGAAGCCAAATGGTGCTTTGTTACATGAAGGTAGAAG
>LS997567.1:22249757-22409150 GCA_000469685.2 Haemonchus contortus | reverse complement strand
TTCTCTACTTCTCTCGCTCAAGAAAGCCAAATCGTGGTTTGTTATCGGAGAGGAGTAGTGGAGTATTAGAGAAGTTATACCATTTGTTGAAACAGTGTTAGTGTTCTCCACTTTTATCAAGAAAGCCAAATCGTGTTCGGTTATCAAGAGAAGAAGTGGAATCCGAGAAAAGCTATAACATCTGTTGAAACAGTATCACTGTTCTCTACTTCTGTCGCTCAAGGAAGCCAAATGGTGTTTTGTTATCGAAGAGTAGAAGTGGAATCCCGAGAAAAAGTTATACCATTTGTTGAAACATGTCAACAGTGTTCTCCACCTTCTCTCGCTTCAAGAAAGCCAAATGGTGCCTTGGATCCGAGAAAAGTTTACCATTTGTCGAAACAGTGTCAGTGTTAATTCTACTTCTGTGGCCTTCAAGGAAGCCAAATGGTGCTTCTGTCATCGAAGAGTAGAAGTGCCAATTCCGAGAGAAGTTATCCATTTGTCCGAAACAGTGTTAGTGTTTCCTTTTGGCTCAAGGAATCCAAATTCGTGTTTGGTTATCGAAGAGTAGGAAGTGGAATCCGAGAAAAGTTTTTACCATTTTGTTTGAAACAGTATCCAGTGTTTCTCTACTTCTGTGGTTCAAGGAAGCCAAATGGTGTTTTGTTCATCGGAAGAGTAGAAGTGGAATCGAGAGAAGTTTATACCATTTGTTGAAACAGCTGTTAGTGTTCTTCCCTTTTCTCAAGAAGCCAAATCGTGTTTGTTATCGAAGAGTAGAAGTGGAATCGAGAAAAGTTAACCATTTGTTGAAACAGTGTCAGTGTTCTCTACTTCTGTCGCTCAAGGAAGCCAAATGGTGTTTTGTTCATCGAAGAGTAGAAGTGGAATCCGAGAAAAGTTATACCATTTGTTGAAACAGTGTCAGTGTTCTCTACTTCTCTCGCTCAAGAAAGCCAAATGGTGTTCTGTTATCGAAGAGTAGAAGTGGAATCCGAGAAAAGTTAAACCATTTGTTGAAACAGTGTCAGTGTTCTCTACTTCTCTCGCTCAAGAAAGCCAAATGGTGTTCTGTTATCGAAGAGAAGAAGTGGAATCCGAGAAAAGTTTTACCATTTGTTGAAACAGTGTCAGTGTTCCCTACTTCTGTGGCTCAAGGAAGCCAAATGGGTTTTGTTATCGAAGAGTAGAAGTGGAATCCGAGAAAAGCTATAACATCTGTTGAAACAGTATCACTGTTCTCTACTTCTGTCGCTCAAGGAAGCCAAATGGTGTTTTGTTATCGAAGAGTAGAAGTGGAATCCGAGAAAAGCTATAACATCTGTTGAAACATTGTCAGTGTTCTCTACTTTTCTCAAGAAAGCCAAATCGTGGTTTGTTATCGGAGAGGAGTAGTGGAATCCGAGAAAAGTTTTACCATTTGTTGAAACATTGTCAGTGTTCTCTACTTTTCTCAAGGAAGCCAAATGGTGCTTTGTAATCGAAGAGTAGAAGTGGAATCCGAGAAAAGTTTTACCATTTGTTGAAACAGTGTCAGTGTTCTCTACTTCTGTCGCTCAAGGAAGCCAAATGGTGTTTTGTTATCGAAGAGTAGAAGTGGAATCCGAGAAAGGTTTTACCATTTGTTGAAATAGCGTCAGTGTTCTCTACTTCTGTCGCTCAAGGAAGCCAAATCGTGGTTTGTTATCGGAGAGGAGTAGTGGAGTAAGAGGGAAGTTATACCATTTGTTGAAACAGTGTTAGTGTTCTCCACTTTTCTCAAGAAAGCCAAATCGTGTTTGGTTATCGAAGAGTAGAAGTGGAATCCGAGAAAAGCTATAACATCTGTTGAAACAGTATCACTGTTCTCTACTTCTGTCGCTCAAGGAAGCCAAATGGTGTTTTGTCATCGAAGAGTAGAAGTGGAATCCGAGAAAAGTTATACCATTTGTTGAAACAGTGTCAGTGTTCTCTACTTCTGTCGCTCAAGGAAGCCAAATGGTGTTTTGTCATCGAAGAGTAGAAGTGGAATCCGAGAAAAGCTATACCATTTGTTGAAACAGTGTCAGTGTTCTCCATTTCTCTCGCTTAAGAAAGCCAAATGGTGTTTTGTTATCGAAGAGTAGAAGTGGAATCCGAGAAAAGTTATACCATTTGTCGAAGCAGTGTCAGTGTTCTCTACTTCTGTGGCTCAAGGAAGCCAAATGGTGCTTTGTAATCGAAGAGTAGAAGTGGAATCCGAGAAAAGTTTTACCATTTGTTGAAACAGTGTCAGTGTTCTCTACTTCTGTGGCTCAAGGAAGCCAAATGGTGCTTTGTTATCGAAGAGTAGAAGTGGAATAAGAGAAAAGTTATAACAATTTTTGAAATAGCGTCAGTGTTCTCTACTTCTGTCGCTCAAGGAAGCCAAATCGTGGTTTGTTATCGGAGAGGAGTAGTGGAGTAGAAAAGCTATAACATCTGTTGAAACATTGTCAGTGTTCTCTACTTTTCTCAAGAAAGCCAAATCGTGGTTTGTTATCGGAGAGGAGTAGTGGAGTAAGAGGGAAGTTATACCATTTGTTGAAACAGTGTTAGTGTTCTCCACTTTTCTCAAGAAAGCCAAATCGTGTTTGGTTATCGAAGAGTAGAAGTGGAATCCGAGAAAAGTTTTACCATTTGTTGAAACAGTGTCAGTGTTCTCTACTTCTGTCGCTCAAGGAAGCCAAATGGTGCTTTGGATCCGAGAAAAGTTTTACCATTTGTTGAAACAGTGTCAGTGTTCTCTACTTCTGTGGCTCAAGGAAGCCAAATGGTGCTTTGTAATCGAAGAGTAGAAGTGGAATCCGAGAAAAGTTTTACCATTTGTTGAAACAGTGTCAGTGTTCTCTACTTCTCTCAAGTAAGCCAAATCGTGTTTGGTTATCGAAGAGAAGAAGTGGAATCCGAGAAAAGTTTTACCATTTGTTGAAACAGTGTCAGTGTTCCCTACTTCTGTGGCTCAAGGAAGCCAAATGGGTTTTGTTATCGAAGAGTAGAAGTGGAATCCGAGAAAAGTTTTACCATTTGTTGAAACAGTGTCAGTGTTCTCTACTTCTGTGGCTTAAGGAAGCCAAATCGTGTTTGGCTATCGAAGAGAAGAAGTGGAATCCGAGAAAAGTTTTACCATTTGTTGAAACAGTGTCAGTGTTCTCTACTTCTGTGGCTCAAGGAAGCCAAATGGTGTTTTGTTATCGAAGAGTAGAAGTGGAATCCGAGAAAAGTTATACCATTTGTTGAAACAGTGTCAGTGTTCTCTACTTCTGTCGCTCAAGGAAGCCAAATGGTGTTTTGTCATCGAAGAGTAGAAGTGGAATCCGAGAAAAGTTTTACCATTTGTTGAAACAGTGTCAGTGTTCTCTACTTCTGTCGCTCAAGGAAGCCAAATGGTGTTTGTTATCGAAGAGAAGAAGTGGAATCCGAGAAAAACTATACCATTTGTTGAAACAGTAACAGTGTTCTCTACTTCTCTCGCTTAAGAAAGCCAAATGGTGCTTTGGATCCGAGAAAAGTTTTACCATTTGTCGAAACAGTGTCAGTGTTCTCTACTTCTGTGGCTCAAGGAAGCCAAATAGTGCTTTGTAATCGAAGAGTAGAAGTGGAATCCGAGAAAAGTTTTACCATTAGTTGAAATAGCGTCAGTGTTCTCTACTTCTGTCGCTCAAGGAAGTAAAATCGTGGTTTGTTATCGGAGAGGAGTAGTGGAGTAAGAGAGAAGTTATACCATTTGTTGAAACAGTGTTAGTGTTCTCCACTTTTCTCAAGAAAGCCAAATCGTGTTTGGTTATCGAAGAGTAGAAGTGGATTACGAGAAAAGCTATAACATCTATTGAAACAGTGTCAGTGTTCTCTACTTCTCTCGCTTAAGAAAGCCAAATGTTGTTTTGCTATCGAAGAGTAGAAGTGGAATCCGAGAAAAGTTTTACCATTTGTCGAAGCAGTGTCAGTGTTCCCTACTTCTGTGGCTCAAGGAAGCCAAATGGGTTTTGTTATCGAAGAGTAGAAGTGGAATAAGAGAAAATTTCTAACGTGTTCTCTACTTCTGTCGCTCAAGGAAGCCAAATCGTGGTTTGTCATTGAAGAGAAGAGGTGGATTCTGAGAAAAAATTACAACTTTTGCTGGAAAAGTGGCAGTGTTCCCTATTTTCATTGCTCAAGGACTGTCGAAATTTGTTTTGATATCAATATGTAGATGCGGAAATGGAGTAGGATCATTACATTTGTTGGAACAGTGTCAGTGTTTCCAATTTCTTTCGCTGAAGAACTGGAGATTAGCTGTTTGTCATTGAAGTGTAGAGCTGGATTGTGAGAAAAAATTACAACTTTTGCTGGAAAAGTGTCATTGTTCTCAATTTCTTTCGCTAAAGAACTGCCAAATAGCGGTTTGTCATTGAAGAGAGGAGCTGGGTTCTGAGAAAAATTATAAATTTTGTTGGAAGAGTGGCAGTGTTCCCTATTTTCATTGCTCAAGGACTGTCGAAACTTGTTTTGATATCAATATGTAGATGTGGAAATGTAGTAGAATTATTACATTTGTTGGAACAGTGTCAGTTTTCACTATTTCTTTCGTTCAACGATTGCCAAATCGCGGTTTGCCATTGAAGTGTAGAGCTGGATTCTGAGAAAAAATTACAACTTTTGCTGGAAAAGTGTCAGTGTTCTCAATTTCTTTCGCTAAAGAAATGCCAAATAGCGGTTTGTCATTGAAGAGAGGAGCTGGATTCTGAGAAAAATTATAACTTTTGTTGGAACAGTGGCAGTGTTCCCAATTCCTTTTGCTCAAAGACTGCCGAATCTTTCGCTCAATGATTGCCGAATAGCGGTTTGTCATTGAATAGGAGACCAGAGTTATGAGAAAAGTTATAACTTTTGTTGGAACAGTGTCAGTTTTCACTATTTCTTTCGTTCAATGATTGCCAAATCGCGGTTTCTCATTGAAGAGTAGAGCTGGATTCTGAGAAAAATTCTAACTTTTGTTGGAACAGTGGCAGTGCTACCAATTTCTTTCGCTCAAGGACTGCGTAATATGTAGCGGTTTGTCATTGAAGAGGAGAGCTTGATTCTGAGAAAAATTATCACTTTTGTTGGAACAGTGGCAGTGCTTCCAATTTCTTTCGCTCGAGGACTGCCAAATAGCGGTTTTTCATTGAAGAGGGGAGCTGGATTCTGAGAAAAATTATAACTTTTGTTGAAGAGTGGCAGTGTTCCCTATTTTCATTGCTCAAGGACTGCCGAATCGCGGTTTGTTATCGAAGAAAATAAGTGGACTCTGAGAGAAGTTAAAACAATTGTGAAACATTTTCAGTGTTTCCTATCTCTATCGCTTACAGATTTCCGAATCGCGGTTTGTCATTGGAGAGTAGAGCTGGGTTCTGAGAAAAGTTGCAACTTTCGTCGGAACAGTGTCAGTGTTCAAAATTTCTGTCGCTCAAGGACTGCCGAATAGCGGTCTGTCCTTGAAGAGGAGAGCTGGACTCTGGAAAAAGGTAAGACATTTGTTGGAACAGTGTCAGTTTTCACTACTTCTCTCTCTCACGGATTGCCGAATCGCGGTTCGCTATCGGAGGGCAGAAGAAGACCCCGAGGAAGGTTACAATATTTGTTGAAACAGTGTCAGTGTTCACTATTTCTATCGCTCAAAATTTGCCGAATCGGGTTTTGATATCGAGATGATGGATGCGGAATCCGGATATTTCTATTGTACCAATTTGCTGGAACAGTGACCGAATCCCCTATCGTTCCATCCTTCAAAAAAGACCAAATAGCATCTTGATATCGAAGAGTAGAGGAAGACTTCACAAATAATGATCTTTTTAGTGATACAATAAACGTTTTGGGATTTCCTTTCCCATGTTTCCCTGAGAAAAGTCAAAATATGACCTGAAATCAAAGTCCAAATTGTGAGTCTGAGAAATGTTATTACTTCATCCATTTGAAACGGTGTCAGTGTTCTCTATCGTTTCGGTGCGTTAAAAAAAAGGCTAAAAGTGACTTGTTAGTGAGATAAACAATGCTATCTTTGCCTTCTTATAGAAGTATTGGGATTGACGATCCTACATTGCTATCAGAAGAGGTCGAAATATGGCTTGATATCGAAGAGTAAATCGGGAATCCAAGCAACCTTTCACGACTACTTACTACTTAAAACAAAGTCAGCGTTTAGTATTATTTCTTGTTTTTGGGAAGGGTCAAGAGATGCTCGATATCGAGGAATAGATAGGAACTAGTAGAAGGATGTTATTACGACAATCGCTGAAACAGTGTCAGTTTACACTACCCTTCGTCCCTCTAGAGATGCTCAAATGTTGTTAGGCATCGAAAAGTAGATCGACATTCTAAAAAAAAATTTTCATTACAATAATCTAAAACAGCTTCGGCTTTCACAATCCTTTCCTGCCTCCACATGGCATGAGTTGGAACCTGCAAAGCAGCCAACATACATCAAACTATCAAGTATCAAGACAGCACCTCTTCCATCAGTGAATTTGAAGGTGTACACAGCCAGTTTAAAACCTTGCACACACATTCAGACCGATGATGAGATTGAGTAGTTGGGGAAGTTTGAATGAAGGGTGAATTGTTTTGCGTAAAAGCTGTGAATATGAGAACGATTATAAGATTTACATACAAAATGCATCAAATTGCAGGTTCACCTAAACCCCTTTCACAAAATTACCGAAGGGAAAACCACTATGTGTGTCATGACAAAATCACGTTAATAAGAAGAACAACAGTGACGAAACTCAAATGCCCTTATGTTAGCGCATGCTACAATACTAGAGCATATGCAGTACATTACTCTCTATACAAAACAACGACTCGAAAATCGCTGTCTCTAAGATAACGATCATAATGCAGGAACACGCTTCGACTGAACATCGAGGGGATCAACGTCGACACGGTACACTTTGGTTTCGACGGGAAGATTATACCTATATAGCTAGGGTATAAATAGTTACTAAACAAGGTGTCAAGAAAATCACAAGAGTTTCCTACCGATTGTCAGCCTTCCTAATAACGCAAAGATCAAGATGGGAAACCTTTCCCAAAATCCAATTCCTTCTGGGTAGACTAGGAAAAGCCGTGGCAAGTCCAAGGCGACGAACCGAAGACTCTTTCACAAAATGGCTATAAGCTGACGAACTGAAGAAATGATTTCAAAAATACGTAATTCAAGCAGCTGATACCAAAAAACAACTGATTGCATCACTAAGGGTAACCTGAAAAGCATGTACGCCTTGTGTCTATCGTTCCATATGACCAAAACGGTAGATCCTTCGTTGATATCTTCAATAGACACCATGCGATCCATTGTTGTTAAACCTTGGAACAGACTCGAAATAATCACTTTCAATGTTTGAATACTGTCACCCACCTACTGAGGTTTGAGTATCACTGCTCTTGTGTTTAATGGATATCGGCTCAACCCTATAGCGAATAAATCTTTAGTTTCAACACCAATAAAAGATAAAATGATTATAAAAGCAATTTCGAATACGAAGACTAGAACTGGGATGCGATGGTCATTCCTTCAATTTGCAGAAAAATGCCGAGTATAAATTGTCAAACTGAATCATGATACATAATCCGGAAAATTACTAGGTCTTCAGACAAGAACGACTGAATTTTCAGAGGATGCACAACCCGTGCTAAAACGTTTCTGTGCGCATAGTTCAACTAGTAGCTGACCTTGCACCCAATCCCGCATGTTACTATCAATGAGAAGACAGTGGTCCTCTACAAAAAATCGGTCGCCTAGTCACATCTGTCTCATGAATTTTTTCGATTACCAGGCGGCTACGCACGCTATTGCGTGCGCTAGGGGCTCTAGCCAAGAGGGACGGAGCCACATGAGCTTCTGGTTTTCACTGTGGACTTTTATCATCTAAGCCTCTTCCTTGACACTTTTGTAGCGACCATCATCTTTTTGGGATGTGAAATGAGGCTGTGTGTGACCATGAAGAGTACTCTGATGTATCCAAATTAAATACCTTCGCAAACCATGTAGTCGAAGAAACTCTGTGTAGTTTGGGCTATGTGTGGCCATGAACACCAACTTCGAAAGGAAAGCGCCTTTGGGTAGTTGTAAGGATTCATACGTCTCTCCACGGTATGCACCTGTGTGGCCGGGGTTACTGCTGAACTTATTTTATGAGGTCTGAAGCTCTTGTGTAGAAGGGACTGCTGTGTGTGGAACCATAACTAAGTGGATACTAACTTTTAGAAAATTTTCAGCCTAATTTTTGAAAGAAGAGTTTGAAAGAGTTCAGTGGTATCCCCGAGTTGTAAACCTATGTGGTCAGGGTTAGTGTGAAGGACGGATGTATGAATTCTTGATCTCAGGCCCGCCCCCTCCCCCCCTCCCGTCTTTGCAAACTCCACCCACTTCAGACTTCAAACCATGTTACTTCTACTACCTCCAGGCACCTTTTTCTCGCGCTCTCAAACGCATCTGAATAGACTTAATAATTTTGATGTAGGCCCACTTCAGTGCCGATCACGCCCACTTGTGGGATCTGACCACATTTGTTCGACTACATCTTACCACTTTTTCCCGCATATCACAACGTTTCTAAATAGAGTTATAAATTGTTGTTCTAAGCCCCGCCCTCTTTAGCACCTACTCACTTCTGGGGTTTGACCACATTCGTTCCATTACCCCGCCCCCCGTGGGCGGGGTTTCGCTAAGTTCACGCATGCGGCCCGCATAAGGCCCTGCTTACTCTTTTTATTCTTTTTCTAACCTCTGCGCCTTAATTGAATCGAGTTATGAATACATCTAAGAAAGACCGCCATTTTTGACAAAGCTCCACCCACAGCTCGTGGGCCTACTCCGTCTGGTCGATCCTCACCTTTGAACATTTCCCTCGGTCCTGGACTTTTTCGAAGCAGAAAATAAGATGTTTGACTGTTGGCATCGCCCATTCCGGCACTTGCCCCCCCCCCGTGGACAAAGCCCTGCAGAGCTCGAGTGCGCTCTACTAATTTTGCCTTAGACTCTACCCACCCCAAACTTGTCCCGACCTTTAATG
This sequence comes from Haemonchus contortus, assembly GCA_000469685.2. NCBI lineage: Eukaryota > Metazoa > Nematoda > Chromadorea > Rhabditida > Trichostrongylidae > Haemonchus > Haemonchus contortus. Next base: position 22,400,139 of record LS997567.1, on the reverse strand, counting down.
GTGTTTTTTTTCAGGTGAAACCGGATTGTGTAACAGACAGGCAAACATACATAGGAACAGACACACCAAACTTTTGGATTATATAGAGTGAGGATAGTGTCAAACCCGCCCTTCTCTGGGATTTGACCACATTTGTTCTTTTACACCCTAACACCATTTTCCGCATCCCAGGAAGTTTCTGAATAGAGTTATGAATTGTGCCTGAGCCCCGCCCACTATAGTGCCAATCCCCCCCGCTTCTGCAGTTTGGCCATATTTGTTCCATTACCCTCAACCAATTTTTTCCCGCATTCTAGAACGTCTCCAAGCAAAGTTACATTCATTTTTGAAAAGTGGCTTTCGTCTCAACGCACGCCCCGCTCATCGTGGGCGGGCTTCGCTAAGCTTACCCATGCAGCACGCATAAGACCCTGCTCACTCACTTTTTCCTGGCCTCTGCGACTTAATTGAATCGGATTATGAATACATCCGAAAAGTACCGTCATTTTTGACAAAGCTCCGCCCACAGCACGTGGGCCTCCCCCGTCTGGTTTGTTGACTCTATCCCCACCTTTGAACTTTTCCCCTGTGTCTGGACTTTTTCGAAGCGAAAATAAGATGTTCGACTGTTGGCACTGCCACATATCTACATTCCTCAGATGCAGGCTGATGCACTCCCTTTGAATATAAGAATGGGTGAAAGCTGACTTCGGAGCATTGAACGACGGGAACAGCTTTATTTCAGCAAGAAGGAATGTTTAAATCCTTGCTGTACATGCTAGTTTGTTTCGAAAAGTTTCCAAAATAGTTCAAGCCAAACTTTGTTCTCCTGAGCAGCTAAAACCTATAAATTTTCTAGTGATGAACCATGGCTGAATCAATCTTATTGAAACCTCATTGCACCTGGATGCCAGGTGACTTGACTTATACCGTCACTTGTAGGTCATCCGAGTACAACCTGATCGTTACTAGTTGAGCAAGAAGTAATGAGTACTAGTAGCTTGGGTTTTGTATGCATGTATAGCCGATATGCGTGCAACCGAAGCCTTGCATTAGCGATGAAAACTCCTGTAACGGAGTGCTGAGTTGGTTATCTCTATGAGGTCACCCTTGCTGAGCCAGTTGCTGCCTTTTCATACATTGTACAGGACCTTGTAAGACATCAGACCAGACTCACTGTCAGTACCGCAGCGAGCAATCATCCGGAATAAGGGAGGTCTCCGAATACGTTTTACGAATTATTGCTTCATCAGTAAAAAAAAATAAAAAGTTGCAACAGAAACGGTTTTGGTATGATTTGCTCCGCACTTATTCAAGAATCTTGATCAGAAATAACTGATGGGCTACAAGTGGAAAATCGGAGAAAAATCAATTTGGTTCGTTGCACCTCCTAGCCACACGAGCCATACTTATTCTATCACCTGCGGTCTGCCAGTGACGAAATGACTACCGAATGATGCGTAGAATAAAATCGTCAGGGGGTAATAAACAGAAACCCAAGTTAAAACGTTGACTGGAGTACGAACTTGAGAAATAAGAACAAATAGGGGATATAAAAAAGGTGGTCCATAATTAATGAGCATCTTCATGACTCTCTTTAAAAACTACATTATTCGCAACAGCAATTTGCTTGGAAAGTCATGTTCAGGACACAAAATGCAGGCAACCCCACGCCGCACAATCTGTATATAAGTGAATGTAGTATAATAACAAGCTTATCGACTAGAGCGTCTCACCCTGTGTACCTATTTCTCAAGAACAATTTAGGCTCAGAGTGGAGAGTGAAGAGACTGCAACTGTCGTCGGTTCATGGCTAAAAATGTGATGGAAGAGTATCGAGAAGAGCGTATACCTTTCTTTGTAGCCTTCCTCGCTATTGAGAAAGCTTTTGAATGCACGGGAGCCTGACTTTTTCTTCTTCTCCTTCTCCCTAGCGTTAATCCCGCGCCGTCGCAGGGCCCGCTGTTCTTTTCAGCCGTCTCCATTTCATGCTATCTGCGGCATATTCTGCCGTCACCCTGGCTTCGGCGAGGTTCTTCTTGGTCTCGTCCCGCCATCTCTTCATTGGGACCCTTCGTGGTCGCTTACCTCAAACACGAACCCCATTGTCGACCCTATCGGTGGCTCTGTGGTCTTCTTATTACATGCCCAAACCATCGCAGGCGCTGCTCGCTCATCTTCAGTTGAACTGGAGCTGTTTCCTTAGTCGCCTTGACGTCTTCAATTCTGACCCCATCCAGCCGAGTCCAGTCGCAGGCCCATCTGACAATGAGCGTTCTCGTTTCAGCGGAGCGGAGCTGTCCTGGAGCACTGACGGTAGCAGAGGATACCGGTGGACTCCCTTCACTCCATCTGTGCCGCATTTATTCGGGATTTTACGGCCTGGTCCACGCTAACATCAGCGACTAGATCACTCTCTAAGTAGCGTGAGTCCTGGATTTTTTCGATGGCTTTTCCGAGAACGTCGACCATTCATTCCTTACCCTCTTCGGAGCTGAGGAGCTTGGTCTTTTTCACGTTCACGAGTCCATTCTCCGCCATCACCCTCTGCCTTTTCTTGAGCTTGTCCTGGATTTTTTCCTTGCTCTCTTCTATAAGAGCGATGTCATCAGAGTAGAGGATGGTCTTCAGTGGTCCATCCACTAGGTCTTCTGTGATGAAGTCCATCGTGAGTAGGAAGAGCAACGGGCTCAGAGCTGATTCCTGATGTACCCCAATCGTGACTCTGGTTTGGCCGTGTGGGGTGCGTATGTTGTGGTGGGGCCATAGTACGTGACCTGCACCAGAGAAATCAGGTGTTCTGGAACCTTCCACTTTTGGAGCGCTCTCCAGAGGGCATGGCTAAGGCTTTCTCCAGATCGAGGAAGGACCAATTCTCTGCATTTTGAGTCGACCAGCCGCTCGTACAGTTTCATCGTGTGAGCAGTAACCTGATTCCCCGGTAGTTGGGGCACTTCATCGCGTCCTCCTCCTGCTTGAAAATAGGAACGATAGTGCCCCTCCTCCACGCATCTGGAATTCTTCCTTTAGCGGTCACAGGAATCAGGAATCGGGTGAGCCACTTTATCCCGTTCTCTCCGAGCGTCTTCCATGTCTCGATCGGTACTCCATCCAGACCAGTTGCCTTCCCGACCCTCATCTTTCCCATTGCTCTACACACCTCATTCTCTGTCCAGAGATTGATGGGTCAGCCGTTCCCTCCAATTGAGAGCTGTTCTTAGGGTCAAATTCTTCGTTAAGGAGCCCGTCGAAGTATTCCTTCCACCTACGCCTGACCTCGCTAGGCCTTCTCAGGATTGCACCCTCGCTGTTCCTGACGGACTCCACTACACCGATATCCCGGGCGGCGCGATGACGCGCTTTCGCCAGGCGGAAGACGAACTCCCCACCAACTCGACTATCGAGTTTCTCATACAGAGCGTCCATTTCCGGGTTCTTCGCCTTCGCGACAGCAGCCTTGGCGAGCCTCTTGGAAGCTCTGTAGGCAGCTAGGTCTTCTGGAGCTCGTGACCTTTGCCAGCGCCTGTAGGCCGTTTTCTTCTGCCTCACAACTCGTTGGACTTCATCGTCCCAGAACCATGCCCCACAGTCCCCTCGGAAGCACCTCGAGTTTCCCCCAGTGTTTCCTTTGTACATCGCAGAGTGACTTTTACAGCGTTGCTCCCGGTCTGTTGGATCGGCCCTTCGGTATTTGAAGTCCAGCTTCCGATACCTTCGCTTTGAGATGTTCTCTTCCGAATTGGTGCAACTTCCACCACCGGATTCTCCGTTTCGTTTTTGTCCTTGATTTCTTAGGAAGATCGATGACTATATCTGCTAAAAGAGGCATGCGCTGTGGAGCCAGATCTTCTCCAAGCAGTATCTTGATGTTCTTTACAGTTTCGAGGAATGAGTTTGTTACCAGCACATGATATATTTCCGTTTCTTTCCCTCCACTGCTGTCGGCTACCTTATGAGACTTCCTATTCGCAAAGAAGGTGCTGCCGACTGACTGCCACGTCGTGGGCTATGGCCAGGGCAAGGACCTTCTCTCCTTCTTCGCTTCTGACTCCTACTCCTCTACCTCCATGTACCCTTTCCAGTCCCCTTCCACATGCCCATTCAGAACACCTCCTACGGTGAGATAGTCCCTCTCCAGAACTGATCGGATGGCCTCGTCAAAGCTCAGAAAGTACTCATCCTTTTCGTAGGCGGGACAACGGGCTTGAGGTGCGCACACTGATATAATTGTCCAGTACCCCTCCTTCGTGTAAATCCTCACAGCCATAATTCGACTACTGATTCTGTTGACCGCGAAGACAGCGTCTTTGGGGGATTCTGCCATTGTTATGGCCACACCATTTCATTTGGTGTCTTCTCCGTTGTAGAATAGCTTGACACCGTCTCCAATTTCTCTGGCCCTTGCTCCCTTCCAGCGGGCTCCTGAAGGCATAGGACTTGGATGTTCGGGTTGCGCTTCATAATATCAGCGACTTCTCGCGAATTCCCAGTAAGCGACCCCACATTTAGAGTACCCATTCGAAATTACTCCTTTGGCCGAGGTCGTTCGCTCCTCGGTAGCCCACGCATAGTGTCCACGGAACTCAGCCGGGGTCCCGTGCGCCACTTCCGGGTTACGTCCTGGCTTCAACACTGATACTTTTTGAGACTTCAGACATGTTTGTTGTGACTGGGTCTCTCCATCGGCCGGTCTGTCAACCTGGCCCCGACGTTGGTACCGATGCCATTTTTGCAATTTTTGCAGGGCATGGAGTTCAGGGATCGAACTCGCAATCCCTCTAAGTGCAGACGTGAGCCTACACTCTTATTCACTCGGCTATCCCTGCCTCGGGACCTTGACTTTTTCTTATTCAGGGCAAACAGATGCGTTGCTGTGCGTACATGAACACATTCTCATGCACCCCTCACTCCTGCTATCTGTTCAGCCATGACTTGGTTGATGATGCTGTTGGCAGCTTCGGCAGAGTCCACGTGGGATTCCGCCACTGCTGTGGCCACGCCATATCAATTGGTTTATTCTTCGTTGTGATATAGCTTGACCACCTCTCCTATTTCTCTGGCTTACGCTCCATTCCAGCGTGTCTTTGAGGCATACGACTTGTATGTTACTGCGCCTGATCGGATCAGTAATCTCTCGGGTTTCGAGTGAGCGATCTGACGCTCAAGACTGCAAATCTTCGCTTAGCATGTTTTTGCCTCGGCAGAAATTGGACTCGCTATCTTTCTGAGTGCAGACCTTGCCTACACTCCTAAACATTCGGCTAGCCTTACCGCAAGTGGACCTCTCAGTGGTGCAAAAAAGTTGAAGATTGGTATTAAGTCCCAGCTCAGAAAGAAAGAATAAATGAGAGGGAGGATGGGCAGAAGTGTACAACAAATTGTAACAGGCAATCGAGGCTAATTAGCTATTTCGGTATAGTTATTCGAACAGGTCTGTGAGAAATCGTTTCATATCGTCCGAGTTCTCTGTAATACAAAGCTTTTTATTGAGAAAACAAGCTGTTGAGCATTATGTAACGATTGTGTTGAGAACAAAATTGCTAGTCCAAATAGTGTAACGTTGCTAGATGAAAATCCTCCCTGCAAATTCTTTGGGTATTATTGAACAAGAAAATGTCAACATGACTATAGTGCCACTAAGTTCGCGTACGTAATTCTCCTATGATATGAGAATTTTTGACTCAAGCTAGACTTTGCTTGCATTCAGAGAAACGATAAATAATGGGATAATAAAAGAATTTGAATGTAGCATAACACCATAACCTGCCATAAGTATTCCTTCTGCTATTCCTAATGCCATAACTATTTATAGCAATAGGAATAGCCAAAGTCAAATGCAACTGACAGCAATCCAGGTAATGCACAACCAGGAGTTTGTGCAGTAATCAGAATGACTTGGAGTAATTGTAATCTTATTATCACTTACTCAAAAAATTTCGTGCTTTCCTGAATAAATTTTTCCTGAAGGTCAATCTCTTTCATTTATAAAGCAGTAACTTTGTGTGTCGGTTCTTCGGTGTGTGCTCGTCGGCTTGTCTTTGTGCCAGTCCGTAGAACTTAATGATTACGATAAGGGTAGTGGTATGGAAAACCAGCCTTATCCTACATTTCCTTCTTGTCTATAAAGCAGTAACGTGGTCGGTAGTTAATGGAATAGAGTAAGTACCGCGGAGTGAAGTGAGAAATGTGAAGTGGATACTTAAATTCTGATTTTGATCAGTACTGGCATCGTGCTATGTATATCTATACAACAAGGTGAGTCTAATGAATGTTCAATTCGCACCCCATCCTAGCTTCTTTCACGAGGTAATCACCCTCACCCCGGCACTCCTCCCCTTCTAAGGCTTAAGCAGAAACTATTATATATTCCTCCGCCTAGAACCACTCGAGGTACAGGTAGATCGGCTACCGCTCCTTCTCAGCACTCAAGCCCACTTGTAGAATCAAAGCGATGCCTCTCTCCCCTAATTACATTTTCCAACTACTTCGTAGAGTAAGGAATGAGGCCCGGCGTGAGCCGAACGACTCTATTGGTGATCGAATAAAACACGAAGACCTTCTATAGCAACTCATCTGCCGTCGCCGCTTACCTAAAATGGAACTTTCGAAGATTAGTTGAAGGACTATATGGTGCCACTATTAGCCTATCGATAGAACATATTTTTAAGAGTACATGTTTGATTTGCTTACAACCGTGTTACACTAGTCAACCTGCGAAGAATTAGCCCTCAGCCCAATTTTTCTCTCAAATTCAACTAGCCTTACATATAACCATGCCTGCTGTTTTGCAGTATTCAGCACCATGTTGGTCAGGCACACTAACGCTTGCATCATAACTGAGACCTCCACACCGCATCTGCCGTAGCATTTCGCAAGGGTTATGGCTGCAAGAATCACTCGACTCTAGACAGGTTAAACCGCTTCTCCTTTATAAGTGCAGAGAAAATGCCATTCCAAACTGAGAGACAGGAGAAATATGTAATGTAAAAGGACCCTTCATTCACTCTCACAGCACAACAAGAAGTTTGTACCACGAGTTCAAAAATAGCCACTTTGACTAAACCGAAAAACCACGATCTGAGAGACCAGTTGTTCTGAATGAAGACCACCTCCCGGATTTGGCTGAGGATTCCAGGTGTAGTACCCGCGAGTTGAAAGAGGAATTCAATAGCCATTGAGATACAGTAGCTGCCCATTTGCATCACATGAGATATGGAGAAATGGATAAGTAGTAGCCTGTTTGGTCACCACCTCTAAATGAGTAAAGATTCATGTCTGAACTTGTTGACTTTCCGGCGCACATGCTCATGGCTGGAAGACTTAATCACGGGTGACAGGGAGTGTGTTCTCTATATAAATCATACACGGAAGCGCCAATGGCTCACACGCGTAGAGCATGACGCGTAGAGCACGGAATCCCGACCCCCAAACCGAAACACCAATGCTTAGCGTTTGGGGCTAACCGGAGGGATCATTCACTGAGACTTGCAGCCACTAAACTCCATTTTCAGCACCAATGCTTTGTGCACTCTGTGGACCTTACTGCTGCAGGTCTACGAGAGAAACAGAGGAACGTCTTCTTTCTTCATGACAGTGCCCGCCAACAGATTTTGAAGGAGCACCTGAAGAGATATCTAAGCTTGGGATGGCATGTTCTGGCCCACCCACCGTATTCCTTCACGCCTAGCTCTCACAGATTATCATCTGCTCCTGTCGCTGTCAAATTAACTAAAAATAAGAAGATCGATGATGTGAGTCAACTCAAGACCAGCATCGGCGAGTTTCTCTACTCTAAACCCTAGGAGTTCTAAGCAACATCCGAAGGCTGCCTAATAATTGACAATACTTTGTGACGGTGTGTGTGTATGTGTGTGTATGTGTGTGTGTGTACGTGTGTGTGTGTACGTGTGTGCGTGTGTGTGTGTGTGTGTGTGTACGTGTACGTGTGTGTGTGTAACGTGTGTGTGTGTACGTGTGTGTGTGTGTGTGTGTGTGTGTGTGTGTGTGTGTGTGTGTGTGTGTGTGTGTGTGTGTGTGTGTGTGTGTGTGTATGTGTGTATGTATGTATGTATGTATGTATGTATGTATGTATGTATGTATGTATGTATGTATGTATGTATGTATGTATGTATGTATGTATGTATGTATGTATGTATGTATGTATGTATGTATGTATGTATGTATGTATGTATGTATGTATGTATGTATGTATGTATGTATGTATGTATGTATGTATGTATGTATGTATGTATGTATGTATGTATGTATGTATGTATGTATGTATGTATGTATGTATGTATGTATGTATGTATGTATGTATGTATGTATGTATGTATGTATGTATGTATGTATGTATGTATGTATGTATGTATGTATGTATGTATGTATGTATGTATGTATGTATGTATGTATGTATGTATGTATGTATGTATGTATGTATGTATGTATGTATGTATGTATGTATGTATGTATGTATGTATGTATGTATGTATGTATGTATGTATGTATGTATGTATGTATGTATGTATGTATGTATGTATGTATGTATGTATGTATGTATGTATGTATGTATGTATGTATGTATGTATGTATGTATGTATGTATGTATGTATGTATGTATGTATGTATGTATGTATGTATGTAGTATGTATGTATGTATGTATGTATGTATGTATGTATGTATGTATGTATGTATGTATGTATGTATGTATGTATGTATGTATGTATGTATGTATGTATGTATGTATGTATGTATGTATGTATGTATGTATGTATGTATGTATGTATGTATGTATGTATGTATGTATGTATGTATGTATGTATGTATGTATGTATGTATGTATGTATGTATGTATGTATGTATGTATGTATGTATGTATGTATGTATGTATGTATGTATGTATGTATGTATGTATGTATGTATGTATGTATGTATGTATGTATGTATGTATGTATGTATGTATGTATGTATGTATGTATGTATGTATGTATGTATGTATGTATGTATGTATGTATGTATGTATGTATGTATGTATGTATGTATGTATGTATGTATGTATGTATGTATGTATGTATGTATGTATGTATGTATGTATGTATGTATGTATGTATGTATGTATGTATGTATGTATGTATGTATGTATGTATGTATGTATGTATGTATGTATGTATGTATGTATGTATGTATGTATGTATGTATGTATGTATGTATGTATGTATGTATGTATGTATGTATGTATGTATGTATGTATGTATGTATGTATGTATGTATGTATGTATGTATGTATGTATGTATGTATGTATGTATGTATGTATGTATGTATGTATGTATGTATGTATGTATGTATGTATGTATGTATGTATGTATGTATGTATGTATGTATGTATGTATGTATGTATGTATGTATGTATGTATGTATGTATGTATGTATGTATGTATGTATGTATGTATGTATGTATGTATGTATGTATGTATGTATGTATGTATGTATGTATGTATGTATGTATGTATGTATGTATGTATGTATGTATGTATGTATGTATGTATGTATGTATGTATGTATGTATGTATGTATGTATGTATGTATGTATGTATGTATGTATGTATGTATGTATGTATGTATGTATGTATGTATGTATGTATGTATGTATGTATGTATGTATGTATGTATGTATGTATGTATGTATGTATGTATGTATGTATGTATGTATGTATGTATGTATGTATGTATGTATGTATGTATGTATGTATGTATGTATGTATGTATGTATGTATGTATGTATGTATGTATGTATGTATGTATGTATGTATGTATGTATGTATGTATGTATGTATGTATGTATGTATGTATGTATGTATGTATGTATGTATGTATGTATGTATGTATGTATGTATGTATGTATGTATGTATGTATGTATGTATGTATGTATGTATGTATGTATGTATGTATGTATGTATGTATGTATGTATGTATGTATGTACAGTAGCGCTCAAAAGTCTTCGGTGAAATGGTTCTTCAGCCGTACTTTTCAGTCGTAACTCCTTTCCTACTGGATCTATTCACGCGAAATTTCTATATTTGGAGCGTGGGTGTATTGTGAATATTTACCACTATTAACCTGCAATCTGATCATGTTCCAGATATTCCAAAGAGCATGAACTCAAAATCGACTGAAAATACAGATGATGGTCCTTCTAGAATCTCTTTCCTTTTTATCATGTCAAAAGTGTACGAGCGGTAACGCCGATCACAATAGATGAGAAAAACGCACATAAGGTGCGAATAAGTGCAGACGCCAACAACTTTACTTTTAGCAAAATCTGCTACCGCAACAAACACCTTGCTCTATCTGTGGATATTGCAGCTTTGCAGTCAAATAGTGTTGGGTAGGGTGAAATATGCTCTAGTTAAACATATCCAAATTTCGCGCGATTTGGTCTACTAAGAAAAAAGTTATGAACGAAAAAGCGTCAAAGCATTTCACCGAAGACTTTTGAGCGCTACTGTATGTATGTATGTATGTATGTATGTATGTATGTATGTATGTATGTATGTATGTATGTATGTATGTATGTATGTATGTATGTATGTATGTATGTATGTATGTATGTATGTATGTATGTATGTATGTATGTATGTATGTATGTATGTATGTATGTATGTATGTATGTATGTATGTATGTATGTATGTATGTATGTATGTATGTATGTATGTATGTATGTATGTATGTATGTATGTATGTATGTATGTATGTATGTATGTATGTATGTATGTATGTATGTATGTATGTATGTATGTATGTATGTATGTATGTATGTATGTATGTATGTATGTATGTATGTATGTATGTATGTATGTATGTATGTATGTATGTATGTATGTATGTATGTATGTATGTATGTATGTATGTATGTATGTATGTATGTATGTATGTATGTATGTATGTATGTATGTATGTATGTATGTATGTATGTATGTATGTATGTATGTATGTATGTATGTATGTATGTATGTATGTATGTATGTATGTATGTATGTATGTATGTATGTATGTATGTATGTATGTATGTATGTATGTATGTATGTATGTATGTATGTATGTATGTATGTATGTATGTATGTATGTATGTATGTATGTATGTATGTATGTATGTATGTATGTATGTATGTATGTATGTATGTATGTATGTATGTATGTATGTATGTATGTATGTATGTATGTATGTATGTATGTATGTATGTATGTATGTATGTATGTATGTATGTATGTATGTATGTATGTATGTATGTATGTATGTATGTATGTATGTATGTATGTATGTATGTATGTATGTATGTATGTATGTATGTATGTATGTATGTATGTATGTATGTATGTATGTATGTATGTATGTATGTATGTATGTATGTATGTATGTATGTATGTATGTATGTATGTATGTATGTATGTATGTATGTATGTATGTATGTATGTATGTATGTATGTATGTATGTATGTATGTATGTATGTATGTATGTATGTATGTATGTATGTATGTATGTATGTATGTATGTATGTATGTATGTATGTATGTATGTATGTATGTATGTATGTATGTATGTATGTATGTATGTATGTATGTATGTATGTATGTATGTATGTATGTATGTATGTATGTATGTATGTATGTATGTATGTATGTATGTATGTATGTATGTATGTATGTATGTATGTATGTATGTATGTATGTATGTATGTATGTATGTATGTATGTATGTATGTATGTATGTATGTATGTATGTATGTATGTATGTATGTATGTATGTATGTATGTATGTATGTATGTATGTATGTATGTATGTATGTATGTATGTATGTATGTATGTATGTATGTATGTATGTATGTATGTATGTATGTATGTATGTATGTATGTATGTATGTATGTATGTATGTATGTATGTATGTATGTATGTATGTATGTATGTATGTATGTATGTATGTATGTATGTATGTATGTATGTATGTATGTATGTATGTATGTATGTATGTATGTATGTATGTATGTATGTATGTATGTATGTATGTATGTATGTATGTATGTATGTATGTATGTATGTATGTATATGTATGTATGTATGTATGTATGTATGTATGTATGTATGTATGTATGTATGTATGTATGTATGTATGTATGTATGTATGTATGTATGTATGTATGTATGTATGTATGTATGTATGTATGTATGTATGTATGTATGTATGTATGTATGTATGTATGTATGTATGTATGTATGTATGTATGTATGTATGTATGTATGTATGTATGTATGTATGTATGTATGTATGTATGTATGTATGTATGTATGTATGTATGTATGTATGTATGTATGTATGTATGTATGTATGTATGTATGTATGTATGTATGTATGTATGTATGTATGTATGTATGTATGTATGTATGTATGTATGTATGTATGTATGTATGTATATGTATGTATGTATGTATGTATGTATGTATGTATGTATGTATGTATGTATGTATGTATGTATGTATGTATGTATGTATGTATGTATGTATGTATGTATGTATGTATGTATGTATGTATGTATGTATGTATGTATGTATGTATGTATGTATGTATGTATGTATGTATGTATGTATGTATGTATGTATGTATGTATGTATGTATGTATGTATGTATGTATGTATGTATGTATGTATGTATGTATGTATGTATGTATGTATGTATGTATGTATGTATGTATGTATGTATGTATGTATGTATGTATGTATGTATGTATGTATGTATGTATGTATGTATGTATGTATGTATGTATGTATGTATGTATGTATGTATGTATGTATGTATGTATGTATGTATGTATGTATGTATGTATGTATGTATGTATGTATGTATGTATGTATGTATGTATGTATGTATGTATGTATGTATGTATGTATGTATGTATGTATGTAGTATGTATGTATGTATGTATGTATGTATGTATGTATGAATGTATGTATGTATGTATGTATGTATGTATGTATGTATGTATGTATGTATGTATGTATGTATGTATGTATGTATGTATGTATGTATGTATGTATGTATGTATGTATGTATGTATGTATGTATGTATGTATGTATGTATGTATGTATGTATGTATGTATGTATGTATGATGTATGTATGTATGTATGTATGTATGTATGAATGTATGTATGTATGTATGTATGTATGTATGTATGTATGTATGTATGTATGTATGTATGTATGTATGTATGTATGTATGTATGTATGTATGTATGTATGTATGTATGTATGTATGTATGTATGTATGTATGTATGTATGTATGTTGTATGTATGTATGTATGTATGTATGTATGTATGTATGTATGTATGTATGTATGTATGTATGTATGTATGTATGTATGTATGTATGTATGTATGTATGTACATATATTTATGTATGTATGTATGTATGTATGTATGTATGTATGTATGTATGTATGTATGTATGTATGTATGTATGTATGTATGTATGTATGTATGTATGTATGTATGTATGTATGTATGTATGAATGTATGTATGTATGAATGTATGAATGTATGAATGTATGAATGTATGAATGTATGAATGTATGAATGTATGTATGTATGTATGTATGTATGTATGTATGTATGTATGTATGTATGTATGTATGTATGTATGTATGTATGTATGTATGTATGTATGTATGTATGTATGTATGTATGTATGTATGTATGTATGTATGTATGTATGTATGTATGTATGTATGTATGTATGTATGTATGTATGTATGTATGTATATGTATGTATGTATATGTATGTATGTATATGTATGTATGTATATGTATGTATGTATGTATGTATGTATATGTATGTATGTATGTATGTATGTATGTATGTATGTATGTATGTATGTATGTATGTATGTATGTATGTATGTATGTATGTATGTATGTATGTATGTATGTATATGTATGTATGTATGTATGTATGTATGTATGTATGTATGTATGTATGTATGTATGTATGTATGTATGTATGTATGTATGTATGTATGTATGTATGTATGTATGTATGTATGTATGTATGTATGTATGTATGTATGTAATGTATGTATGTATGTATGTATGTATGTATGTATGTATGTATGTATGTATGTATGTATGTATGTATGTATGTATGTATGTATGTATGTATGTATGTATGTATGTATGTATGTATGTATGTATGTATGTATGTATGTATGTATGTATGTATGTATGTATGTATGTATGTATGTATGTATGTATGTATGTATGTATGTATGTATGTATGTATGTATGTATGTATGTATGTATGTATGTATGTATGTATGTATGTATGTATGTATGTATGTATGTATGTATGTATGTATGTATGTATGTATGTATGTATGTATGTATGTATGTATGTATGTATGTATGTATGTATGTATGTATGTATGTATGTATGTATGTATGTATGTATGTATGTATGTATGTATGTATGTATGTGTATGTATGTATGTATGTATGTATGTATGTATGTATGTATGTATGTATGTATGTGTATGTATGTATGTATGTATGTATGTATGTATGTATGTATGTATGTATGTATGTATGTATGTATGTATGTATGTATGTATGTATGTATGTATGTATGTATGTATGTATGTATGTATGTATGTATGTATGTATGTATGTATGTATGTATGTATGTATGTATGTATGTATGTATGTATGTATGTATGTATGTATGTATGTATGTATGTATGTATGTATGTATGTATGTATGTATGTATGTATGTATGTATGTATGTATGTATGTATGTATGTATGTATGTATGTATGTATGTATGTATGTATGTATGTATGTATGTATGTATGTATGTATGTATGTATGTATGTATGTATGTATGTATGTATGTATGTATGTATGTATGTATGTATGTATGTATGTATTGTATGTATGTATGTATGTATGTATGTATGTATGTATGTATGTATGTATGTATGTATGTATGTATGTATGTATGTATGTATGTATGTATGTATGTATGTATGTATGTATGTATGTATGTATGTATGTATGTATGTAGTATGTATGTATGTATGTATGTATGTATGTATGTATGTATGTATGTATGTATGTATGTATGTATGTATGTATGTATGTATGTATGTATGTATGTATGTATGTATGTATGTATGTATGTATGTATGTATGTATGTATGTATGTATGTATGTATGTATGTATGTATGTATGTATGTATGTATGTATGTATGTATGTATGTATGTATGTATGTATGTATGTATGTATGTATGTATGTATGTATGTATGTATGTATGTATGTATGTATGTATGTATTAGTATGTATGTATGTATGTATGTATGTATGTATGTATGTATGTATGTATGTATGTATGTATGTATGTATGTATGTATGTATGTATGTATGTATGTATGTATATGTATGTATGTATGTATGTATGTATGTATGTATGTATGTATGTATGTATGTATGTATGTATGTATGTATGTATGTATGTATGTATGTATGTATGTATGTATGTATGTATGTATGTATGTATGTATGTATGTATGTATGTATGTATGTGTATGTATGTATGTATGTATGTATGTATGTATGTATGTATGTATGTATGTATGTATGTATGTATGTATGTATGTATGTATGTATGTATGTATGTATGTATGTATGTATGTATGTATGTATGTATGTATGTGTTGGGTATCCAGATATTGAGATCACTGAATGCTGATGACTTACTAGGTGTAAACACAGTATATAAACCCAGTAATTTATCAGTGACTACTTTTCTCTCTCCTCACTTCGTCTCAACCGGTTCGACCAATAAACCTTCCTGATACACCTGGCTATCAACCGTCTACCAGCGGCTCACAAACGTAACAGTGGCGATCAGGATGAGATTCGAACTCACGCGGGGAAACCCCAATGGATTAGCATTGTGACGACTCACGGAAGCTCTCAAAGGACAGCAGATGGCGAAGTCGACTCCACAGGCAATGGAAGCAGACAGAAGTTTCGATATACTGGCAGGAAGAATCGCGGAGTTCAGCTATGACCCCGACGCTGACCTCACCTTCGAAGCATGGTATCAACGGCATCAAGATATCTTCACAGTGGACGCTCAGATGCTCGATGAATCAACCCGAGTTCGACTTCTTCTTCACAAGCTGGACGCTACAGCTTATGGTAAGTACTCAAATTATATTTTGCCTAAAACACAGCGCGACGTCACATTCGAAGAAGCCGTCTCAACACTCATGGGCCTGTTTGGACCACAGCAATCGTTGTTCAGTCGCCGTTACGCCTGCATGAAGCTGACCAAGGATCCCAACGACGACTTTGTCACCTATGCAGGACGTGTCAACCGTGAATGCGCCAAATTCAGGCTAGCGGAGTGTGACGAGAATCAATTCAAGTGTCTCATCTTCGTAAGCGGTCTACAATCAAGTCGACGTGACGCCGCCTGTCAGTCCTCCGCGCTTGAAATTTTATTAGACAAAATTGAGGCCGATCGCAACATGCTTAGCTGGTCCAATCCCTCACGGAGGATATGCTAAGGCGGACTTACCAACTTGAACCAGACCCGCAAATGTGAGAAGAGGAGTTTAGGGACAACCTGGCGCTACATGCACGTCGAGTCACTCATCTCCGTAATGGCAATCTCACCACTCCAAGAAAACAAAGAACTTCCAGTTCAACTCACGTCAGAAACTGGAACCACGAGTTCGAACCGGCTCTATTGAAGCCGCCTCCCAGCTCCGTGCTGTTCTGTGGAGAAATGCATTTCGTTCGATTCTGCGCGTATCGACGACACAAATGCTCAGACCTGTCACAAAGTAGGCCACAAGGAAGGATTCTGTCATTCAACACGACGACGATACCCGCGCAACGCGCTCCAATCGTCACCGCCACGAGGCCCAGATCTGATGCCATCTTCACTGTGTCAAGTTGTGCATCGGCAGCTACCGACGATATGCCACAAATCATTGTGGACGGAAAACCTGTACATTTTCAAGTGGACAGTGCAGCAGACATAACAATTATCAACGAGTCGACCATGGAAATCGATAGCAAACCACAGCTGCAGTCCCCATCACTCACTCGCTCATAGCGCTTCAAGGAGATCAGATTCTGTTCATAGGACAGCGAGATTGCACTTCCCCGCTTCAAATTCAAAGTCCTTGCTCAAGGAACGTTTTACGTTGGCCGTACCCAACCCAACCTTCTAGGTTCAGAAATGGATTTTCTAAGCTGGGGAATTCTACAGCATCATGGGATTCTTCTCCAAATGCCGATCCTGGCCGCATTCCGCCGCAGTCAGTGTAAGTAGCAACTGCTTGCAACAATGACCGCATTGCAAAAGAGCTACAAAAGACCTACCCAGAAGTCTTCAGCAGCAAATCTTGGACTCTCCACCAAATTCTCACAAGCCGCTTCTCCGTCTGAAGAAAGATGCAAAAACCCCATCTTCCGCCCGAAACGACGGTGCCATACGCAGCTATTCCAGCCGTAGAAAAAAGAGTTTGATCGACTCGAGGCAAATGGAGTGATCTCGAAGGTCAATTACTCGGAATGGGCCGCACCTATAGTTATAGTACGGAAGTCTAATGGATCACTGAGAATCTGCGCCGATTTTTCAACGGGCCTAAATGACGCTCTGGACCTCCACCAGTATCCACTACCTCTGCCCCGAGGATATCTTTGCGACACTTACCGGCGGGCAATACTTTTCCCACATCGATTTTGCTGACGCATACCTCCAGATTGAAATGAATCAACAATCGAAGCAGTTGTTAACCATAAACACCCATCGGGGACTATACCAGTACAACCGACTACCCTTCGGCGTCAAATCAGCCCCAGCCATTTTCCGGCAGATCATGGATACGATTTTAGCCGGTCTGCCCGGAGTTGTAGCGTATCTGGATGACGTCATCGTTGTGGGACGCACAGAAGAGGAGCACAGAAGGAACCTGCACGCCGCTTTCCCAGAAGGATCGCTGAGAGTGGGCTTCATGTACGCCATGGAAAAATGCCGGTTTGCAACGTCCTCAATCAATTACCTTGGATGACATCATCGACAAGCACGGACGGCGCCCAGATCCAAAGAAAATCGAAGCAATCACCAAGATGCCCGTCCCTCAAGACATCTCACAACTTCGTTCTTTCCTAGGTCTCTTAAAGCTATTACGGTACTTTCATCAAAGAGATGCGAAGCCTGCGTGCCCCACTCGACGCTCTCTTGGCGAAGAATGCGAAATTCAACTGGACGAAGGCATGCAATGACAGTTTTCAATCGAGCAAAATCAATACTTTCTTCAGATCTTCTTCTCGCCACATTACGACCCTAGCCAGGAAATCATCGTAGCCCGCTACGCGTCAAACTATGGAGTGGCGCAGTGATCTCACATCGTTACGCGCCGGACGGATCGGAGAAGGCAGTTGCACACGCCTCTCGCTCACTTACAGCCAGCCGAGAAGAATTATAGTCAAATCGAAAAAGAAGCACTTGCGCTTATATTCGCCGTCCAAAAATTCCACAGGATGCCTCCATGGACGCAAATTCACGCTTTTAACGCACCACAAGCCTCTTCTCGCTATATTCGGTTCAAAAAAAGGAATCCCCCGTATTACACCCGCGAACAGACTACAAAGATGGGCAACGACAACTTCTGGCATACCGACTTTCGTATCCAGTACCGTTCGACAGAAAACTTCGGTCAGGCAGATGGCACTTTCACGCCTCATTGCAACATACTCTGCCCCGGAAGAAGAGCGAGTCATCGGTGCAATCTCCCGTAGATGAGGATATCAAACATGATATTTCACAAATGCAGTTCATGCACTACCGGTCACAGCGGATGAAGTGAGAAAATGGACTGCCCAGGATCGTCTTCTACAACAAGTCAACAGCTACCTCAGAAGAGCATGGCCGACAAAAATCACAAACCCCAAGTTACTTTTGTTTCTACAATCGTCGGAACGGCGCTCTCGACTCTCGACGGATGTCTTCTAATGGCCGATCGAGTGGTCATCCCAGAACCCCTACAATCACGCGTTCTTGGACAACTACACAAAGGACATCCCGGAATCGTACGCATGAAGGCCTTAGCCCGCAGTTTATTGCCTACTGGCCAGGAATTGACCAGGACATCGAAACTACTGTGCGACACTGTACCAAATGCTCTACAGTCGCCAAACTTTCCGATCAAGACCACCCTCGCATCTTGGCCTCGACCCAACGGGCCCTGGACTCGAATCCACGTCGATTTACGCCCGGCCCATATGAAGGAACGTATTTTTTGGTAATTGTCGATGCATTTTCAAAATGGCCGGAGATTTTCAACACCAATAGCATCACTACGGACGCCACAATCGCACTATTACAGAAAACATTGCAAGATATGGGTTCCCAGAAACACTCGTTTCCGACAACGAACACAATTCACCTCGGATGCATTCAAAAGATTTTGCGCAAAGCACGGAATCCAACACGTCTTCTCCCCGCCATATCATCCACAGTCAAATGGACAAGCGGAGAGATTTGTCGACACGTTCAAAAAGAGCCTTATCGAAACTAAAAGGGAGAAGGAACACTAACAGAAAATTTGCAGACCTTCCTTCTGACGTATCGGCTCAAACCCAAGTCCGACAGTGGATGGAAACAAATCTCCGGTCAGAACTTTTCATCGGAAGAAAACTCCGGACCGATCTAGCTCTACTCAAGCCCAACGTCACAGCAGATGTTAAAGCGCAATCATTCGATGGAATCACAATTCAATAGGCATCATGGCGCCCAGGAAGCGTGTTTTTCAACGCAGGGAGATCCCGTTCTGGCACGACAAGTACCATTGGAAATCGAGAAGAATGGAACAGTGGGAAGGTACTCAGGCGAGTTGGGGAAAGTACTCTACAGAGTTCTTATAGGCAACAAGTCTGTGTTCGACATGCCCAACCAACTCCGACCCACGCTACCTACGACGATGCTGTAACGCAACTACAGGACATAGATACGTTTTTTCGAAATGTTCGACCTGCCACAGCAACCTACATCTTCATTTCAGTCAGCTAGCTTGTCACCAGATCAGACACAGCACACCGAGCAAGCACCATCAATGGATAACAGCCATGACTACCAACCACGACGATCAACGCGTACACGACGACCAACAACTCGTCTCCAAGTGGATCCGCGTCAGAAGACCTATCGTCAATTGTGATATGAAAAGATCAGTATTGTATGTAAAAGTCTCTTAAAAAGGGGAGGTGTTGGGTATCCAGATATTGAGATCACTGAATGCTGATATGACTTACTAGGTGTAAACACAGTATATAAACCCAGTAATTTATCAGTGACTACTTTTCTCTCTCCTCACTTCGTCTCAACCGGTTCGACCAATAAACCTTCCTGATACACCTGGCTATCAACCGTCTACCAGCGGCTCACAAACGTAACAGTATGTATGTATGTATGTATGTATGTATGTATGTATGTATGTATGTATGTATGCATGCATGTATGTATGCATGCATGTATGTATGTATGTATGTATGTATGTATGTATGTATGTATGCATGTATGCATGTATGTATGTATGTATGTATGTATGTATGTATGTATGTATGTATGTATGTATGTATGTATGTATGTATGTATGTATGTATGTATGTATGTATGTATGTATGTATGTATGTATGTATGTATGTATGTATGTATGTATGTATGTATGTATGTATGTATGTATGTATGTATGTATGTATGTATGTATGTATGTATGTATGTATGTATGTATGTATGTATGTATGTATGTATGTATGTATGTATGTATGTATGTATGTATGTATGTATGTATGTATGTATGTATGTATGTATGTATGTATGTATGTATGTATGTATGTATGTATGTATGTATGTATGTATGTATGTATGTATGTATGTATGTATGTATGTATGTATGTATGTATGTATGTATGTATGTATGTATGTATGTATGTATGTATGTATGTATGTATGTATGTATGTATGTATGTATGTATGTATGTATGTATGTATGTATGTATGTATGTATGTATGTATGTATGTATGTATGTATGTATGTATGTATGTATGTATGTATGTATGTATGTATGTATGTATGTATGTATGTATGTATGTATGTATGTATGTATGTATGTAATGTATGTATGTATGTATGTATGTATGTATGTATGTATGTATGTATGTATGTATGTATGTATGTATGTATGTATGTATGTATGTATGTATGTATGTATATGTATGTATGTATGTATGTATGTATGTATGTATGTATGTATGTATGTATGTATGTATGTATGTATGTATGTATGTATGTATGTATGTATGTATGTATGTATGTATGTATGTATGTATGTATGTATGTATGTATGTATGTATGTATGTATGTATGTATGTATGTATGTATGTATGTATGTATGTATGTATGTATGTATGTATGTATGTATGTATGTATGTATGTATGTATGTATGTATGTATGTATGTATGTATGTATGTATGTATGTATGTATGTATGTATGTATGTATGTATGTATGTATGTATGTATGTATGTATGTATGTATGTATGTATGTATGTATGTATGTATGTATGTATGTATGTATGTATGTATGTATGTATGTATGTATGTATGTATGTATGTATGTATGTATGTATGTATGTATGTATGTATGTATGTATGTATGTATGTATGTATGTATGTATGTATGTATGTATGTATGTATGTATGTATGTATGTATGTATGTATGTATGTATGTATGTATGTATGTATGTATGTATGTATGTATGTATGTATGTATGTATGTATGTATGTATGTATGTATGTATGTATGTATGTATGTATGTATGTATGTATGTATGTATGTATGTATGTATGTATGTATGTATGTATGTATGTATGTATGTATGTATGTATGTATGTATGTATGTATGTATGTATGTATGTATGTATGTTATGTATGTATGTATGTATGTATGTATGTATGTATGTATGTATGTATGTATGTATTGTATGTATGTATGTATGTATGTATGTATGTATGTATGTATGTATGTATGTATGTATGTATGTATGTATGTATGTATGTATGTATGTATGTATGTATGTATGTATGTATGTATGTATGTATGTATGTATGTATGTATGTATGTATGTATGTATGTATGTATGTATGTATGTATGTATGTATGTATGTATGTATGTATGTATGTATGTATGTATGTATGTATGTATGTATGTATGTATGTATGTATGTATGTATGTATGTATGTATGTATGTATGTATGTATGTATGTATGTATGTATGTATGTATGTATGTATGTATGTATGTATGTATGTATGTATGTATGTATGTATGTATGTATGTATGTATGTATGTATGTATGTATGTATGTATGTATGTATGTATGTATGTATGTATGTATGTATGTATGTATGTATGTATGTATGTGTATGTATGTATGTATGTATGTATTGTATGTATGTATGTATGTATGTATGTATGTATGTATGTATGTATGTATGTATGTATGTATGTATGTATGTATGTATGTATGTATGTATGTATGTATGTATGTATGTATGTATGTATGTATGTATGTATGTATGTATGTATGTATGTATGTATGTATGTATGTATGTATGTATGTATGTATGTATGTATGTATGTATGTATGTATGTATGTATGTATGTATGTATGTATGTATGTATGTATGTATGTATGTATGTATGTATGTATGTATGTATGTTGTATGTATGTATGTATGTATGTATGTATGTATGTATGTATGTATGTATGTATGTATGTATGTATGTATGTATGTATGTATGTATGTATGTATGTATGTATGTATGTATGTATGTATGTATGTATGTATGTATGTATGTATGTATGTATGTATGTATGTATGTATGTATGTATGAATGTATGTATGTATGTATGTATGTATGTATGTATGTATGTATGTATGGTATGTATGTATGTATGTATGTATGTATGTATGTATGTATGGTATGTATGTATGTATGTATGTATGTATGTATGTATGTATGTATGTATGTATGTATGTATGTATGTATGTATGTATTGTATGTATGTATGTATGTATGTATGTATGTATGTATGTATGTATGTATGTATGTATGTATGTATGTATGTATGTATGTATGTATG
The DNA here is from genome assembly GCA_000469685.2 of Haemonchus contortus. Classification (NCBI taxonomy): domain Eukaryota; kingdom Metazoa; phylum Nematoda; class Chromadorea; order Rhabditida; family Trichostrongylidae; genus Haemonchus; species Haemonchus contortus. Next base: position 22,376,876 of record LS997567.1, on the reverse strand, counting down.
TATGTATGTATGTATGTATGTATGTATGTATGTATGTATGTATGTATGTATGTATGTATGTATGTATGTATGTATGTATGTATGTATGTATGTATGTATGTATGTATGTATGTATGTATGTATGTATGTATGTATGTATGTATGTATGTATGTATGTATGTATGTATGTATGTATGTATGTATGTATGTATGTATGTATGTATGTATGTATGTATGTATGTATGTATGTATGTATGTATGTATGTATGTATGTATGTATGTATGTATGTATGTATGTATGTATGTATGTATGTATGTATGTATGTATGTATGTATGTATGTATGTATGTATGTATGTATGTATGTATGTATGTATGTATGTATGTATGTATGTATGTATGTATGTTGTATGTATGTATGTATGTATGTATGTATGTATGTATGTATGTATGTATGTATGTATGTATGTATGTATGTATGTATGTATGTATGTATGTTATGTATGTATGTATGTATGTATGTATGTATGTATGTATGTATGTATGTATGTATGTATGTATGTATGTATGTATGTATGTATGTATGTATGTATGTATGTATGTATGTATGTATGTATGTATGTATGTATGTATGTATGTATGTATGTATGTATGTATGTATGTATGTATGTATGTATGTATGTATGTATGTATGTATGTATGTATGTATGTATGTATGTATGTATGTATGTATGTATGTATGTATGTATGTATGTATGTATGTATGTATGTATGTATGTATGTATGTATGTATGTATGTATGTATGTATGTATGTATGTATGTATGTATGTATGTATGTATGTATGTATGTATGTATGTATGTATGTATGTATGTATGTATGTATGTATGTGGTTGCTGGAATATATGGAAGAAGTCTTGTCAAAAAGTATCTGGATCTCTAAAAAACAGACGAGCTCGACTTTATTGGGCGCGCGGGCACCTTCACTGGACCTTCAACTGACGACGCGAAGTCATCTAGAGCGACCAGCCAAAGATTGTTTGGCTCGGTACATCTGGGTTTTGTTAGTAGACGACCTTTTAAAAACACAAGTTTCTACCCCAAGTACCATTTGACAACTCTCAGGCATGGTGCCGGCTCAGTATTAGTCTGGAGATGGTCTCCGAGTCTAGACATGGGGTCCATGTGCCATATTCTCACCACTGCGGCCTAGCAGATGTACGTAGACATTTTGGAAAAATCCATGCTACCTTTCTCCTGTCGTGTACACGAAAGAAAAGTTAATCCCAGCGAGATAACGACCCCAGACGTTGATCTAGAAAGGGCGCGCGAGTGGTTGACCCATCGGGAAATTCGATGCCTTGACTCACTCAGCCACTTCCCTGACCTAAACATCAGTGGACCCTCGTGGTAGGATCTCAAGAAAAGAATAGCCGATAAAACAGTCACAAATGCTGCTCAAAAGCTAGACCTATTTGAAGACGAATGTAAGAAAATCGATGAGTGCCTGAACGACAAGTTGGCCGAATCAATGTCCCGCAGATGCCAAGCCGTCATCGATGCCATCGGCTTCATTACAATGTATTAGACTAGTAGTTAATTATGTTGATGCATGATGATAGTGTTCAAGTCAAGTGATTTATTTCAAATTATTGAAACTGATATTATTTTGTCCTGTTCAGAAAAGATGTGAAAAGTGGCCTTTTGAACGGAACAAAAAGGAGTTTCGTGAGTTCTGTGATGGGGACATTGAATTTCGTTACTGTTGACAACATATCAAAAAATCAGTCAGAACCATTGAGTTCGAGATGAGTTATGGCAAAAAAAGGTTCGAGGTGATTTCTTTTTCAACGATACTGTAGGTTCCCTTTTGCTATTGTACTGAAGAGCAAATTATTTTCAAGGTGGATGTAGAGTATTCTAACTTATTCATATGTATCCTAACTATTAGGTTGATGCATAACTATTGCGGATTTTTCGCGGCTTTTTTTCTCCCCGTAGAATTTGAATATTGAATTCGGGTTTCTCCTAGAAACGATCTACTTGATTTTCTCTATAAGAATATACTCAAAAACCATCCGCATATTCGCGAAATTGGGCTTAACTACTTCGAGAAAGATTGGAAGGTGGCACAGTCATTCCGCGATCCCTGTAACTTTTCGGCGATCGAACAATCAGCCAAAACCAACCAAGAAACGGGATCTGCCCCCTAAATCTGCCATATTCACCAGCAGAAACTTTTATGGATTATCTCGTCAACCGTTGTCAACCGTTCATCGAAAAAATGGCTGGAGAACAAAAGTTACGCCGATTTGGATGACTTGATCGCCGATGTCAAGGCGTGGGTCGCCCGCAAGGATCAAAATTTCTTCGCTTTTGGGATCCAACTGACTCATCAATGGCAAGCAGTGCTTGACGTACATGGTTAATACGTTCCGGACTAATTATTGGAATATGTCTTTGCTTAGTATCTCCATAGTCTCTTTAAGTAAAATTTGCTGGAAAAAATCCGCAATAAATCCGCAATAATTATGCATCAACCTAACATATGGAGGCGGGTAAAATGCAGGGGGAATAGAAAATCTCAAAATAATCGTGTTTCAACCGCCAGGAAGTCATGTGTGCTTTCACTAGATCACCTAATGAACGATCTCCGAAAAGTTACAGAGATCGCGGAAGGACTGTACCACCTTCCAATTTTTCTCGAAGTAGTAAAGCCTAATTTTGCGAATATGCGGATGGTTTTCCGAGTGAATTCTCGTAGAGGAAATCAAGTAGATCATTTCTTAAAAAAAAACCCGAGCTCAATATTCAAATTTTACCGAGAGAAAAAAAAGCCGCGAAAAAATCCGCAATAATTATGCATCAACTTAATATATAAGTGTAAATATAATAAATAAATAAATATGTCTTTTATATATTCGAAGCGCTTGTAATATATATATTATATATACATATATATATATATATATATTTCGAAAAACTGTTATCTCTGATCTTCATCACTTGTTGTCGTTCATACATACATACATACATACATACATACATACATACATACATACATACATACATACATACATACATACATACATACATACATACATACATACATACATACATACATACATACATACATACATACATACATACATACATACATACATACATACATACATACATACATACATACATACATACATACATACATACATACATACATACATACATACATACATACATACATACATACATACATACATACATACATACATACATACATACATACATACATACATACATACATACATACATACATACATACATACATACATACATACATACATACATACATACATACATACATACATACATACATACATACATACATACATACATACATACATACATACATACATACATACATACATACATACATACATACATACATACATACATACATACATACATACATACATACATACATACATACATACATACATACATACATACATACATACATACATACATACATACATACATACATACATACATACATACATACATACATACATACATACATACATACATACATACATACATACATACATACATACATACATACATACATACATACATACATACATACATACATACATACATACATACATACATACATACATACATACATACATACATACATACATACATACATACATACATACATACATACATACATACATACATACATACATACATACATACATACATACATACATACATACATACATACATACATACATACATACATACATACATACATACATACATACATACATACATACATACATACATACATACATACATACATACATACATACATACATACATACATACATACATACATACATACATACATACATACATACATACATACATACATACATACATACATACATACATACATACATACATACATACATACATACATACATACATACATACATACATACATACATACATACATACATACATACATACATACATACATACATACATACATACATACATACATACATACATACATACATACATACATACATACATACATACATACATACATACATACATACATACATACATACATACATACATACATACATACATACATACATACATACATACATACATACATACATACATACATACATACATACATACATACATACATACATACATACATACATACATACATACCATAACATACATACATACATACATACATACATACATACATACATACATACATACATACATACATACATACATACATACATACATACATACATACATACATACATACATACATACATACATACATACATACATACATACATACATACATACATACATACATACATACATACATACATACATACATACATACATACATACATACATACATACATACATACATACATACATACATACATACATACATACATACATACATACATACATACATACATACATACATACATACATACATACATACATACATACATACATACATACATACATACATACATACATACATACATACATACATACATACATACATACATACATACATACATACATACATACATACATACATACATACATACATACATACATACATACATACATACATACATACATACATACATACATACATACATACATACATACATACATACATACATACATACATACATACATACATACATACATACATACATACATACATACATACATACATACATACATACATACATACATACATACATACATACATACATACATACATACATACATACATACATACATACATACATACATACATACATACATACATACATACATACATACATACATACATACATACATACATACATACATACATACATACATACATACATACATACATACATACATACATACATACATACATACATACATACATACATACATACATACATACATACATACATACATACATACATACATACATACATACATACATACATACATACATACATACATACATACATACATACATACATACATACATACATACATACATACATACATACATACATACATACATACATACATACATACATACATACATACATACATACATACATACATACATACATACATACATACATACATACATACATACATACATACATACATACATACATACATACATACATACATACATACATACATACATACATACATACATACATACATACATACATACATACATACATACATACATACATACATACATACATACATACATACATACATACATACATACATACATACATACATACATACATACATACATACATACATACATACATACATACATACATACATACATACATACATACATACATACATACATACATACATACATACATACATACATACATACATACATACATACATACATACATACATACATACATACATACATACATACATACATACATACATACATACATACATACATACATACATACATACATACATACATACATACATACATACATACATACATACATACATACATACATACATACATACATACATACATACATACATACATACATACATACATACATACATACATACATACATACATACATACATACATACATACATACATACATACATACATACATACATACATACATACATACATACATACATACATACATACATACATACATACATACATACATACATACATACATACATACATACATACATACATACATACATACATACATACATACATACATACATACATACATACATACATACATACATACATACATACATACATACATACATACATACATACATACATACATACATACATACATACATACATACATACATACATACATACATACATACATACATACATACATACATACATACATACATACATACATACATACATACATACATACATACATACATACATACATACATACATACATACATACATACATACATACATACATACATACATACATACATACATACATACATACATACATACATACATACATACATACATACATACATACATACATACATACATACATACATACATACATACATACATACATACATACATACATACATACATACATACATACATACATACATACATACATACATACATACATACATACATACATACATACATACATACATACATACATACATACATACATACATACATACATACATACATACATACATACATACATACATACATACATACATACATACATACATACATACATACATACATACATACATACATACATACATACATACATACATACATACATACATACATACATACATACATACATACATACATACATACATACATACATACATACATACATACATACATACATACATACATACATACATACATACATACATACATACATACATACATACATACATACATACATACATACATACATACATACATACATACATACATACATACATACATACATACATACATACATACATACATACATACATACATACATACATACATACATACATACATACATACATACATACATACATACATACATACATACATACATACATACATACATACATACATACATACATACATACATACATACATACATACATACATACATACATACATACATACATACATACATACATACATACATACATACATACATACATACATACATACATACATACATACATACATACATACATACATACATACATACATACATACATACATACATACATACATACATACATACATACATACATACATACATACATACATACATACATACATACATACATACATACATACATACATACATACATACATACATACATACATACATACATACATACATACATACATACATACATACATACATACATACATACATACATACATACATACATACATACATACATACATACATACATACATACATACATACATACATACATACATACATACATACATACATACATACATACATACATACATACATACATACATACATACATACATACATACATACATACATACATACATACATACATACATACATACATACATACATACATACATACATACATACATACATACATACATACATACATACATACATACATACATACATACATACATACATACATACATACATACATACATACATACATACATACATACATACATACATACATACATACATACATACATACATACATACATACATACATACATACATACATACATACATACATACATACATACATACATACATACATACATACATACATACATACATACATACATACATACATACATACATACATACATACATACATACATACATACATACATACATACATACATACATACATACATACATACATACATACATACATACATACATACATACATACATACATACATACATACATACATACATACATACATACATACATACATACATACATACATACATACATACATACATACATACATACATACATACATACATACATACATACATACATACATACATACATACATACATACATACATACATACATACATACATACATACATACATACATACATACATACATACATACATACATACATACATACATACATACATACATACATACATACATACATACATACATACATACATACATACATACATACATACATACATACATACATACATACATACATACATACATACATACATACATACATACATACATACATACATACATACATACATACATACATACATACATACATACATACATACATACATACATACATACATACATACATACATACATACATACATACATACATACATACATACATACATACATACATACATACATACATACATACATACATACATACATACATACATACATACATACATACATACATACATACATACATACATACATACATACATACATACATACATACATACATACATACATACATACATACATACATACATACATACATACATACATACATACATACATACATACATACATACATACATACATACATACATACATACATACATACATACATACATACATACATACATACATACATACATACATACATACATACATACATACATACATACATACATACATACATACATACATACATACATACATACATACATACATACATACATACATACATACATACATACATACATACATACATACATACATACATACATACATACATACATACATACATACATACATACATACATACATACATACATACATACATACATACATACATACATACATACATACATACATACATACATACATACATACATACATACATACATACATACATACATACATACATACATACATACATACATACATACATACATACATACATACATACATACATACATACATACATACATACATACATACATACATACATACATACATACATACATACATACATACATACATACATACATACATACATACATACATACATACATACATACATACATACATACATACATACATACATACATACATACATACATACATACATACATACATACATACATACATACATACATACATACATACATACATACATACATACATACATACATACATACATACATACATACATACATACATACATACATACATACATACATACATACATACATACATACATACATACATACATACATACATACATACATACATACATACATACATACATACATACATACATACATACATACATACATACATACATACATACATACATACATACATACATACATACATACATACATACATACATACATACATACATACATACATACATACATACATACATACATACATACATACATACATACATACATACATACATACATACATACATACATACATACATACATACATACATACATACATACATACATACATACATACATACATACATACATACATACATACATACATACATACATACATACATACATACATACATACATACATACATACATACATACATACATACATCATACATACATACATACATACATACATACATACATACATACATACATACATACATACATACATACATACATACATACATACATACATACATACATACATACATACATACATACATACATACATACATACATACATACCTTTGGGCCTATGAAATTACTCGGAGGAACTACAATCCGGTCACAGACACTTTTCATTCTACACGAATAGAAGGGGTGATGTCCAAGTGAAACGAGACGCTCCAAGGGATCTCCACTCGATATATGATCCGACAGCATTTGACGGACTTCTTCTGATCAGTTAAAAATGCTTGCTTCAGTCCATATTCGGAAGCACAGAACGGTGGAATGCTCCTACAGAAACGAAATTGGCGTAAGAATGTAATACCACCGCAGAACAGGTGAACAATGCTCGAATAGAAGTTCCAAGAATGGTGTTTCCTTATGCGCACACAGCTGCTCCAACCCAACTGTGGATCTTTGCGGACGCCAGCCAGTAGCCAAGCCATGGCTGCGTGTGCATTCATGGAGCGTTAATCCGAAGCAGTTTCTACACTGCTGAGCGGCAAAACGAAACTAGCTCTTGGGAAACGATTGCTGTCCATACCGAGACTCGAATTATTGGCAATGTTGCTGGCACTACGCCTTGCCGAAGCAATCTACTCGGGACTTTCTTCGGGACCTACCCAGATCAATGTGACTGGCTCAGATCAACTCGGCATGAATTCTACTATTACATGCCTATTGTATATTACTATTTTATTATATTTTATTCTATTACTGTATGCTACGGCTCGCTGTTCTCAGGTTGGGGTCGCTGGGTTAAGGGAATGTTGCTCCTGGCATCCATCATTATGGTACTGCTACTATTGCTTGGTTTCTGTTAATAGGTATTGTATGCATTGTTTACTTCTTTCGTCGCTTCATGTTATACCAACAATTCTGGTTTGTTTGGGCGCACGAAGAGTGCAATTTAAATGAACAACTGAATAAATAAATAAAGATCAATATAGTCAGCGACAGCCTTGTGCCCTAAATTGGACCCGTACCTCAAAAAGGCTTCCTCGCATTGTAACTAATCAGAGAGATCGCGTAAGGGCAATTATCAGCAGAGTGACATACAGTAGCGCTCAAAAGTGTTCGGTGAAACGCTTTCACGCTTTTTCGTTCATAACTTTTTTCTTAGTGAACCAAATCGCGCGGAACTTTGATATGTTTAACTAGAGCATATTTCACCCTACCCAACACTATTTGACTGCAAAGCTGCAATACCCACAGATAGAGCAAGGTGTTTGTTGCGGTAGCAGACTTTGCCAAAAGTAAAGTTGTTGACGTCTGCATTTGTTCACACCTTATGTGCGTTTTTGTTCTCCACTGCGTTCGGCATTAGCGCTCGTACATTTAAAAATGACGAGAAGGAAAGAAATTCAAGAAGGAAAAGCATTCGTATTTCTGGTTGATTTTGAGTCCGAGCCCTTTGGGATATCTGGAACGTGATCAGAAGGCAGGTTAATAGTGGCAAATATTCGCAACACCCCCACACATATCGAAATTTCGCATGATACTAGGAAAGGTGTTACGATTGAAAAGTATGGCCGAAGAAGCATTTCAGAAGCACCGAAGACTTTTGAGCGCTACTGTAGCTGGTACAGAAAGTTGAGATTTTTCAGGTACCTGGTGAGAAGCATCCAGCAGATGCGGGCACAGCGGAGTGAGCGCTGCTCAGCTCCCCGCAACGGACTGGATCAAAGGCCCAAGCGGCTAATTTGCGAGAAAACAGCTAACGAACATAGAATGCATCAACAATCTCCCCCTTGATACTGCGCAAGAAAAGGAAATAATGTGCTCTAGCAACAGAAGTCGAAGAGCATGATGAGGTCGAAAATTCAGTGGACCTACAAAGGTTCAGTAGTCTGTCGAAAGAAGTGAGAATTACGGCATACGTAACAAACTTTATAAAACGGCTCGCTGAGCGAATGTTCAAAATTAAAGGTCGTAACTTGCAACTCGGTAGCGTGTCTCAGTTCGATACAGACCCACATATCACAGCTAAAGACATAGACTCGCAGAAAAGATGATATTCATGCAGCATGAACACAAAAGATTTAGCCTGAAGGAGTTGAAAATTCGTAGTAAGGATAAGAACATCTTCCGAGATGATCAGGTAATAATACGTTCCTATGAATAATAATTGATAAATAAATAATATGTTGGGCGTCCAGATTGGAGTATGCTCATCTACCCCACGACGCGCGGAATCCGATTTATATATCAGTGCGCTCAGAGCCCTTGAGACTCATTCTCACAGACATATATAAAAACAACGCACACTGTGGGAAGAACCATCATCTAACGCTAGCTCGACAACGCTTTTGGTTGTCGCGCCCTTCGAGACACGCACGGCGTATCCTCAACCAGTGCTCGTTTGTCGCCGAGCACAAAGTCCCCCGTTTAGACTACCAGACATGGCCTCGCTGCCTTCTGACCGCGTTCGACGCGCCAGACCATTCGAAGTTACAGGCTGTGATCTCCTTGGAACATACACTATGAGTGGCAATGCGAAGGCCTACGTGTGCCTATACACATGTCTCCTTACACGAACAATCCATCTTGAGCTTGTTAGAACCTGTCAGCTACCGCACCTGTAAACAGTTTTATTCGCTTCACGCCCCGTAGAGGAGTACCAAAGCCTGTCAGTACCTATTGTAGCAGCAATTCCAAGCTCGGTAAAAAGTCATCGATTCGTTTTTTGAGCACCTCCCTGCACATGACAAGTCGCTCCACACATTCTGCGCCGAAAACAAGATCACCTGGATTTTCAACCCTCCCGGTGCCCACTGGATGGGAGGCGTGAGGGAGCGGTTGGCTAGATCGGTTCAAACCGCATACCGAAAAAAGGGGTCGGAAAACAATGCCATTCGCAGAAATGACCACAGTCATTGCTCGAATGGGCCATCCTCAACACTAGACCTTTAACAGCTGTGAACACACCAGATATTGATGCCATCCCCCCGCGACCTGTTGATTTCTTGCAAGGAAATTTGGAATTTTCGCTTCCAACATGCCGAGAAATCGATAGTGACGACGATACTCAACCCATGACGAGGGTAAGTTACAGACAGTCTCACCCGAGAGAGGCCTTACAGTTTTCCCAGGAAATCGCCGACAAGTTTTGGCATATATGAACACCTAATATTTGACACTATCGAGAGACACGCATAAAAAGCTGTGTAAAATAGGGGCGCAGATGGGAAGATCCGCTCTGCCAAGGTAAAAATTCCGCACAGATCAATAGCAGTCCAACGGCCATTAAGCAAGCTCTATCCATTGGAAATCAGAACGACGCTGCCACGACGCCAGGAAATAACGCAAGCAATTGATGAAGAGATTGAAAGCACAGTGCCATCAACGGCACCCAATGCTCCTCCTCGCACGCGTCCGACTTTGCCACTAGCCGCAAAAATGAAAGCATACCAAGCGCTTCAGCAAAAACAGCAAGAATGCTTTTGCGAGTGCTTAGAGTACGAACAGTACGCACAGACGATAAGTGTCCATATAAACGAGAGCTCGAAAAAGCGGGAACTTCACGTTACATGACGAGCACACTCTTTCTGACGTTACTTATGATATGTCCAGCACTCACAGTACAGGTACAAGTACAAGCCATTAGTTGCTCAAGTGGCTTCGTGACTATTTCGCTGCCGCGATTCGCTTTCAAGCTGTGCTTTGGTAATACGTGCAAACGTTTCAGCGAACAGACGAACACGCTGCAATACTCGCTGCCAACATCTCCCATAAAGGTAACGATGCTACATAGAGACAGCTACAGAGACGGAAACACGATTTTGTCGTCCAAATCCATTCTGTGAGCACACGTCCAAGTTTCTATCGAAACGATTACTTGCCTCCCCATACTGTTGGCCCACGGGAGCGCTAATAACCTTGGAGGTCACCCTGTACTTCTTCGGAAGTATTCTCATCATGATATCATGGTACGCGTGTAGCCGTTTCAAGAAAAAGAAGGCTGCAGTAATAGTTCCATGCCCCCCACCAGAGAACGAATCCATCGATCATCTTGTCTTGAATCCAACTAACGAGCATGCACTGCTATCGCTAAGTTTGCTTTCACCAGCGATCCTCAGGTCTGAGCCTATCACTGTGGTTATGGTCTTGAATCTGATTGCTGGAGTTCAATCATATCAAAACGGATTCATACGTCATTCGATTGAATTAACTTGCAAGGATCATCACGAGTGTTAGTACGGATACAGAGACGAGATACTTTTCAACAGGTTCAGTCAATTCTATGCATTCAACTCCACCACTTGAATACGAGTGTGGGATTCATCAAATTCCAATGGTAGCCTCTGAGATCAGAGTGTTCTGAACTGTCATGGTTTTGGACGAGTGATACACAACAACAACTCCGCTACGTGACATGCTGTCGGGAAGTGGCTCATGTACAGGCAATAAATGCGAATCATTAGAGCTTAAAAGCATAATCCCTGAGCTGAGCAGTTCCCTCTTATAACCAGGATACTCTGCATGTTCAGGTCAGTGTAGCGGGACCAATTGCGTTTGCGCGATTCCTATACGGCCCCGCACATTCTACCGTTTTAGCTACTTTACTATATCACCGAATCTGTACGAGATATTTGAGTGCTCATCGTGGAATCCCATCATCACAGTTGACGTAACAATTCGCGTCTACAACGAACTAGAGGAAGGCTTACATTATTGCCATACACTAAATCTTCCCTCGAAAAATTTCAACTTTACGGTGATTCCTCCCCAGAAGACGCAATCACATTATAATCATCGATTCGTGCAAACCACAGGCGAGACTATCGCGCTTCCTCATGATTCTAGCTTTCCGGTGACCTGCTGAAGTGGGAACAGGCACGATCTCAATTCTCCTCCTGCTCGAACGCTCACGTTTTTGATTGTGATGTGAGTGGAAATAGACCAAGGTGTCACTGTCCGCACAATTATCTGACACGACTACGCCAAAACCTTTACTAAGTGCTCCCTGTTTACGAACCACGCTTTACGCTCATAAGCATGAATGCTCCGATCGAGTCAGTCTACCGAAGATGAGTTCACAGTTGCGATCTCGCTTCACTCAACCTCGGCAAGGCTACACTCAGCATTAGCGAAACATGGGTTCCGAACATCGAGCCACTACAAGGTTGCTATAGCTGCACTCAAGAGAGCCGAACCTCGATATCCTGCTCTACGCTTTCGACTTCACAGACCATAATCAAATGTGACATATACGTCTTCTCAGTGGAATGTGATCCACACAATAAAAGCACGCTTCTGCACTCGGTATTCAACAATGCAGTAGTCAACCACAAATGTTACACTACATGCGGAGGAAAATGTGTCTGCAAGACTCCAAGGTCCAAGGGCTGATTGACGATCTCAGTTTACCGTATCAGTCGCCTTTATGGCTAGTGGCAGTCGGCCATTGGAAGTCGACCCTGTTCATTCTAGGTAATGTTCTCTCGCTGTTGATCCTAACCTATTTTTTCGGACCGATTGTCCTACTGATCTTTCTCAGGGAATTATGGTTTGTGCTGAATAACATAGCGATATTGTGTTCACAGCAGCACGGCCTGTTGCAGAACCGGCGACCACATCAGGCAAACGAACACTACGCGCGCCGCTCTTCCATCGCCCAGGTCGCAGATGTGCCGCAGCGTTACTCGAGTGAGAAGAGGAGTACCGCCACTTGGCATGACTTCTCCCTTGTAGTTGTTTGTGTATGGGCGCTAAAAATTTAAGCAGGATCCATTCGCATCTGTATGGCGGACGACATCGACCGCGAAACTCAGCTGGTGGAGCTAGAACAGCGCAATTTCATGGAATCGCTCACCGACACCGTCTGCCGTATGTCTAATCGTCTAGAAGCGACCCATCCAAGTAATCCCAAATCCAAGATGACATTCATGTGCTGATTCATGTGCGAATGGAGCGCACCTTTGCCAAGTCGAATTGTCTTTTGCCGTGTTGGCGGAACATCGATAATCACCGTATAGCCTGCTTCCACCGTCATAGTGACCCGGTCTCGAGAGCTGTGCGAACCTCTGAACTGCACTTATGCGAACGATGTTTGCGCCTTGAGCATGGTGGAAATTGCAATGTAATTTGCTCTTTTTGCCGTGACAGACATAACGCCGTCCTATGCTCGCAGAGCTCTGCTGCGTCATCCATCTCTGATCGCTCATGGACGGTGTATTGTCTATTTCAACCTTATTCTGCTCCACCCACCTACTGTCGACGCCGTCTCTATTTCGTCCACTCTTAGAAAACACCCTTTCTCTTCCTCCTCGCCTCTTGCATTCCTCTCCCCTACCGTACCCCTACCTACATCTGCGTCCGAACTACCCGACCATCGTCGACGTCCCAACCTTCGCTGGTATTCTCGTCACATGTCGTCCTCGCCCACCACCGGCCCGAGCTACTCCTTCGCCATCGACCCATTCTACTCTACCGTACCTGGCTGGGAAGCCCTACTCGAGTCTTGACTATCCACAGCCTAACCTCTGCTGTTATTCCGCTGCATCGGTCGAATGGTGGTGAAGCGTTGCGCACTAGTGCGAAAGGAGGCTCAGCTCTGTTCGAGTCAACCACTCACTACGAGAGTCGGCGAGTGCAAAAGAAGATCAATATGATGTTGAAGAAGATCGGCGTACCAGCTCGGTGACCGGTGGTGACAGATAGATATTATCCCTTATGCGCAATTTATTTTGCTTCATCTTAGTCACTGTCTGGTTGGTTTTCAGGTATGACCGTAACCTATGACACGATTGTTGATGATTTGCTGCATGATTGTCGCTGCGCGGAGTGTCGCGGCCAACACGATTTTTCAGCCTCCTCGCAGCGCCCCACCTTTTTTTGCTTGGCCTTATCCGCTTATGTAGAGGTCGCGATCGGTCGTCAATAAGGAGGATTTACATCTCTCATTGAACCACATCGTATCATCGTATTAGTGCCGAAGCTGGCACAGGAATGGTGCTCGAAAATCACGGCCATCTCAAGAATTTTGAACGTCCGGCAGCAGAAGGTTTCCTCGGCTAACCCATGCTATCTACAAAGGAGCTCTGCTTGCAATGCTCAGAGAACGGGAGCGCTCCAAGCACTTTACCTGCCCAGGTCAGACGGATTATACTTCGATCGCGGGCTGAGCCTCGTCTCACTGCAGCTAAATATTGCAGCCGAATTCAGCGATAGCGATGGCACCATTCTCAGTCGGTGACTTGTAGGAAAACACCTAAACAACGCTAGTATATATGAGAGGCGTTCAGCCAAAAAGCCGTCCTCAATCTAAAAAATAGGAGGGAGTTTGCGCGCTGTCACCTCAACTGAACGTCGATAGACTGTAGTAGAGTTCTTTTCATTGACAAGAGCCAGCTCAGCATGTTGAAGCGGTGGTATTCGGCGCGGACGAAGCCCACCTGAGGAAAGGTTCAATTTAAAGTACACTACTATAGAGGAGTATGGCGGAGGGAGAGTGATTGTATACTTGGCTTACCCTCAAACGGAATGGGCCCCACTCCAAAATTGACGGCACGATTACAGCGGATTACTACAGAAACATGATTGTCGACATCGTCTTGCCGTGGGCAGAGCAGCACTTGCCAGCGGGATAGATCCTGCACTAGGATTACGATCTGGAACACACCTCAATTTTTGTGATGGTGGCCTTCAGCGAACAGCGAACCAGACTTCTGGAATGGCCAAGCCAGTCAACGGTTGAAATTATATGGAGCACATGTGGGAAGAGCTCAAAAGGCGTCGTTCGAACAAACTGTGTAGAAGCAGCGAGGAAGAATTCGCCAAATCAGCGAAGGAGTGGAACGCCATGCCACTGCCTACCATCCAAAAGCTGATCGGATACCTTTCCGTTGCGATGCAGTCATCAAAAGCCAAGGATTTTCTGCCAAATATCGATGTTTTTGGTGTTTTACATATTGCTATTGTGAAACGAAGTTCTTCTTAGGTGAATGCTATCTGTTTTCCACTGAATTTGGGTTAAACCTCCCTAACGTTTGGTGAACAACAGCAAATTGCAGCTATAGCGGTTTGTATTCACAATATGTAATTGATTAACTTCGTAAAATTCCATGTGACTTTAGACAGTAGGAAGAAAAGTTACAAATGGGCAAACGTTTCACCGAAGATTTTTGATCGCTACTGTATTGTGATGTGAAAGTTTCGATTACCCAAATTTCCCTGAAAAAGGTCTCAGTCTGAAGATGATGAGGCCAGCATAGAAATTCATTCGTTTCACAAAGAGTTGCTGCCGTTCTGCATTTACACCAGTTGCGTCTCTATTCGTCGAATTGAAAGGTTACTGCAAGTACTCAGCGAAGATTTGAAGAAAGAGGCAAAATCCTTCGAGTCGTTGGACTCACTGTACTCCGGCCTTATATCAGTCCAGGACTCATATTGCAGTTTGTCGCCGAGCCACGAAGAAAGGATTAAATATTCCAGAAACGAGGAAAAATGTCGTGAATAGGAATTCCTTGCCTTTTCTTCTCAGCGAACACCTTGTCGAGATCTCGAAAAGGCATCTCGCATCTTTGACGGAGTTCTTCAAAGTCACTCTCTTTTTTCCTTGGACTGGCGACGACTTTCTGAAAAAGAATTGCCCGAAGAGAGATTCACGAATATTCATCACAATTGTCAAAAACAATGGGAATAAAATAGGGCAGTGATTCATGTCAGTTTATCAATAACAAGCATAACAGAACACATTCCTCAATCAAATATCACCCTCTTCTCCCGTTTTCTCATCAACAAAATTGACAAAACCGCAACTACGGGCCTCATTAACAAAACTGATAAAACCGCAGCCATGGGCTTATTTTATTTGGTCAGGAACGATGGAGCACGTTAAGCTCAGATGAACCTATTGACTGTAGAAGATAATCAGGTAGAAGAGTAGAGAAAGTGGGTGATCCATGAAAACCGAAACGTGTTGGAGTCTATACGGTGACTCAAGGGAAATTAGATATTGTGCATACTGTACTACACTATTATTAAAAAGTGGATCTTCTTTCTCACCGGAATAATGTTTTTCATACATTATGCGCAGCTCACTAACATTTGTGTCAACTCAGATATACTATATACAGGGTGCGCCATAGATACGGTAACACTTTTCGGATGTCCGTAATTCCCTTGTTTGGAGGGTTTCTCCAAATCTGCACCTTACCTTATTTTGACGATATAACTCCGCCCACATATCTACATTGGTGCACCTAATTCCTCAGATTTCGAAAACGGTAGAACCCCCCAGACATCCACCAACCGCCCCGTCTATGCACGCATTTCATGAGTCCTTTTCCGGCGTCACTATTCGTTCCAACATGTGCCACATGACAGTCTCTTGAATCGCTTTGCCTAGACAGCTCAATAATAAGCCTCCATACGGTTGTCTTGTCTCACATACGACCACTTTTCCTGCTCACGAATGGGAAAAGATCGAGACTGGTGCTGAAGAAATGTTCGCGACTATATCCCACCTTCCAATGCCTCTACAAATCTACGAATTTCTCCGACAACGATGTGACAGATCGCGGTAAATAGTCTATACTGGGGAGGGAAGCCTGCGCTGCAAAACGCGCCACTGTTGCTGCTCCTATGAAATCACTGAAAAAAGTCTGGGCTAGAGTTTCTCAAGAAAATCTGCGTGCCACTGTCGATGAGTAGCCGAAGCGTCTTCGAGCTAATATAATTAGTACGGGAGGAGTTATATACGATGACCGTATGTTCGTTTCGTAGATGCGATGCATAGTAAATATCTCACATGAATTCACTACGTATCAATATGAACTGCTGTTTCTGTAGCCAAGTTATTGGGTTGTCCGAAAAGTCTCCGCCGATTTTTGATTCAACTTGGAGTGAAAATTCTTCGAAGAATTCTGTCGACTTAACAATATATCCTCCATTACGTTCAGTAAGGATTCGCCAACTTCCTGAAAGTTTCAGTACCCCCTTTCATAGGAGGTTCCAGACTTGAAATCGAAAAACCCCTCAGGTGCCATCTGCAGTCCTCTGGCGGATTGAACGATTTTCTATTGAAAGAATTCTGCAAAAACCTAAACAAGTGGCATTTATGTCCGAACTATATGGGGGGGGGGGGGGTTGGGTGTGACAAGACATCCCACCCAAGCTCTGGCAATTTTTGACGAGTGGCCAAAAACACTGGAGATATCCTGTTGGAAGACAACGCCCGCGACAACGTCTGGCCAGTGCGGGTCGCTTCTGGTCTATCGCTGCCTCCAGATTGGCAAATTAGGTATAGTATCTTTCAGATGTTATCGTTTGATTATGCGACAAAAGCTCATGATAAGTGATTACGCTCCAATCCCATCAGCAGCATAGCATCAGCTTCCGCTAGCTTCCGCACCTGGATTTCGACTTTTGCAGCGGTTTGTGACGGCTCACGGCTCCACGATCGTTTCAGCTCCTCGTTGTTGTACACGATCAACCGTCTTCCCTACTTATGCGTTTTAAGACAGCTTATTTTTTACTTAGTCTGAGCAAGGAGTGGCACACGGAGGCGCGGTCCACAATACTGCGCTCGCTCATTCCGTGAGGTATTCCAACACAAAGGTGCTTTGCAAAACCAAGGCTCAGCAGATGATCATGGATGGTTGATATCAAAACATTAAGCCTTTGTCCTACTCTAGGGGAAATGCTGCGCCGATTCATTTCCGTTAACATTTTGATTTGGTCGTTTTAACTGATGACAGCCCCCTGAGGGTTGCGTTCTTCGAAGACGTAATCACTCTGTTTGAATTCCGCAAACCGATCATGCACTGTATGATCCTCTAGATCATTGTCTACTCAAACGGCACAAATCTTTCCCTTGGCTTGAGACGGATTCCAGGCCTTGCGGCAGAAGGAAAGCTTCAGATGCCGAAAACGCACGTAATGGTTCTCATACTCCACACGACTCCTATACTGACAAATTTTGAGAAATGTTCACAGAATCTCAACAGGAATATCGGAGAGGACCTACTCTTCCAGGAAACATATAACTCTATAAGGTTGAGTCCTTGATTTTTTTGTACATCAATTGATGAACGGAGGGTGTTCATAATCGGCGGAAACTTTTCGGACAACCCATTATTTACGTACCCTATTTAAGGCGCACCCTATATACATAGTAGCGCTCCAAAGTCTTCGACCAAACGCTCTCACGCTTTTTCGTTCATAAACTTTTTTCTTAATGGAGCAAATCGCGCGGAATTTTGATATGTTCAACTGAAGCATATTCACACAATCCAACACTATTGACTGCGAAGCAGCAATATCCACATAGAGCAAGGTTTTTGTTGTGATAGCAGATTTCGCTAAAAGCAAAGTCATTGACGCCTGCAGTTACTCGCACCCAATTCAGGGCCTTTGGGATATCTCGGACATGATCAGACTGCATATTAATAGTGGTAAATATTCACAATACATTCATGCTACACATATTGAAATTACGCATAATAAGATTTGGAAGGAAAGGAGTTACGACTAAAAAGTACGACTGAAAAAGCACTTGGCCGAAAAATTCAGAGCGCTACTGTATATAGGTGAACATACGTATACATACATACATACATACATACATACATACATACATACATACATACATATATACATATATACATATATACATATATACATATATACATATATACATATATACATATATACATATATACATATATACATATATACATATATACATATATACATATATACATACATACATACATACATACATACATACATACATACATACATACATACATACATACATACATACATACATACATACATACATACATACATACATACATACATACATACATACATACATACATACATATATATATATAATACATATTGTTGAACTAGAATTTTTCGGATACTAATATTCTCAAGAGGACAGAGCACATAACACCAATTGAGAAACAATGCTCACCTCATGTTCTTTTCGTACTTCAGCGAGTTTGGCTTCGTAGAAACCCTTCGCTCCGGAGATCTGGTCATTTAAAAAGTAGCTGGTCATTTCTTTTAGCTTCATAAACTCGTTGTTGAAGAAGCCAGTGTTAGAAGACACATCGGAGCGCAACTCTAGCATTTCCTGACATTGAAGAACAAATCATGTGTATTCACTGACGTGTGACAGCATTATTCCGTGTGCGCTGCTAACTATAGAAGGCATAAAGAACAACACCAACAAAAGAGCAACATCGGATCTAGTTTTAGACGAATCAGCCGGAACACACTGCTGACGCCGGTCTCTTCTCGTTCTCATGTGAAGATTGAAATAACTTACTCAGGCCTGCCTATAATCCCTTCCTTTTCTTCTTAAATAAATGAACAGCTAGTAACAGCTCCATATCGAATAGTCCATATCGAATAGTACAAATTGACAGTAGTCAAAATCTATTACCATTATTCATAGATCGAAGGTCCACAGCTATAGTCCCATCACATATCATCAGCTTTCTCAGATTTGCAACACTATATCACGTAACGGAACGAAGCTGCCACTGATAGTTTAATTACACACCAAATCGATATAGCAGATCGGTGTATGGGCCGACATTCCCGCAGAGTGAATCTGAGCAGACGTGAATGCCCCACGTCTGAAGGGAGCAAAGCTGTGAATTCTTGGCGCATACTTTGTTAGCACTCCGGAAGGATTGTTGATTTTTGATTCCTCCTCCTCCTCCCTAACCTCCCAACCCCCCTACATCCTTCCCATACCCCTCCGCAGCTCCGGAGTCTACACCTACCACCTACTATCAGTGTTCCCATTTCACCCTGTATCACCTTCAAATTTGCCCATCCTAGGTCCACGTGAACAGTAATTATGTACTTCAGGTGTATTTCAATTTCAGCGAGGCGGCATATAAGGTGGTAACAAATGAATAGACGGACATCTGGGGTTCCCACAGTAGGGATTCTAGAACGTGTTTGAACAGAATCAACGCCACTTGGTTGTAGCTCCGCCGACCTCGATGTAAACTCCGCCCATTATCCAAACTTTACAACTCTTCTCTTAGTAATCTCCAACCCCATTTTTACCGGATTCTAAAACGTTTTTGATCAAAGTCGTGAATTTCTGTTGGGAAAATCTCCATTCGACAGCGCGCCTCGCCCACGACAGAAGCTCTGTTGAACTTTTTCCATGCATAGCAAACCTTAGGCTTGCTCAGTCCAACAAATCTTTTTTTTGACCTTCACGCTTTTGTGGAAGTGGGCCCGCCCCGCGTAGGCAGGGCTACGCTTAGCTCATATAAGCTCTCTCGATCTTATCCCATGTCCCACCTATCCAAACTTGTCTCGACCTCCATGGCGTTTCTTCAACTATTACCGAAACTCAGGAGAGACAAAGAAACAGACAGAAAAAGAGACAGACACTCCAAACAGACACTAAGTTCGTGGTGTACATAATGGTTTATAAAGAATAGCGAATGTGACAGTGCAGAATAGTGCAAATATGGTGAAGAAAGCGTAAAAACTGGCAAGCAAGAGGAATGTAAGACTTCAAAAGGGACAAATTGTCCAAAAGCGTACGCTACTGCGTGCAACGCACGCTTCCCAATGCGAATGGCGCAACATCGCCAGTTTTTAAGCGCCGTGGAACTCTTTCGGCGTATACGTCGGCTGTTCCGATTTATGGAAACATTATTATGTCCTATCCAGACCGTTTTTGGCTTGACACCTCCCTTGTGCTATTCTTGGGGATCACAGATTTATCCCAGGGAGAAATGTCTGAAACCATTTCCAACGTGAACTGTGCCTTTAGAATGGTTATTTCAACCTCCAGACTTCCGCAGCAGTTGACGGGATATCGCTCGTGATAAAATATGGCCATAACGTAACATGAATGGAATATCAGTGTCAGGAAATCATGCCAAAACACGTTATGGGCATCTTTCAACAGCTATTGTGCATGGAAAACATCGCTTGCTAACTCATACCTCCGAACATTCGTGAAGAAGTTTGACCATCTCGCTGGCGGTCGTCCTGGTGTTCGCTTGACGTCTCGAGAGGTCCTCCGTAACTGCCCTGGACCAGCGGTCGTCACTATATCGCTTGACGTGCCCGGCCCATCTGATTTTCGATTTCCTAGCGTATTCAACGCCATCCCTGATTTTCGTTTATCGACGGAGCTCGGAGCTCCGGATTCCCTTCTGCACTTGCGTGTATAGGGAGATTCCGAGCATCGTCCTTTCCTTAGCGCGTTGAATGACGCTGAATGCATGGTCATCCTGCCATCGCTGAGTCCAAGTCTCGGAAGAGTAGTTCAAAGTAAAAAGGAGCTCAGTGTCGAAAAGGTAAGCATGGATCCAAATGCTCTTCGTCTTCTTCACTTTTCCCTCGTTGTTCTTCGATATTTCTTACAACCCGCATTTCCGCACCCGCTGAGTCGTTCATCATGTTGACTTCTCCTCCTACTCTCCTCGACTCGATACACATAGTTAGAGCACAAATTTTGTCCCCATCAGCGTGGAAAGAGCATCAGTTACCGATCCGTTTACCACAAACATAGTCTTTGTTAGGTTCAGTCAAAAGCCGATCTTCCCACAAGCGTTGTCGGACTCGGCCAGAGTCTATTCCGCCTGCTTGATGTTCAGTGTTATATGCACGATGTCGTCTGCAAAGCAGAGATGATATAGAGATGATATAAGTGGCGCTCGTCCACCTTCACTCCCAAGCTTTCCTATTCCATTTGAAGCGTGATGTTTTCGAGAGCGGAACTGAAATGTTTGGGCGAGATGGTATTGCTCTATCTAACCCCTCTCTTCACGTTGACGACTTCCTTATAGGAGGGCAAAATCATGGAGTCGTTGTAAACCTCAGAAAGCATTATTATTTATTGAAACATACACGTTGCCAGCTCTTTCATTACCGCTTCTGTCTTCACGGTATCGAGGGCTTCCTTTGGATCGATGAACGTGAGAGATAACGGCATTTTGTACGATGCCTCAATGAGTCTTGCAAGAGTGTGGAAGTGAACGATTGTACTGACCCTTATCCGAAACCCTGCTGCTCGCATGAAGGTACTTCATATAATATTCTGCCGGTCTGTTGAGGACGTCATGACGTATGAAATGTTCTCAGGTTTGGAGAAATGATCCCCATGGATTACTGTTTTTGGCATATGGGCACCCAGAAGTAGTTTGCCAGCTCTAATGTGGGGGCTGGGTTGATTGCGGGTGCTAGCCAGCCTGCTCCAAAGTTAACGTTGGGCTCTGTTTTGCAGGCGGCTCCGAATCGCCTACCGGATACTTCTCAGTCACTCGAATGAAGCCTTTTGGCTGAGTCGATGGGCAGGATATTAGCTGCATCCGCAGACCCTCCTTACACGTATGCGTGGATACACCTGCGGACACAGGTGCGTAGACACAGCGCAGCAGAAATAGGAACTCTCCTTAATCCACCTACGTCTTTGGGCAGGCGCCGGCGATTTATGATTGTTTGTACTCTCCTATCCTCCACCTCGCGAGACCTTACGTAGTCTTTTCGTCAACCCGCTGGGAATCTCCAGTAAGAGAGAACTCTCAGTGAAGGAGATCCGTAGGCAGCCCCATAACTCTCTCATATTCCTATTTTGTGTCTCGCAACTTTACCTCTTTGAGGGCGTAATCTCCACTCTCACCTCACAGACCACGTTGGTGAGTAAATCTGTTAGGATTGTCACCAGTTCCGGTTTGTTAGGATCATCACATATAACCTCGTTGTACCCCGGCGTTCAAACTATCAACTGTTAGTTGACACAGCAATGTTTTTCGACGGTATTTTCGAATGTTGTTTAGTTGAAACTCTATCAGACCATTTCTGATTTTCTGTTCTGGGCGCATTTCTCCTTGTATAGTTTGGTGGTTCGCAACAAAGGTGCATACCTTTATTGACTCGAACACATAACTTAACCGATCGACCGTCAGTGGTTAATACCCTGGTCTGAGACTATCCTTACTATATATGAACTACAAGTTTGGCGTGGCTGTTTGCCTGTTTGTTTGTTTGTCCGTCACAAAATTCGGTATCATCTGAAAAAGCGCCTGGAGAGCTCGGGACAAGTTCGGAATAGGTGGAGCCTGAGACAAGACGGACAAAACATTAATAGAGCACATATGAGCTCTTCGGAACCACGCCCATGAGGGGCGGGGCAAGTGCCGGAATGGGCGGTGCCCTGAACCAAGCATCTTATTTATGCTTCGGAAAAGTCTAGGCACCGGGGAAAATGTTCAAAGGCGAGGACTGAATTAACAAACCAGACCGAGGAGACCCACGTGCTGTGGGCGGAGCTTTCTCAAAATTGGCGGTATTTTTCACATGTATTCGTAACTCGATTCAATTAAGGTCAGGAAAAAAGGATAAAAAAGAGAGAGCAGGGTATTATGTGTGCTGGGCATGCGTAAGCTTAGCGAAGCCTCGCCCACGATGGGCGTGTAAAAAAACAAATGTAGCCAAATCCCAAAAGTGTGCGTGGGTGGCAATAAAGTGGACGAGGATTACACAAAAATTCATAACTCCATTCAGAAACGTCTGGGATGCGGCAAAAAGGTGTTAAGGTGTAAAAGAACAAATTTGGCCAATCCTTACTATATATAAACCACAAGTTTGGTGTGTCTGTTTGTCTGTTTGTTTGTTTGTCCGTCACAAAATTCGGTATCATCTGAAAAAGCGCCTGGAGAGCTCGGGACAACTTCGGGATAGGTGGAGCCTGAGACAAGACAGACAAGACATTAACAGAGCACATATGAGCTCTTTGGCGCCACGCCCACGAGGGGCGGGGCAAGTGCCGGAATGGGCGGTGCCACGAACCAAACATCTTATTTTTGCTTCGGAAAAGTCTAGGCACCGGGGAAAAATGTTCAAAGGCGAGGATTGAGTCAACAAACCAGACCGAGGAGACCCACGTGCTGTGGATGGAGCTTTCTCAAAATTGGCGGTACTTTTCAAATGTATTCATAACTCTATTCAGTTGAGGCCAGGAAAAAGGATAAATAGAGTGAGCAGGGCCTTATGCGTGCTGGGCATGCGTAAGCTCAGCGAAGCCCCCCACCCCCCTCTACAACTACCCAAAATGGCTTCCCTTTCAGAGTTAGTGTTCATGGCCACACACAGCCCAAATTACACAGGATTTCTTCGACTACATGGACTGCAGAGGTATTTGAGCCAAAAATAATGATGGCTGCTACAGAAGTGTCAGGGAAGAGGCTCAGATGATAAAGGTCATAATCAAAATCAGAAGTTCATGTGACTCCGTCCCTCATGGCTAGAGCCCCAGGCGCACGCTGTAGCGTGCGTAGCCGCCTGAATAGAGAATAAATATGATAAATTCTGGAATGCGGCAAAAAAGTGTATAGAAAAAGTGATAAATAAATCGGGATCTCTGCAATCATCATGTACTTTTCCTGCCGTCCTCGCGCAGGTCCCTTATCTCAGAGACTGGACCCTGCCATAGGCAAGCAAGAGGAGTTGACGGCTGCGACGACAAGACTACCCGACATAACGGCGCCTTTCTACCGCTTCACACCGCGCTTAGAGGAGACATTCGACAATATTAGAAAAGGGAGTTCATGACAAGTGTACTGTGCGTATTTAATGTATTCGTTCAATTGGAATCCTACTATATATAACGCGCTAAGTGTGTCCGTGCGTCTGTGTGTGTCTGTGTGTCTGTGTGTCTGCGTAACTGTGGGTCTGTGTGTCTGTAAGTCTGTGTGTCTCTGTGTGTGTGCGCTTGACCGGAGATTCATAACTTCTGTCCCCGTGGACCTGAAGCGCTCAGGCTTGGTAGGAGTAGAGGCGGCAGGATGGGAATACTTATGGAGGGTGGAGGAGCCGGACTCCGCTCACAGGGGGCGGGAAGCACTCAAACTTGATAGGAGTACAGGCGGCAGGATGGGAACACTTATAGAGGGTGGCGGGGCCGGACTCCGCCTGCAGTGGCCCAGTGGGTGGGGTTTGAGCAGAAATTCGCAACTCCTGTCCCCGTGGATCTGGAAAGCTCAAATTTGGTAGGAATACTCCAGATAAGATGGGAACGCTTATAATGGGTAGCAGGGTTGGGTTTCGCCCACAATGGGCGGGGTTTGAGCAGAAGTTCATAACTCCTGTTCCTGTAGACCAAAAGCCTTCAAAATACGTAGGAGCTCAGGCGGCAAAATGGAAACTTTCATGATGTTCGGCAGGACCGGACTCCGCCCACAAGGAGCCAGTGGGCGGGGTTTGAGTCGAAATTCATAGCTGCTCTTCCCGTGGACCTAGAGCGCTCATATTTGATGGGTGTGCAGACGGCAGGATTAAAACATTATGATGGGTTGCAAGACCGGAATTCACCCACATGGGGCGGGGTTTGTGCGATAAATTCGATTTTGGACCTAGGCGCTCATATTCGATAGAAATACAGGCGGCAGGATCAAAGCACCTTTGTCGGGCGGCACGACCTGATTCCGCTCACAGGAGGCGAAGCGTGGGAAAAAATAATTTAGACTCGGAGCGAAATTCTGAAATCATGGTTGGATAAGTCGGAAATATATCGAGTTACTCAAACATACAGAACCTAAGGAGGTGTGTTCATGGCGGACGGGTTGCGCACGAGTTGTGTTGGGTGTTTGTGTTTGGTCGAGAGGAATAACTCCTGTTCTCATTTACCGAAGCCTCCACATTTGAAAAAGGTGCAGGTGGGAGGTCATTTCAATGCGAGAGGGAGGGCGAGCCGACTGGTATTGTCAAATATTGCCGTTCGTCTTTCAATCTCGATGCAACGGTTGTTCTTGAATGTTGCGATAAACCATTTTCTCAAAGGTATTAGGTTGTGTACAAAGTCTTCCGCCACGAACTTTTTCAAAATTTTTCAAAAACGAACTAACCAGAAGATCAGAGGTAGGCACCGTCTCCATCCACTAGTCGACGCCAGCGCTCGGGCAGCTTGTCGATTTCCTCCTCCCAGAAGGACGGGGGCTGGGACTTGAAAAATTCGTCGTGTACTTTTTCGACTTCATCCTTCGTTTCGAATTTTTTTCCGTTCAGGGAACGCTGTAGATGGCTGAATAGCCAATAGTCGGAAGGAGCCAGGTCAGGGCTGTAAGGGGCCTGGGGGATCACCACCCAGCCGTACTTCTCCAGCTCGGCCTGGGTCGCCTTTGCAGTATGGGGTCTGGCGCTGTCATGGTGGAAGTAGACTTCCGCATTTTTACCACGTGTACGATCGTTGTGAGCCTTCAATTTTCGAAGTTGCTCAACATACATGGTGGCGTTAATTGTTTGTCCCTTTTCCAGCAGCTCCCAGTGCTCCATGCCTTTCCTGCATCACCAGCAAGACAGGAGAACCTTCTTGGGGTGAAGATCGGCCTTTGGGACGGGTTCTGGCTGCTCTCCTCTACTGACCCATTGCCGCTTCCTCACAGGGTTATCGTAGAGGACCCATTTCTCATCTCCAGTAATCAGCGAGTTCAGGAAGTGACGCTTCTTTTGGAGAGTGAGGAGAGAAGTGCAGGTGACAACCCTCCTCGAGAGGTCATAATCGGACAATTCATGTGGGACCCATCGACCAAGCTTTGATGTCTTGCCGAGCTTTTCTAGTCCATTTGCAATAGTTTTAAAAGCGAAGCCAAGCCTGGCCCCTAATTCCCTAGTGGTAAGGTACGGGTCTTCCTCCACCGTGGAACGCAAAACATCCAAATCTAACTCCCTCGGCCGACCCGACCTTGGAGCATCTTCGAAAGTAAAATCTCCCTTTTTGAATTTAGCGAACCAAACTTTGCATGTGTCGTAAGAGATGACATCCTCGCCGTAGGTCTTCATCAGCTTAGCATGCGTCTCCTTTGCACTGAAGCCGAAATCGTGACAAATAAGTAGGCAATGCCGAAGGTACATTTTGTCGCGGTGATGGTTGTGCGTCATTGTGGCCGGCAAACGCAGGGTAGTAGAGCACTAACTAGTGGGGTGATAGAGTAATATGTATACGTCACCTACACGAGATGACGTAATACCAACACTTTTTTAAACGAAATACAGAACGATCAAATTCGTGGCGGAAGACTTTGTACACAACCTAATAAATCCAAAACGTTCACGGACGTGCCATTTGGGGAACACGCAGGACACAATTCTACATATTCGTTCCATGTGATGAGCAGCAAGAAGGTGAGATTTCACATTGTTGTGATGGTGAAGAGGTGTGTTATCTTAAGACAACTGCATCGTATTCACCGAATATTTCTGCAATGTGTACCGCTGTGCAACTCCAATGGTCTATGCTCGTTCTGTTTGCGACTTTGTTGGTGCGCGCTTGTATTGGGCTGTCCGAAAAGTTTCCGCCGATTTTCGACACCCCGGGTTTATCAACTGTTGTACAAAAGATCAAGGAACCAACCTCATAAAGTTACATGTTTTCTGGAAAAGTGGGTCCTCCTTTTCGACACCCCGGATTTATCAACTGTTGTACGAAATATCAAGGAACTAACCTCATAAAAAAGTGGAAAAGTGGGTCCTCCTCTATATTCCTGTTGGGAAGCTGTCAACATTTGTCAAAGTTTTTCAGTACAGGACTCGCGTGGAGTATGAGAACAATTGCGTGCATTTTCGGCATCTGAAGTACTTCTTCTACCGCAAGGTCTAAAATGCGACTCAATCTGCATGGAAGATATATGACTGCTCTGGAGAAACGTGCAGTGCATGAATAGTTTGCAAAATTCGATCAGAGTGAATTTATCCTCGAAGACCGGCAACCTTCAAGGGGCTATCATCAGTTAAAACGACCAAATCAAAATGGTAACGGATGTGAATGGGCACAGCGTTACTCGTGGAGCAGGACAAGGGCTTAGTGTTTCGAAAAGCATAAAGCATCCATGATCATCTGCAGGAACTTGGTTCTGTAAGACGCTTCGATGTTCGAATACTTCACGAAATGAGCGAGCGCAATATGATGAACCGCTTTCGTGTGCAACTCATAGCTCAAACGATATGAAAATAAGCTGTTTCTGAAACTCATGAGTGCCGGGGACGAAGTTGTGTACAACAATAAGGAGAGGAAACGATCGTAGAGCCTCCCTAGTGAGCCATCACGAACCGCTGCAAAAATCAAAATCCAGGTGCGGAAGACTGTGCCGAGCTGCCGGTGGTATTCCAGGGGAATCACTTACCATGAGTTGTTGTCGCATAATCAAACGATGACTTCAGACAGGTACTATAGTTCGTTAGAAAATTTGGAGGCAGCAATAGACCAGAAGCGACCCGGATTGGTCAATCATGAGGGCGCTTTCCTCCAACAGGATACCTCCAGACCACACGTATTCTTGGCCACTCGTAAAAAATCAGTATAACTTGAGTGGGATGTCTTACCACATTCCCCATATAGCCCGGACATAGTACCACCAGGGTACCACTTGCTTAGGTTTCTGCAGAACTCTTTGATTGGAAAATCGTTCAATCTGGTGGAGGACTGCAGGAAGCACCAGAGAGTGTTTTTCGATTTTAAGACTGGAACCTTCTATGAAAGTGGGATACTGAAACTTACAGGAAGATGGCGAATCCTTACTGAACAGAATGGAGGATATATCGTTTGATCACTGGGTTTCTCCTTCTAGAAATTTTCCCTCAAAGGTGAATCAAAAATCGGCGGAGATTTTTCGGTTAACCCAATAGTATGAACCATGTTGTGATAGATGAACTACACGGAGTTTGTTATTCTCTGCGGCCGACGGTGCTCCAGGACGCTTGAAAGCAGTGTTCGCAGTGAAGGAATGGTTTCTGAGATTTCTTCTAGAATGAACCTGTCACCTGCATGGATAGCACAAGGGACGCTGTCGGGTCGGATTGGGAAACGGCTTGGATAGGGCGTAATAAGGGCCTTGAAATCGGCTCGACCGACGTACACACTCAAAGGTGGACGAGCTCTCACGGCGTTGTAGAAGCTGTAAAAGTTGTATCATTCGCACCGGACGCACACCTTGCACGAGGGCAGCTCACTTTAGCCTGGTGTGTGCAACAGCACAGACATTCGAGCAGCTTGCCTGAATATCCTTTCCATGCAACTTCGTGCGATCAGACCACAAGAGTCAGGATTAGAAACGAAAGGCGGTCATGCAAACAGCCCCTGTCCGCTGATTATTCAAGAGCAGCGTTCGCCATTACACGAATGGTGCTGAGTGACCACGAGACCACCTTTTAAGGTGAGGATTGACTTCGAGACTTAATGGAAACGGACAACTAATAAAAAAATGTGGTAGAACGTGATCAAGAAAAAAGGACCTCGCCTGAGTTAAAGTATCGACACAAAATGTCGTTGATAGACGGAAGTGGAGGCGGCTGATAATAACTGCGGCCCTGCGGCGGCGCGCGGTCAAGGCCGACAAGAAGAAAACTTGAAACACCCACGACTTGAATTACACGTTTTTGCTGGAATTAGCTAGCGGAGATTGAGTGCTACCCAACTTAACATAGGTAGTGGCAAGTCAAATTGAAACCATTACTACCATACGGGAGATCATAGGGGATTGTAGATAATATTAACTTGCTTTTATCAACCGAATGTCGCGTGTGTGAGGAGCAAATTTCTCTGCAGGATCGTGGGAAAACGTATGTATTCTATTTGATCCATCTTGAGCGACTTGTAATACTTCCACGTAATCCGAAGAAAACTGCAAGAATGACAACAGGGTGGGCTGTTCACGGCGACATTCCCTATTAAACTTCTCAGATTGGAAATCATTGTGTGAAGGAACACATGTGACCCTGAAATGATCATTAATTTTCAAATCACTACTATTTTTGGCACCTCAATTTCAATCGAATTAGTTCCGTAAAGTACTTTACTAAATGAGCCACTCTTTTCTTCCTCATCCAGAGTGTAGGAATCTAGCAAAGATTTCGCAATCCCAATTTACATTTATGCGATAGAGGGACAATCCTTTTGAGTTAAGAAAAGGAGGGGCGGAACCTCTGGAAAGGCTGCAATTTGTCAATTGTTAGCAAAACTGTTTTGCTAGTGTTCAGCGCACATTTCGTGGGGAAGCAAAACGAACAGATGTAATAAAAATGCTATACTTAAGCAATATCTGGTAGTTCATCGCTTTACCTTCTTCATCAAGCTTTACAGCGGTGTCGGTCGCAGTGATATGATTATACCGGTCGCATCGCCAGATGAAGCGATGCTTTCCTCCTTTTCCTAATAACCTTGATTATGCAGAATTGATGACTTGCTCATCTATACCGGTTACTGATATCTTAACAGCTTTATGCTTTTGGGAACAACATAGAAAAGGAGGATGGCGTCTCTCTAGGAGGCAACATCAATCCTCTTCAGCCGATCTCACTCTTCCCATGATGAAATGTAGCTAAGCAAGGGACATGGTTCAAAAAAGTCTGTTTACTTTTCATAGGTGTGTGAATGATATATTAATATTAGGGTGACCGGGAAGTTCTGAGAAAATTTTGCCTCTCTATCCTGAAAGCATGTTGCTCGCGAACGTGCGGAACAAGGACTATGGATTCGATAGCAGTGAGAGGGGCATTGTTGATAGATCAATAGTGTAGCTGATTGGTATAATATTTGACATTCGGCGCAAGTAATTGTCGATCGAACCGATGTGCCATCGATACGACTGCCGGGGCCTTCTGCTTCTCCATTACGAAACTGCTGGCTTCAATACTCAGGATTGAAATGAGATGTGGTGAGTGATTGATAGCAGTGACCCTCTCTTGTCACTTATCGTAAACGGCACAATCGCTCCCTCTGAGATGAGATTTGCTTCATCGAAAGTAGTCAATGCGAACGTCCACTGTCCTAAAATACAGACACCGTTCTGACTTCTCGTCAGAGCAATCCTGTTGAAAAAGGGAGGATTTGAAAAAGACGATCTCCACTTCCTAATCCATCGTTCACGACGTTCCAGGCAGAAGCCGCCTTTAAAGCAGGACTTTTTTCGAATATAGCCCTTTCCTTGGGGAGCAGGAGCTAGAGTGCGAGTCAGTGTGTGTCAGAAGCTCCTCGACTGTAAGCGAACAACAATAGCAAACGACTTCATTACGGCTGAGGGTGAAAAGTAAATGTCCTATGAAAATCCCCACAGGAAATCTCATTGCCCTACCAGCGGATGTAAGGCCACAGCCCGCTATAAAGCGAGGCGCTTACGCCAAGAAAGACATGAGAGCATTCTTCCACTGCACGACCTGGCGTTTTACTGGGAAATCCTACAAGAGAATCCTGCGGTAAACGCAAAAGACTATTATAGGCTGAAAGAGGTGGTGTTCCGAGCCCCCAACTCTCACCGAAGCACCGTTTCTCACCGATTACAAGGAAATTTTCCAGTGAGGTGCTCGACCACCCCGCAAGAGGACGTGGAAGAATTAGTGGGAAATACTTGGTATAACCTTACCCACTCCCTCCATATTCACCTGAGCTCAGCCCATATGACTGCCACACTTTCTGAAGCCCACAGGTCTGCTCTATAGGTGAAAGATTCACCAACTGCCGAGAAGTCAAAGGTTATAAATGAATGAATTGCGTTACAGCTCCAACTTCTCCTTTACTTTAACCTCGGTATGGATGGTTCTGGTTGAAATACTCTTGTGCCGTGCGAGGTTGTTAGGGGGAACATTTATTAATCACAACGGCCTGACATTTCGACGTTCTCGTCGTCTTCAGAGCCCTAAAGCAAATCGAGACATTTGCACAGTATCCAAAAAGCGCATCGCTCAAGCGGATATGAAATCCGCTGTCGCCACAAGCGACTGTCAGTTGCGAATGAGACTTATTGGCTGTCTCCCTCATACTTGTGATAAGGAAGATCACGTTATAATGCTACTGAGTCACAAGTTGCAGTGCGGTATATATGGCAAGAGATCGTTGGTTATGGACGGGCACTCATCTCTAGCATTTATTTTAAGATTTCTTCGGAAGATCCAGAACGCCTCTAATGTATTTCTCGCCGGAATCTCCGTCTCCTGCGCTAATATCGTGCACTTAACTCCGAAACTGTTGCCGTTATGCTCCTCAATTTTATGCCTACGAAGCGCCGCTATCAGCCTGCCACGCCTCATATTAGCTAGTGTTCTTTTATTCGTATGGCTAGTTGTCTTCCCGTTTCTCCGATGTATGCCGACCCACATGTCCGGCATTCTATCTGGTATATCACGCCTATCAAAGTGCAATCACCTGTATTTCCGTAAGGACATATCATGTAATCTTTCGTTATGCACTGCTTGTCGTAGAGCGTATTCCGAACTAATAACTGCTTGACATTGTTATTAGGAATATTCACTAATTGTACAACATCTTGCAGCCCAGCTCCGAAAATGCTCCGCTGCATAGCATTGCTGACTTTACCGGAGATGAAGGGAAGACAATGGTAACTGATTCTGGGGTGTAGCACGCTGCGTATTAGTGCGAGATTTTCTATAACCTTGTGAATCCGTATAACCGTTCACAGCAGCTATCTCACAAGCTAAACGCCGGGATTCGAGTCGTTCAGCTTCACCCGTGCAGACACTTGATGCTGTTGCTAACAACGCCACTGGTACTTTGACCTGAGTAAACTGACTGAATTTCCTCAAAACATTGCTGGTCCCTATAATGCATAAACATAATACATAACCAGGTCGAATCAAATACTGAAAAGCAGATTCCTTCGATACACGGAGATACACTTGAGTTTAAAAAACACATGTTCATGAGAGAAATAGCAACTACAGTACTCGCCGTAAGAACTCAAAAATTTACGAGAATACCGCGAGTTCGCCTTTTCGTTATAAATAGCTTCAAAATGAAGTAATCGAGAAGAAAAAATACCGTTGAACTCAGCTAATCGAGCTCTACAAGCTGATTCCCTAAAATGTTGAAAATGCATTATTGCGGATTGCGCCGTGCACTTGAGCTTTATCCGAAAGGTGATTGCATGCACATGGGGTGCACATTCTAGTGCTTGTAGAGGCTCATTGTTCCCTAAAGGTGATCTGTTCAGAATTTGTTTAGTCTCCATCGTTCCTTTTTTGGTTTGGAAGCTGTAGATAAGTGCATCTACGGTCTCTGCAGTCAACACTCCTCTTTACTGGTTCCATAGAGAATATGACATAAATTTACGGCGAAATAACGGAGTCGTTTTTTTTTGGCAATTTCCCATTTCTGGAGAAAACTTTCTATGGGATCTGAGGAGATGGTGTTGAGGTACTCCACTGTCGTAGACATCTCTTTATTGTCTGCAAGTCTCTAATGGCACACCCTACGCACGCATGCGGCCGGGTACTGTAGTGGCGGGAATTTGGAAGCCTTTAAATGACAATTATTTGAAGGATGATTAGATCTGCTGGTGGCGGGGTACTGAAGTGGCGAGAATGGGGTTGGATCGATTAATGATTACCTACTTTAGTGGGGGGGGGGGGCGTAAGATCTGCAGGGGATGGAGTACTGTAGTGGCGGGAAAGTGGGGCAGTCGAATGAGGGTTCTGAGGCTTTATGAAGGGGCGGTGGTGAAAAGGTGGGAGGAAGGGGGCTTGAACAATTGTTTGAGTGGGAGCAAGATCTGCAGGAGGCAGGCTACTGTAATGGCGGGAGCCCCATGTGCATGCAATCACCTTTCGGATGGAGCTCAAGTGCACGGCGCAATCCAAAACAATGCATTTTCAACATTTTAGGGAACTAGCTTGTAGAGCTCGAGTTCAACGGTATTTTTTTCTTCTCGATTACTTTATTTTGAAGCGATTCATAAAGAAAAGACGATAAAGACGCGAATTCGCGGTATTCTCGTAAATTTTTGAGTTCTTGCGGCGAGTACTGCACAATGGGTTTTATAAGCATAAGGC
Organism: Haemonchus contortus; assembly: GCA_000469685.2. Classification (NCBI taxonomy): domain Eukaryota; kingdom Metazoa; phylum Nematoda; class Chromadorea; order Rhabditida; family Trichostrongylidae; genus Haemonchus; species Haemonchus contortus. The sequence continues at coordinate 22,340,842 of LS997567.1, read as the reverse complement.
CATCTGGCATCTTTAGGATAAGCAGCCAAATGCTTACGTTTTGAGCACTTCTATCGGCTTTACCACTTTGAATAATCTCCATATTCATTGGATGAACCAACTTCTGCCTTAACATTTTTACGAAAAGTTTTCGGTTTTTGCACCTTTCATAGTATAAGGTCACCTTAGGAATTTGAAGAAATCAATGATAATGACAAAAGAAGCACAATTAACATTCAATGGGCCTTTGTTCTAGCCCAAGATCGAATAGCCTCCGTGGCATACTCGGAACAAGTCCTCGAAGTACTTCACTGGAGATTTCATTCCAAGCTTTAATTATCGCCTGCTTCAGCTCTTATGTTGTATGGAGCTGACGGTTGTTCACAGAAATCAGCTCTACAATGATGCCCCACAGATTTTTCGTCGGATTGAGATCAGGACATAATTAATTCTCTGTCGACAATGTGCGCTATAAATCAATTTGCATAGACTAACACGTTGGCGACCGCAGCCTTTTTTGACCGCGCGCCGTTTAGGACCAAGCCATTTCACTGCGTCGTTTAATGTTGTTATTTAATATTGTTTTTTAACATAAGTAAGTTACAAAAATATTATCGCTTTTATCCTGCGTCCCGGCATCGGTACGCATTGTCCCTGCGAGCCAAAAACGTGCGGGACGCATGGTCGCCCACCTGTTAAAGATTGAAAACGGGAATATATAGATAACAGAACCTTGGTTCTATGCTAACTTCGAGTTGTTTCATAAAAATTCGCTTCTCTATCTTTGAATTTTAACTTTTTTGAATATTTGGTCGGCACCATCTGAAGACTGACGAATACACTCGGAACGTTCCTTGGTGTGAACATGTTTTTTTGAGAAGCAATCTTAACGATAAATGGTAGTTCAAAAGCATTCCACTGGACTTGCCAGATAAGGTTTTATACCCACATATGCTAAGAAGAAAGCACCTTCGATAATGCGATGATCTCAGCAGTAACATGCTTCAGGAGTTCGTAGGATGAGTGCGATCGGATCGTTAAGTCATCAATGACGAATTGCTGCAAGGCTTAAACTTATTGGAGTCAATCATTATGTTCAAGAAGTATATGGCAGCGAAAGAATGACCAACTCTCTCGTCAGCTAAGTCGGTGGTATGAAATTGGTTGTCAGGAGTGCTGAACCGACTTGACGTCTGAGTAATACACATGAATAACAAAAATAAAACATGTCTCATGAGCAGCATAAGAAAATGAACCTGTCGACGCCGTGAGACAGGAATGGCGATGGGTGCAGTCGTCGTGATTGAAGTCGAAGCCGATGTCAAGATAAGCTCGTCTTCTCCACCCTGAGAACATTATTGTAAACATTTAGACAACAGAGGCCTTGCTCAACTTGAATGGAAGCAATGTCCACATCTGTGACCGTGATCTCATATACTCACGATTATGTGTTTTACCTAATGGAAGCCTGTCTAATCCTGGCTCCAGCAAAGCAAAGAAGCTTTTCCAACAAAAGTTCCTAAGCCTCACTGACTGTTGCCTTCACATGAACATAAAATGACTGATCAACACCTAAATTCTGAGAATGTTTTTCTCAAAATAATGATCGTAAGGAGAACTTCGGACCATCTTAATCTTTCTTTAGTATGAAAGCCATTGCATCATTTCATTTTTAACCATACATGTCCCCAGAGCAATATTACGGACGGACGCATGTAGAAATACAAATCAAAAATCCAGACAAACTTGTCGTAGTTTATGACATGCCCTCCCCTTGCTGAAAGGTCCTTACCTCGACCGAAAATGAAAGTCAGCATCATGAAACCGATCGATGAATAGAGTAAGGGGCACTATTGCACTACTACCCCCAGTGGGGGTGATATGGGTCAAAAAATTTTTTCGCTGAAAACTTGCACCAGGGGGGTTATCGAGGCCGCTGATCACGAATTTGGCATCCATTTCTGGCGCTGCGCCAAATTTGCACCAAGGGTGTTTTCACCAAATTCGCTGTAAACTTGTATATAGGGGTTATCCGAGGTCCTGATCATATCTATAACAAACACTATCCATTTTCATCAAACGTTTTCTTGCAAAAGCGGGTCGGCTTATTGTCCACTGACTTCTGCCGTCTTCACAGTTGGGAATCAAAGCCAACGTGAGCAATAGCACCAAAATGCCACCTACTCGCCCGTCGAACTACACAGGTCCTCGCTAAGTAATCACAAACATATGTAACAGTTTATTCAGGATCGTCCTTGCTCTCTTGTTCTGACCAGCTCTGCGACTTCAAATGTGGTCCTGAGAGGGCCGTTAAGTTAGCTCACGAAGCATGTCGAACTCGTTCAGCAGGGGTATAGTGCTGCTCCTGGTCCCAGAAGTTGTACAGGGCCTCACGTCGATCTCCAAATTGTTTTTTCCACGAGAACTCTTGAATGTAGCCTTCATATCGAGCGTTGATAATGCCCTAGCGTCGCTTATCCACTTCCTTGTATTTCTGCCAGAGTGACTCAACATGCTGAGTATGTGCTCCAGTTCTGGGATCGACAAAGTTCAACTGATGGTTGATTGGAGGTGTCTGTATCCGAGGGGCAGGATGGAAGTTTGATAGTAAGCTCTCTAGCTGTGGCTGAATATGGTGGTCCCAGGTCTTATGTACTTCGTGATGAGACGCAGAAGTGTCTACGCACCCAGCGTCCTCGGTTGTATTTGTGCCGAGTAACCAGGGTTCCGTCGATTACCGCTTCACATTCGGATCCTCCGATGATTCCTTCTAAAGTGTTCTGCGCACACGTCACGGAAACATTTCCCCCACTGAACAACGGTACGAGGATTCATGTGAAGCTCGTATGCTTTGTCTTTCACCTTTCCCATGTCGTGGAGCCAGAAGAAGGATAGAGCAAACACAGCCGACTCGCCGAGGTTGGACTTGGCGAAGAATGAACCTTTTCTAGCAGGAACGTAGTAGACCTTCGTTTCGTTCGTCGGCCCAGTACGGCACGATCTTCGATTACACACCCAGCCATTGTGGTGCTCGTCGTTCCTCGGCGACATGGATCCTTGGCACGATGGGCATAACGGTGTAGACATTAGCCCCATAGATCACAGCCAATCCTGGAACTGCAGGTGATCAATTTGGAGTTTTTCGAACACATCCTTCAATGAGAAATCCATCAACTGCTGCTGGCGATTGCGTTGTCTCAAAACGCTGAGAGCCATTGCTTCACTTTGGTAACGAAAGGGAGAAATGAATCTACGGCTACTCATGCCGATTCCTTGGCTGCCTGCAAGCGTGAAATGCTTCTGACCTCATTTCGATTTCATTCTGTCTGCTCGAGAGGTCTTGTCTGCTCGAGAGGTCTGAAGCGCAGTCTCTAAGGTGCCCTCAGGTAATTGGGCTCAACCTATCATCAAAGAGAGCTACCCGTTTCACAAAGAATGCTATATTCGTAAACAGCGCCCTCGATAACCCCTATATACAAGTTTACAGCGAATTTGGTGAAAACACCCCTGACGCCAACTGGCGGCAAATTGGCGCCATTCGGCGCAGCGTTAGAAATGGATACCATATTCGTGATCAGCGGCCTCGATAACCCCTCTGGTGCAAGTTTCAGCGAAAAAATTTGTTTGACCCATATCACCCTCCACTGGGGGTATAATAGTGCAATAGTGCCGAGTATATAGCATGAAATCGCAATTTTTGTAGTTTGCTCTTATCACTTCTCATTCTTATTTCCGCTATCGAGTACATGATGCTGTATTTTGAAAATGTAGCGTACTACACAGTTGCACTGACTCATTTATTCATTTGGGTGAGCAAGATCCAATCGCTTCACAGAAGCAAACCAGAAAGATCTATCATTTGATTGTCAAGCATCCGGTGCAGCTGAGGCTTGGCGATTCTCACTAATGCTGCTCGGCAGCACCATTCGTGCCGTCTCTGAGTTTTCCACAGAAGCAAAACACAACTCATGCACGCGCACACTTCGAACTAGCTTAGTTCAATGCCGCGCGCAAACCTACAGGTCAACAACGGATTTGTCAGCGTAACCAGGGTTCTCAATTCATTAAATTCGTTAAAACATCCTACTATACAAGATGCGCCATAAAAATGGCAACAAAATAATTGGGCTACAAAAACCACAAATCATAGTGATACATGGTGGATTTCTGTAAACTATTCAATATTCATTGCTTCAACAAAACGAATCCACGGTTACTCAATGCAACCGTCTACTCTACCAATTATGGCTTGAAGGCACTTCAAGCACTCATCGGCGGCGGCACGCAAAGTCAAGTTTTCATCGACCATCAGTCCATTAAATTGCGGTCCCGGAAACCGAAGGCCAATAGGAAACAGGGATGAAATCGCGAAAGTTTTCTCACTACAAATCGTTATTTTTCCCGTTTGTGAGCGGGTGTTCCGGGGATTCCAGAATGTAATTTCAAGATATGTATTGTAAGATACTCTCGATCTTTACAAAGACGGCTCTCAGCAACATATTTCTGAAAATTCTTCTGGTAACGAAGTTTGAGAAAATGTTCTGATAAATTCGATATTTTTTGACAATAAGCGATATTAGTCTGATAGTAAAGATTACAGCCAACCCATTAAGGGAAAGGGAAATGGCCACGAGAAACGATCTAACCCTTACCACCGTTTTCAGCATTTGAGCACCAAAACAGGAACGTGAACAGAGGTATACTGGAGATATAAGACGATATTTAAGAAGCTGTTGCCCTGTATGTATGTGTATGTATGTATGTGTATGCATATATGTGTAAGTACATATGTATGTCTATATATGTGTGTATATGTGTATGTATATATGTATATATGTGTATGTATATCCATGTACGTATATGTATGTATATGTATGTGCATGTGTATGTGTATGTATGTATTTACGTATTGTAAGCGGTAGCATTTCTAGTTGAACGGTCAATGAGAGCAAGGGTTGAGTCATCCGATAGTTTGCAGCTAACCTACAAGCTTACAGATCATCGCGGAGAAACGAGGCGGCGAACAAGGCAACATTGGACCGACGACGAAGAGGAGCCGAGAGAGTCATTCCAGGGCGAACCGAGCCGGGCAGCCTCGGGCCCAGGAGGCGCTCAGTGTACGACTGATTGTTACTGTACTGTACTGTATTATTCTGATATCTATAGTAATAAAGGTTTAGCTGCATGATATTACACACTCGCAGGGATCTGTCAGTAAGCTTTACCTGAGAGCTATAACTGGTAGCAGCGCGGTCTTTCACCAGCCAGGCTCGAGTAAGTCCTTTTTTCATTTCTGGTACCAATCGAACTTTACGCTTGCTTTTTTTGTTTTTTTCGAGCTTGTCGATCGACTCTTGTTCATAGTACAGTAACGCTCAAAAGTCTCCGGCCAAAGCTTCTTCAACCGTACTTTTCACTCGTAACTCCTTGTATATCGGATGTAATCATGCGAAATTTTAATATGTGTAGCATGGAAGTATTGTGAATACTTACCGCTATTAGCCTACTATCTGATCATGTTAAAGATATACTAAATAGCTTAAACTCAAAGTCAACTGGAAATATGGATGGTGGTCCTTCTAGAATCTCTTTCCTTTTTGCCATGTCTAAAGTGTACGAGCACTAATGCCGAACTCAGTGGAGGAGAAAAACGCACATTAGGTGCGAATAACTGCAGGCGTCGCTAACTTTGCTTTTAGCGAAGTCTACTACCGGAGTAAGTATTGCTCCTACAAGGGAAGGACACTAGGTCGCAGTGGCCATTCAAGATGAAACCGCACGGCTATTGCTGGGCTTCCCTCTTTCTTATGGTGACGCGAAGCGTACCTCCGTGAAATTTTCGTGCAATTGTAATACTTGGAGCGCCCTATGGCCAAATAGTCAATTTTCGCGCAAACCCCGCCTCTGTGAACAAGGTCCTGTCCTGTCACCTATACTAAATGTTCCCATCCTGTCGCTTGCACTCCTGCGAAGTTTGAACGCTCTAGGGCCAAATTGACAATTTTCGCGCAATCCCCGCCCCCTATGGACGGAGTCTGGTCCTGCTACCTACAGTGAGTGTTCCTACCCTGTTCCCTTAACTCCCACCAAATTTGAACGTTCTAGGTCCACAGAGACAGGAGTTATGAATTTCCGGTCAGACACACACACATACACACACGCACACAAACACCAACAGACACACTTAGCCGATTATATAAGTAGGATGTATACCGCAGCAGGTGGTTTCAAACGCCTATCTTAAATCTGTGTTCTAATCCAGCGAAACGATTCTGGGAACAAAATTACGGGACCAACGCCTCCCTGTGTTATACCACTGCACTGAACGGATCACCGAGTAGAGCAACGGTGGCCTAGCGGCTAGTGTAGTGGACTGGGAGGCATAACATCAAGGTTCGATTTCATGATGCATGCGCTTGCTTTGCTTCTCAAACGCTTGCAAAACCTCACAAGGATGGCGATTTATGGACAAAACTTCAGTCTCGGACGGGACTCGAACAACACGTCCGAGACTGAAGTTTTTTTTAGCAACAACAAACACACCAGCAGACACACTTAGCCGATTATATAAGGCGTAGGGCCAAATTGAAGGAAGTTTTGTCCATAAATCGCCATCCTTGTGAGGTTTTGCAAGCGTTTGAGAGGCATTTCACGGAAAAGCGAAGCAAGCGCATGCATCATGGAATCGAACCTTGATGTTATGCCTACCAGGCCACTACACTACCGCTAGGCCACCGTTGCTCTACTCGGTGATCCGTTCAGTGCAGTGGTATAACAAAGGACAAGTACGGGTTCGAGTCCCGTCCAAGACTGAAGTTTTGTCCATAAATCGCCATCCTTGTGAGACTTTCGCATCGCGTACTGCGGCGATATAACAGCAGTTAACAAAACACCAAGTCAAAACAAGTTATAACTAGTAAAGCTTTCGGCTTAACGGTTCAGTGCTGGTATTGGCCGACCGGCTCAACACGTTGTACGTGTGAGTGTTGATAAGCTATGGCATGTAAGCCGTTAAGAAGGTGAGGGCAAGCGGGGTTTCGGTAGTGTAAGGGATAAGAGCACGGTCCCCGGAAAGGACAAGTACGGGTTCGAGTCCCGTCCGAGACTGAAGTTTTGTCCACAAAGCGCCATCCCTGTGAGACTTTCGCATCGCGTACTGCGGCGATATAACAGCAGTTAACAAAACATCAAGTCAAAACAAGTTATAGCTTGCAAAACCTTTTTGGGCTAAATGTTGGGCATCCACAAGGCGTCCTCACGATTTAGGACTTCGGGGAATAGCAAACCATTTATTTATTCACCTCAACTGACCGAATATATATGTACGCCTCTCTACCCCGAACAGTTAAGATGGTGTTTCGAAATCTTCGGCAGCTCCCTGCACTTACGGTAGACGGCGGTCGCATGACTCATCCGACCACATCTCTCCTTGGGACGGTCCACACATGCTAGTAATACTGTCAGCGCTTTCGAAGCGGCGGTCCAAGTTAACTGGCATTGTTGAAAAAATATTGTAGGCCAATAGTTTATCGCTTTGTATGTACATATGGTTATCCGCTGATTCTATTCTTGAGGTGAACGCCCTTCCAAGAGGCCCTTTCATGTGGTAAGCGTGGTGGTGCGGTGGAGCATGATACCACGGCTGTACTCAAAACCCTTTATTCGCCTACGACTTGCTCTGAAATTGTCTCCTGTGGGTCTTCATTAATGATTTGAAGCGGTATCCAGTGGAGATGGATGTCGTGCAGTGGGACTCTTCTATTAATTTTATGACAGCTTATCCTTCCAACTTATCTGTCAATCTCCATAAATAGGCAGATCGGTTCCCTTGTTTCCCACGCTCGAAGAGGTACGGCTTCTTTTGAGAGCCAAACAATAGAAGGCTACGGACCTCCTACCACCGCCATAAAATTAGAGCTTCTGGGCCAGATCACAAAAATCATCATTACTATATCTAAAGCGCTCTGTCTGTCCGTTTGTATGGAAATTCGATATAGCCTGAAGAAACACCTGGAGAACTAGGATCAGGTTTGGAATGGATTGTGCATGAGGTAAGTGCAAGAGAGCACATGTGAGCCTAGCCGAGCTCCGTCCCAAGAGACGGGGCATGCGCCGGAATTAGGCGGAGTCGTGGGCAAATTCTACTCATCCGGTCTCATAACTGTCCAGACGCCGGGAAAAAATGTGCGAAGGTGAGGGATGGGTTAACAATTAGAATATAGGAAACTTACCGTCGGTGGGCGGAGCGTTCTCGCAGTGGGCGGTACTTTCCACAGAGATTCATGACTCGATTCAGCGAAGGCGTCGAGGCCAGGAAAAAAATAAAAAGTGTGAGCAAGGCCTTATGCATGCAGGGCATGGGTAAGCTTAGCGAAGCCCCGCCCACGATGGGCGGGGCGCGCGTAGATACGAGAGGCACTTTTCAGAAATGAATGCAACTTTGCATGGAAACGCGCTAGAATGTTGGAAAAAAGTGGTTGGAGGTAGTGGAACAAATGTGGTCAAATCCTAGAGGTGGACGGAGTTGGCACCAAAGTGGGCGGAGCTTAGGTCGAACATTTATAACTCTATCCAGAAACGTTCTGGGATGCAGCAAAAAGGTGTTAAGGTGTAAAACAACAAATATGGTCAAATACCAGAAGTGGGCGGGGTTGGCACTAAAGTGGGCGGAGCCTAGATCAAAAATTTAAGTCTCTTCAGATGCGTTTTAGAAGGCAAGAGGCGCCTGTAGGTAGTGAAAGTATTGTGGTTCGAAGTCTGAAGTGGGTGGGGTTTGCGAAGAGGAGGGCGGGCCTGAGATCAAGAATCCATACGTCTGTCCTTCCCACTAACCCTGACCACATAGGTGTACAACTAGGGAATGCCATTAAACTCTTTCAAAAATCAGGCTATAAATTTTTTTAAAGTTGGTATTCATGATTCCACACACAGTAGTCCCTTCTACACAAGAGCAAATGCACTACATTAGCTTCAGACCTCATGAAATAATTTTACAATAGCCCCAATAGCACACGTGCATACCCTGCAGAGACGTGCAACTCCTTACAACTACTCAAAAGGGCTGTCCTTTCGAAGTTAGTGTTCATGGCCACGCACAGCCTAAATTACACAGTTTCTTCGACTACATGGACTGCAGAGGTATTTGATTTGGATACATCGGAGGCCTCTCATGACCACACACAGCCCAATCCAAAATATTTGTTAATTAAGAGTCAGAAAGGGTTGAAGTTATTGCTTGATTAATCCCCGTCGTCCCTGCTGAGGAATATTGTGTATACAGAAGTGTTGCTTGATAAATTAATATACATGTTTCAAAATCAAAGGCTATGTATACCATGCTAATACTCCAGCCGAGCTGGAAAAACTTTCTATTACACATCAAACACCCTTCTTGAACTGCTTGCCCGTCAGTACGGATTTTTGTGATCTAGCGAAAAAATTTCATGTTTCCCATGAGACAAAAAAGAATGATGGTGAATGATGGTACGGAAGTGTCAGGGAATGGGCGACTCAGCTGATAAAGGTCTATAATGAGAATCAGAAGCTCATGTGGCTCCGTCCCTCATGGTTAGAGCCCCCAGCGCACGCGATAGCGTGCGTAGCTGACTGGTGAAGGCTACATCTCACTTCCTAATCTCTATATCCCCACAAACGTACGAGGTTTCTTTCTCGAAGTCACGGGTCCATCGTCGCTGTTCTCATCAGGCGAAAGAGGATCATTGCGATCGCATTTCACGGACTCGATTTCCTCGGAAAGAATAACGGGATTGTTTTCATAGCATCGAGAAGTACGGTTCGAAAGGTCTTTATTACAGCTTCTCCCTGAAGGTGCCCACGTTATCCTGCAAGAACGAAAGTTCTCCATTAAATATGATGACACCACATTCGGCCAGAAGATTCGCTGGTAATACGTCGAAAAGCATTTGGTCAGATGAATCATTTGGATCCTTTCTCCTTGAAGCCTCTTGAGCCCATTTCGAGCATATGCTTGGAATTATTCTGCTGAAGCTTCCCTCGAAATACCTCTCCAGTGTTCTGAAATTGTGAGGGAGCCCTGTATATGCCCAACATCGAGCCCAAAAACGTTTTGCAAGCGTTTAAAACGTATTTCATGGAAAAGCAAATCGAGAGCATGCATCAAGGAATCGAACCTTGATGTCATGCCTATTAGTCCACCACACCACCCGTTAGGCCACAGTTGAACAGGTAAGGGTTTTGCTCGGCACGGTGATCCGTTCAGTGCAGTGGTATAATACAGGGAGGCATTGGTCCCGTAACTTTGTTCCCAGAACGTTTCGCAGAATTGAAACACAGATTTGAGGTCAGCGTTCGAAACCACCTACAAAGGTATACATACATCTCGTCTTGAATGGCCACTGCGCTCAAGTATCCTTAACTTGTTAGTTATGTAGATATTGCTGCTTGTAATCAAATAGTGTTGGGTAGTGTGAAATATGCCCTACTTAGAGGTATAGATATCGCGCGATTGGGTCCATTAAGAAAATGTTATGAACGAAAAAGCGTCAAAGTGTTTGGCCGAAGACTTTTTAGCGCTATTGTATGTCTTTGAGCGCTGCCCCCCATTGTTTAGCCCAAAGGGGCATTTTTCTGATTCAACTCCTTTGCCGGCAGGGGGTGTTCAGAAGCATCGCCGGAAACAGCTGAAGTGAAATTTTCCCCCTGATTCCCTTCTTCATCGTCCTCTTCTTTTTTTGGCTTCCCGTCTTCTTTACCGCCTTGGCTCTTCCCTCCTTTATGGGCATGCCTCCAACCTTTTTTCCTTCCACTTTTATTATTTTTTTCACCTAGTCAAGGTGTCATCCATCGACATCGGATCTCGTCTCAGTTGCTATTCACATCATGCATCCATATTGGTGATGAGTTAACTTTCACGAGCAGCTGTCAGCCCGTATTGTAGAGTATAAGGAGCCCTGTATGTCCTGATCTGGTAGAATAGTGTGCATTATAAGGAAGAGAACAGTTCCGATAGCCCCAAGCAGTTCAAGCAGTTATGTCACCAGAGTAATACGTGTAAAGGAGGTCGTGATGTGCACCCTCCTAGTAAATGACCGCCAGTCTAGGGCTTAGGTTATCCCAAGCACCAGAACGCTCTTTTTGGAATACACTCTGATTGTTTTTGGGATTTCCTTCATTTCCTTGCCCGTTTTATTGACTCTCCGAGAGAATTTTCACTGCTACTTCCAGCTCTTCTCCCTTCGCTTCTCTCTGCATCTCATTGCCGTTTTGGCTACGCCTGTTGGCTCTCCTCGCAGCTTTTTTGCCAATCGCTCGGGCTTATTGCCCCTTGCATCAGCACGCAGCGTAACTTTGCTCGTCTTTGGTCGTCTTATCGTAACGCTGTCATTTGTGAGGTATCAACTATTCTCAGGGTTACTGGAACGGTGCAAAGCTGCATAATTGTAATAGGACGCGCATCGCCTAAGCTCGAGTGAGAAAGGATGAGGCCGTTAGCGGTTCGTTCCTAATTTTTAGGCTCGAGTCTTCAGTTTTTTTGGGTTCTCACCACACACCCTGTCCGCGGGCCGTCATTTCGAGCCAGTCGTTTTCTCATGCTGTAAATGTCTCTAAAGGCGTACTCGCCGTGCCTATTGCTTTTGTGCTGCTTGTTTTCAGGCGATGGTATCTATCGAGCTTAGCGTGGGAATGTTCTGAGATCGGCGCTATTTCCGTTCGGCGAAATAAATGCAACATCGTTACCAACATTCCTTCAAAGCCTTCTTGGGTAATTCACACTAGCTGGTGATCTCCGCCCTTTACTTTTTTTGTTTAAACCAACATTTTTACATTTCTCAATAACTCTCCATGATCATGATGATCCTCATGATGATGTTGATCCTCGATACATAAACCTGTCGGGTCCCCCCTCCTCATCTTCTCTCTTCATGCCTATCACCCGTAGCCTTGCCAACCCTCAATCTTCTCTCTCCGGGTTGGACCCAACTTTCTGATATCAAACCGTCGGAGATAGAGTCCTTCGTTTCGTCGGTGATGCCAGGCTTCGCGGATGCTCAGGACGACACCCTCTCCTCGAACGCGACGTCAAGACCCTGCGCGATGCCACTTCTTCGGTGATCACCCAGATGTCGCACGAGTCGCACGCCACAGCAGCCCTGCAGAATTAACGAGGTCAACACGGCGCTAACGGAGCAACCCAATCAGTACTTCGCTACAGTGGGCAAGCGCGTCGACAACCTTCCTCTGGTGGCAACACTCCAACCATGTCACATGGTCCCGCGTTCTTCCTTTCACGCGATACAACGAGGATGGTGCTCAATTTTCGACATGGTTACGCCTTCTCGAAGACATAATGCGTATGCGACTCACGACCCTTACCGAAGAGCAGCGAACTAATTTCCTAATCGGGCACTTAGAAGGCGTAGCTCGCGGAAAGGTGGAGGAGCTGGGCAGCGACGCACGGAAATCTTGTGGAATCGTACTCTCCCATCTGTGCTTTTTTTTGAGAGCCCCCAACAACGTTGCGAGGCTAGCCAGAAGTTATCCGGCTTCCGTCAAGAGTCGGGCAAGTATTGCACGGCATTCGCCAACAGGGTTCTGAATCTAGTCCGGACGGCGACATCGGGTCAAGATCTAGCAGCCCAAAAGGAAGAGATTCTTGAGGATTTCGTTGCATGTTTACGGGGAGGGGATGTTCGCTATTTCGTTGAATGAAGGAGCTCCACCACCTTTGAGCATGCCGTGTCAAAAGCCCAAACCGTCGAGCAACTACTTAGCGAAGCCGCGGCGGAACGTCCTATACACCCCACAACGTCCCCCGTCGCCATACAGGTTTGATCCCGAGGTGGTCAGGCACGTAACAGAAACCCGTTGCTTGAAGATGTCCTGCCACGCGGATCCAACGCTCCCGTTCCACGATCCCCAATTTTCCAATCGGGCAAAACAAATGGTCCCCTACATAGAATTCTCGCTTTGGATCCAGGCTTCACTGATTCAATTGCAACGGCCAAGGACATTTTGCAACAGTCTCACCCTCACCACGGGGCATCTGCTCATCGTCCCCCTACGCCATTCGTTTCAGCTGGACGGAAGATCAGCAACTCTCGGCGCTTCCCAGCTGCTAACTTGTTGTCGTTGACTTCACGTTTCAAGACTCCCGTATCGGAGAATTTTTTACAGTGCGCCTCCCCCAACCGAGCCCTTGAGCAAGGTCACCCATCTGTCGGCATCCTTCGAGGATACTCTACGACAACTCGCAATTCGCAAGCTCGCATTGAGGTTTTCTTGCAGCGGAATGATGTTCAATCAGCATCATCGCAAGCTCAAGCTCACGCTTCACCTCTTCTCAACGCTCGTCTCTTACTCTCCACGACTGTTTCTGTCTGCACCTCTGAAACTGAATTGTAGTCCTATGCCCGCAGCTCTTTGCAAGATTATCCGACATACAATGACGTAATCAGTCAACTTCTTCGGGGTCTAGAAGGAATCTCATCGGAAGACCAGTCTTGTGGTTTCGGAAGGGGAGTGCAGACAGATGACATAGCACCATCGCTGTGTTCGGCGAGTTGGTGGCAACATCCGGCGTATGGCGTGCTCAGCATCCGGTAAATTTTTCTTATCTTTCTGCTCCTTTCGGTTGTTGTGTGGCCGCATGTTTAATACCACCGTTCACATCCGCCATTCGGTCGCCGGTAGGCGACTTGTCAGCGTGTTCCTACAAGGATGGATCTTGCACTCTGACGGATTGATTCCTGCTTATTTGGTCTCCGGATGTGGATGAAGAGTGCGCTTACATCCTCGTGTCCCGCCTGTCTGGCCAAAGGCTTGGCCTTCTGTGGACTGGCGAAGATAAAGATCTCGCCTTGTCGTGGTCCCACTAGTCCCTTGTGGTCGATTGCGCCAAGCAACTCGCCTTGACGGATCAAGGGTACACCATTGCGCCTACGCGGCGGCACCCCCGTCCCACCAACGTCGAAGTGGGCTTGGTGACTTCCAATCGGTGGTTGCCCACATTTCTTAGCGATCGAGGGTACCACAATCCTCGATGAGCACTCTTTTGCGTAACTCGCTGCAGGTGTTGTGGTGTCTGTCTTGACGACCCCTTTACACACCATATTGCTCGCTAAAATTGGTTCCTTTCAACGGAACCTGCTATGCCTTGCCTCGCATTGAGATCTCAGCTCTTGGTACAGTCTCGACTCTTCCGTCCTCCTCTCAACCGGTCTCTTTCCCGACAAACCCTCCTCTCGCACTATTTCACAATTTGCTGCTAACGAATTTCAGTGAAGCTTCAAGCAGTCAGCAACTTCAGGAACTATGGGCGGCTCGCAATCATTCCTGCCTCGTCGAGAATTTTTGACACGTTAGACTCTCATCAGAACCCGACAATGCGGCAGCTACCATGAGTCTGCTATCCTCTTATCCTTGTGTCTTCTCTTACCGTTTTGGTCCTTTTCTATTTACGATTATTGGATTTCCTTTTGCGGATTTTTGGTTACATCATCATCCACCAAATCCCTTGTCGTTCTATATCTTGGACTGTACGCTCCATCCTTGCACTAACGCTTCTTTAGCTTCGCCAACCATACCCCAGTCCACATATGCATCTACGCTTCCCCCGGCTGCTAACCCACTCCGCAGCCGTTCGAGCTGGATGTATCCCAAATCGAAATTGATACGGTCAATAGTTGGCCACCCCGCTCCTGTTTGGTCTTGTCGTTAACCAGTCATCGGCCCTTCTTGGTTACACAAATCCCCATTCGAGCCAATGGTGTGCACATGCTGGGTCTCGTGGACACCGGCGCCGGGGTCACCATAGCGAGTCAGCCCCTGCTTCCGCTTCTCGGGGTGATCCAGCTGGGGTCCTGCACGGTTCCGGCGGCAGTAGGCATTGTAGGGGTTCCGGTGAAATTTGTGGGCACCACGTTTGTTTCTCTTCAGTTCTCCAGACACTTCATTGACTACAAGGTCCACTTTACCGAGTCGGACTGCGTTCCTCGTGTTGCAGATGCTTATAACGTAATACTAGGCAACGACTTCTTGCAGGCTTCCTCATTGGTTTCTGAACTACGAGCAACGGGTCTTCCTCGAGACGACCCCGTCTCGATTCTTACCGCGGGTCCGAAGCATGCAATCCACAACAGCTCCTCGGCTCCCTTTTCACTCGTCGTCCGCGTGGCTTCTACGGTTGTTCTACCCCCAGCATCCGAAATCTTCGTGCCATGCAAGGTGGTCCGAGCTGTATACCAAATTTCCACATTACGGTGACAGGAATGTTGTCAACCAAAATTCCCCTCGCTGAGAGAATCAGATGGAGACACAGTTTCTGTGTGTCGTGCCTGTCAGCCGGGAGAGGGCGTGCACGCTCGGTGTCTGCATTCTCCTCCCTTCGATGTGCCCTCGTCAAAAGTGGGCGTGTGAACGAAAGGGTCAGTGGATTAGAGGGATTTTAACGTCCCGTGAACGTGTGATTTAGTAACCCCCTAGTGCCCCACTATCCACCCTCGTAGGTTTCACCCGGGATGCCATTCTGTGGCGTCGTATACGTGGCGGGTGTTTGGAAGCGCTTGAATGTGTTCGGGTTACTGTGTAACACATTCACGGGACGATTAAATCCGTCTTGTGGTCTACGGGTGTATGAAGGTAAAGGATTAAGGAGAAGGACATTTACCATTTCAAGCTGTTACCCTGCTGTAAAAGTATTCTTATAGTTGTACCGTAAAGTATTTTCCCAACCGATTAGAATTGTACCAATAATGATAAAGAGTTATCCAAGTTAATGTTTAACATCGAATACCACTACTGAACAAAAATTTAGACCGTTTAGCAAAGCACGGATGAACCATTATTATTATCAATGACGAATGCAAAAGACTTCGGATTGCGGTGAAATTTTGAGTTCCGAACGAGCCGAGAATAACAGCAACCTTTTGTACAACAGAATAGGCTATGCAGTAAAAACTTGATATGGTGTGATGGTTCTGAAGTAAAAATATATTACTGAGTATATCTTTATAAAACACTTATTAAGACATGAGGTACACGTGTAATCAAATGTACTGCGGTAGTGTGGCCAAGAGAGATAACGAGCTACTCCCTCTGCACTCTATCCTCTGCGCACTGAGATGCCTAATGAAGAGGGAGCAGAGAAAATGACAAAAACATGAGTGGCCGCCGGCGCGCCGGCGCACTGACGTAAAACGAATCAGTTCATATGCAAGAAATCTATGTACTTCTGTTGCATTTTATTTCGCGGTTTTACGTCAGTGCGCCGGCTCGCCGCCCGGCGGACAATGAAAGTACCAGTCACTCCACATGCGGTTGACAACACTCCTGTAACCCCACAATACTGACGGGAAGATCCGTCCCTTTTGAAGACGATATTATGATCGCTCCAGCGGTCTCAAAGACTAACCAGACTCGTCTGCTACTGAGTAACCCTACTGATACTCCCAAAATTATCTACAAAAACCGACGTCTCACATTAGCGCGACCGGTTCTGGAGCTCCCCAACGGTACCGTGCTCGAGCTTCGCCAGCGCTTTTAGCACTTTCTGTTTACCCATCGGTGCGCCGGAACCGAAAGCACCACCATCTACTCCATGGGCTTTAGATTTGCCACACTCCGATGTTACCACCCAACAACGTCAACAACTGCACGACCTTTTTACAGAATTCCAAGATCGTATTTCTAGTCATCTCACGACTTGGGCTCCTACGACCATACGCAAATGACTACCAAAAATACGTCGGAGATCGGAGATACCACCCTCTCGACATTGACCTACCAGGAGCTCGACGACAACATCAACAAACTTTTGGCAGCTGGACGGATCGTTGAGGGCGATACCTCTTGGTTCCACAACATGTTCTTGATCAAAAAGAAAGATGGGTCCCTGCGAGTCTGCTTAGACTTCTGCCCGCTCGACGATATTACCCCGAGATGAAGACTTGTGGGAACGAGTTGCTGGTGAAAGATACTATACCTCTTTTGACCTAGCTTCCTGATACATGCAAGTCTTGCTCTCTCCTAAAAGCGAAGCCAAATGCAACCCACCAGGGCATATATCAATTCGTTTATTTGCCATTCAGGCATCGTAACACAGAAGCCCACTTTTGCAGAGCGATGTCCCGTATTCTTTCAGGGCTGAACGACAACTGCTTGGTCTACCTCGATGATATCATCGTTTTTGACATTGTTTTTGACGCGCATTTATCATCCCTACGGAAAGTGTTGGAACGCTTCCGTACATACGATATCAAGGTCTCCGGCAAGAAACTAATCAGCATCGCCCCACCTGAGATCACCTTCCTGAGCACGAAGATTCAGACGCTTCCTACGCTTTAGCGGAACAATCTCCAAGCTGTTCGGATTTTACCAGCCCCACTATCATTGAGGCGGTTGAGGGCTTTCTAGGGATGGCCAATTTCTTTCGCAAATTCGTTTAAGACTTTGCCTCTATAGCAGGGCCTCTCTACGCCCTGTGCAAAAACAGTGTCCATTTCGATAAGGCGAGGCCAAAGCGGCGGTCTTCACTCTTCCAAAGGATGCATGATGAGCCGACCTTGCCTGGCCTTCCCCCAGGATAAAAAATTCATACTTCCTACGAACGGCAGCAAGGTAGCAGTAGGTGCGGCCCTAATACAAATCCACGACCCCAGCTCGCCCCCAGTGGCCAAAGGATACTTCAGCAAGACTTGTCACCGTCACAACAAAATGGAGCCCCACTCACATAGAGTTGTCCGTCATGATTAGCGCCCTCCGTCCCTCCGTTTTTTTTCGCCCACCATATACAGCAACAATACACGAGTGATATGTGACCATCAGCCATTCACTTGCCTCTTGCGGCACCGCAAGCTCCATAAAAATCTCACTCCTTGGGTTGTTGAGCTTAAAAGCTTTGACATAGCCCTAGAATATCACAAGGGTCCGTCCAACGTCGTAGCAGACCGTTTGAGCCGAAATGCTTCCCCAGATAATCAGTTCGTAGACGGCACTCCCGCCAGTGACGACGTCATCCAGTTTCCCCGGTGCGTCGTTCAACTAACACTTCACCGGCGATCAAGTACATCTACATCAGTGACTTTGCCAACCCCCTTATACATCCGCCCTTACGATGCCCTTTTAGCTCAGAAACGGAATCCTTTACGCAGCGACAACATGCATTTCTTGGACACAGGATCATTTCTACCCAAAGCATCTGCGGATATTCGCGAACTCCTGTCAATGAATTGACCACTGCATTCTACGACCGAACGGATGCCTTTACTATGCATGGCCTCACGCTCCGGTAGTTGAGTCAACCCAAGCGACCGCGCAGTCATATTCCTTCCGCACTCTACAGGAGGACCCATTTGTCTGGCTCTTCACGACAGTCCCTTGGCGGGAGAACATTTTAGCTGAAAAAAGACTTTGGCTGAAGTTTCGCGTCGATACTTCTGGGCCACGATGCGTGAGGATAATTTCAAGTACGTCAGGCTCTTGCGAAGCATGCCAGTGTAGGAGGCCTCACCGTCTCTCGAGGGAGGCCTTCACCTCTTCACGCCGGAGCAATCTTTGACAAGGTATATTTACCCGTTCTCAACATAGACCTGCTTACAAACCATTGCCTTCAGGGCCACGTTCCATCAGACGAAGATAGCAGCGTTGATAAGGAGTCGCTGGTAAAAACACCTCATACGTGCTGGGCCGACGCCTCTGCACTCGACCAAAAGCCAAGCGAAATCATGAAGCGCCACTACGATCATAAAGGCCTCCCACCATGAGAGATCAAGATCAGGGGCAAGGTCAGGGTGGGGTGATGCGACTTTCCGCCCAAGGTGGGTTTATCCCCAAGCTATGTTACCCATGATTGAGACAGTTCCGAGTACTAGTCGTGGACCTTCCCTACCTTACTACCTTCTGTATAACAGCTCTTTAGAAGCAGCCCAAGCGCGTGCACATGAGTCAGGTCAAACGATGTAGCAACGATGTTGTTTCACGCTTTCAGATCTCGTCTTTACATCACTCTGGCAGCCATAAGTAGAACAACATCTCCTAGGCGCCGAGGGTGTTACTTCTGTATCAATATTAGGATATGGTCAATCCTCTGACCCCACTTCATCCCTACTCAACCCATACTTATAACACACGTTTCAGAAGTCGATTGTCGTCGATGTAGCGGACGTCATACCCCACATTCATCATTACTTTATACTCGAAATTACGGAATTTCAATGCTTCTCAGTTTCAACTTCCTTTGTTTCAGATAGGTTAACATCATGTCGACTTCTAGCGACTCGCGTGAAATGTGCCTCCCAGCTTCGACATACCCGACGGTTCCTTCGCTTGAAGTAGGCGCAGCCACCGCTGTTGGTCTTCGTCAATCGTCAAGTCAAAAAGCAGGGGTATAAGCCCAAATGTCTTATCCATCGAGCTCTACTGGAGCGCTGTCATCGCATCCACCGAAATTTCATCTTCGCTAAGCAGCCGCGATACGCGAGATACGCTCCATTTCTCTTTGGCCTCTCTAAGCCAGTTGCACACCCCTCTTCATGTTACAGTTTCATCATAGGAAGTGCATAATTTGCTACTCAACCAGTCTTCATTCGGATCGACCATCCGTCAACCTGCTAAAAAAGCCGTTTCGATGCCAGCGCACCAGCCAGGTAAGTCCTGTCGCGATGTCTTTTCCAAATACCGCGAGCCCTCTTGTTCTTCTTCTCCATATAATTCTCCGTCGACGTTTTCCTCTAGCCTCATCCAACGTATTCGCCACGTCTTCAGTCGACACCCGAGAGCCATGAGAAACGCTTTTCCGCATATACACCCATGGGGAATCCCCGTCTAACTGCGCTTCGACTTGCCTCCACTCTAAGCCACTCATTCGCGTCATAATTCTACCCTTAGCTCACCTTTACCCACTTTACTGGGTATCTGCGATTGTCTGGAATCGCCCCAAGTAATTTTACTTTCGAAACCGAGGGAAGCTTTTTGGAGCTCGAGGAAGCCATATAGGACTCGCCCTTGTTAGCCTGTGTTTCGCTAGTTCATTTGCGCTGTTTATTTCGACCTCTCTCAGTCCACAACTAAACTGACACTGTAGAAAGGTAGGCGAAATGCGGCCGAGCGGTAGGTGATTTGATAATATTATAGGAGTGATAGACTGCGACGGTGAGTGAATTCATTCACGGGAAATGAATAATCGCACGGCTAGTCTCACAACCTACTAACGAAACCGCCTCTGTTTGCGTTGACCCAACTAGTAAGTATATAAGTAGAATCTTACAGGCATTGACAACTGATTCAGAGAAGGCGGGATTGGCACATTTAGGCTTGCTAGTGATTCGGCTCGTGATTGAGATTTCGTCATAAGCATCAATGGCGTCGTTGAAGAAAAACAATCATTCACGTCGTCAGCGCTACAAATGGTCGAATGCTTTCAACTTTATAAAAACAAATGAAGAGCATCAAAAATGCCATACGCGTACCTCAACCAATTGGTACTGAAAAAGTTACACGATTGCAACGGCAAAGAGAATGCAGGGCTAACTGTAATGGAACTTTCCTCACGTGGGAGCACACTTCGAGAAACAGCAGCAGCTTGTGTCAGAGGATCCCTGAAGTGAAAAATATGCAACTCTGATGTGAAAAAATGCTAAATAGAGCATTGCCAGCGCCAGCACATAATTCCGACAATTCTAGACATTGAAGTGCGTGTTGAGAACATTGGTGTGATTTTAATCGAATAAGAATCACTTCGCATTTTGGCGATGATTCACAGTCAATTTAGTATAGAACGTGTCATCATGACCCAGCCATGTGCTCTTCAAGGGAAACATGTGCAGAAAGTGAAGTGTTCCGTATTCCCGTTCCGCAAAGGTATTACTTCTCACAACACGCACCATTCGATGCAAGAGAGCTATATAATCACCGGTCGGCTCGCCCGGCTGACGCCGAGCTCCCCTCCTTCCCCTGTTGAAATGGACTCCCTGCTTGCACCACCCATCAACTTTGAGCGCTTTAGGTCCACGGGAACAAGTGCAATGAATTTCCACTCAAACTCCGCCCGCTGGCCCACTTAGGGCGGAGTCCGGTCTGGCGCCTAACTGAAGGTTCCCATCGTGCCGCCTGCACTCCTACCACATTTGAACTTTGTGGGTCCACAGGGACAGGATTTATGAGTTTTCGCTCAAACCCCGCCCCTTGTGAGCGGAGTCTAGTCCTGTCACCCACCGTGAGTGTTCTCATCCCGCCGCCTATACTCATTCCAACTTTGAACTTTCTAGGCTCACTGGGACAGGAGTTATGATTTTCCGAAATTTAGATTTTTGGTGTTTTCATAAAGTATTGCATTTTTAAGAACGTTCCGCCCATCGGGGGTGGGTTTCCTAGTTCGATCTAACTTACCAATGCACACCCTAGCCATCATCACACCCCAGTTTTGAAGACGTCTGGTGACTGAATTTGAAGTCATGGTCCTCAGTACAGCTTACATCGGTGCACGCCACACCCACTATGGGCGGGGCTCCGCCAAGCTGATGTGTGCTTTATACTTCTCGGGACATGGTCCACCCATCCTACGCTTGATCTGGTCTCTCCAGGCAGATCTAAAGGAGCTAAGGAATTTCGTGACAGACACACAGACAGGACGACAGACAGACAAACAGACAAACACACAGACACACAGACACACAGAACGGCAGACGAAGCGGTTTATAGTAAGTAGGATAAGTTGGTGAGCCATCCGCACTACCTTTCATCATGTTAGTTTCATTAGAAATGGGGGTAGCGCAAGATGATAAGGCATCCATGAAAGTCTCGCTAGCTCTTAAGTTGCTTTTGACATTGCCAGATGAATAACACGATTATGGTTTTGCGGGTTCTGCTGTTTTCATGCTTCGAGGCTGTTACCTTTTTTCTTTGACTGTTCTCTTCAGAGTCTATGTGAAGTGAAGTGAAAGTAAAAAAGGATGAAGTCTTGATTCTTTGATCAATCCCGTCTGAGGGATGCACCCACGCACACGAATTCCATTCAGAATCGCAGTGGCGTATTGAATGCATATGTGCCCTGTACACTGACTTGCGGTGACCAGGTGATGTGCAAGTTACTGTTTTTATCCTCCCATACTAGTCTGTTATCAATTAATCAACTCCGGAGGGATAGAAGGCTCGGTTGGCCTAGGCGGATGTCGATCCGGGATTAGAACCCGTGACCATGCGTGTGTGAAGTGCACCACTTACCACTACACCATCTCCTTGATTAATTAGAATACTAAGCCTTTAAAATCCGCTCCCGTTTTTTCTCTCTTCTACCATCACCCGTTTCTTCCACTGACGATGGGGCAACACTCGACTGCTAAGAGCGACGATTCGGAGACGACAACAGCAGAACTCGCATGAAGGATCATACATATCGAGTAGTTGATGCAGTACACCAAATTGATGGCCTTGCTGGTTACAGAAATGAAGTATCCCGTCCATTGAAACATTTTTCGGGGCTTGCTAGGAGGGTGGTCCCGGTTCTGTTAGTAGCAATTTTTCACAAAAATGGCAATTAGTGGGCACATGTTCGGCCTCGGACGGTACTTGATTCAGTACTTGTGCTGTCCGGGCAGCATCATGCACCTTATCCCTTACACTGTCGAGTGCCACCTGCCCTTGCCTTTATAATGGTCAATAACATATAACGCCACTACTTATCAGTTCCCGCAACTACAATGTTTTGAGTAGGTCAGCCAATAACAGCATTGAACCGTTTAGCTACAAGCTGTACTACCTATAACTTATGTTGGCTTCGTGTTTTTATTACTGCTGCTATTAGGCCACAGCACGCGATGCGAACGTCCCACAATAATGGCGATTTGTGAAACAAGTATGTGTCCGAGTCCCGTCCAATACCGAATTTTTCCGACAAATCGCCATCCTTAAGAGACTTTCGCAACGCCTATCGCGGCGAAATAACAACGGTTATAAGAACATCATGAAGCAGTTCCATTCTGTGTAAACACTTGGATATCCTGAATATATGCTGCTTGTAAAAATGGTCTTAATCATGGTACTTGGAGAATGCGATGATTTTTGTTAGTCTAAATATAGTAATTTCCATGGGTGTCTGAAAATTTCCCATCGCGCTGTTCAGTACGACTGGATTAATTACAAGTCACTCCTTCCCTATATTCTCAATTTCTTTACCCTTTCTCGGTTGTAAGTAGTGTAGTGTAGCAGTGGTCTCACAAGCTCAGTTACCACACCGTGAACTTCCCCTCGTTTGACCACGAAAAAGGCCTGACTGGATTAATCTCTAAGCAAAGATTCGCTACGCACCGGCATAAATTAGCGTCAAGGGCGTGAGGATGAAGTCGTGGGTGTTGTAGGGTAGACCGGTTTAGGATGGAGTCCCGCGGAAATGGACCATGGTTGGACGCCGCGTGCGAAGAAGGAAGCTGGAGAAGATCCAAGATGATATAGAAGAAGGATAAAGGACTGTATAAAAGAGGAGATGGGAGTAATAAACATTCATTCGGCAGTGTGTTCTTTCGCCAACCAACTGGCGATCAGGAGGACTCAAGAAAGAAGACGCGGAAGAAGAACACCAACGCCAGACGAGGAACGAAGAAGCAGAAGAAGAACAGCCCACCAGTAGCCAAGGATCACAAGCAGAAGGCCAGAGGCAGTCCATCCACCAATAGAAAAGGATATGGACGAAAAGGGCGGTATAGTTGGAGCACCCACCAGGGCAATGGGAGTCTCTCCGGCGGGTCAAGACCCGGCTACGGCCCTCGATGTATATCGAGGTCGGAGTCCGGGGCCATATGTGCCGGGGACTTCCTGGAATACCTGGTGGAGGCTATTCCAAAACTTTCTGGCCTTACGGAGAGTAACCGATGAGGGTGATAAACGCCTCATCTTTCTCCAAGAGGTTGGCGCTTCAAATTATGAGCTCTTAGAATCTTTGTTACAGGGTAAAGAGCCAGAAATGGCTACAATGGTGGAGCTGAAGCAAGCTATGGAGCAGCAGTTTCAGCCGAAGAAGCTATTGATGGCGGAACGCTTCGGACTCATGTCCAAGTCGCAGAAGGCTGGTCAAACGCTGCAGGAATACTACGCAGAAGTGCAGAAGGCCGCTGGTACATGTGGATTCGAGAAGATCAAAGATATGCGGGATGCGATGGTGGCAATGGTATTCATAGGTGGGTTGGCATCTGTAGAAACTAGGAAGCGGTTGCTCGAGAGGGAGGAGTTAACATCGAAAGAGGTGCTGGAGATGGCAGAAGCCGTGGAAAGAGTTGGTAAGAACGCACCTCATTTGAAGCAAGGAGTCACTGAACTAGGAGTGGCAGCTATTGCACCTAGAGAACCGAGACTCCCTCCTCGAGCGAGGGTGGAAAGACGGGAGAGCAGTTCAATTCGGTAGGCAGGTCCTCCGGACCGCAGCAGTGTTGGGTATGCGGTGGTCGTGGACACATAGCGAAGCAATGTTTTTTCAAGGGTAAAGCGTTTTGTAATCTGTGTTCACGACCGGGGCATCTACCCAAAGTTTGTCGGATGAGGCAATGCCCGACCAAGGCATCCCGCCAGATACACTGGTGTGCGGAACATAGTGATTCCGAAGATGAACAAGAAATAACGGTAAGTAGCGTACGAATAGCGAGATGCCGGAATCACATAGGAAATACCTCGCTAAAAGACGGGGGATCCTCAAAAAGGAAGGAAGAGTTTGGGGAATCTCCGATAAGATATAGTAGAGTTGGATCAAGAGTGCGAATGGCCATAGAACCGGCCATAATGATTCCCATAAAGGTGAATGGGAGCAGAGTTGATTTTGAGCTCGATACAGGGGCCTCAGTTTCAATCATAGATGAAACAACCTGGAAGAAGATAGGCAAGCCAGAAATAAAATCAACCAAATTGGAGGCTACGGCTTATAATAATAGCCCTATCAGTTTTGACGGTCGATGTTTGGTGAATGTGCAGTTCGAGGGACGAACTGTAATGATGGAAGTCTATGTGTTACATACGGCCAACCACCCACTGTGTGGCCGAGATATGATTAGGAAGCTCCAGATAGATTGCGGACCTCATGTGCGAAGCATGGAGGGAAAACCGTGTTATACAAAGGAGCAGTTGCGTGAGAAGATTAAGAGCTTACTAGAAGAAAACCAAGTACTATTCCAGAAAGGACTGGGTAGATGTACGACAGCAAAAGTGTCATTGAAGCTGAAAGAGGGTGTAGAAAAGCCCAAATTTTGCAGAGTACGACCGGTCCCCATTGCTTTAAGGCCTAAAGTTGAGGCTAAGTTACAGGAATTAGTAGAGAATGGTACGCTCACGAGAGTGGAGCATTCAAAGTGGGCCACACCACTAGTGGTGGTCCCCATGCCAGGAGGGAAAATAAGATTATGTGGAGATTATAAAGTGACGATCAACCCTCAGTTAGATATCAACCAGTATCCACTCCCGAAACCTGATGATTTATTTCATATGTTAAATGGAGGAAAGAAATTCTTCAAGATGGATTTGTCTGATGCCTATATGCAATTAGAATTAGAGCCAGAGTCTAAAAAATACACAACAATCAATACCCATAGAGGAATGTTTGTGTATAATAGAGTCCCATTCGGCATTGCTTCGATTCCGGCGATATTTCAAAGGATTATGGAAACTACTTTAGCTGGAATAGAAGGTGTTATTATATATCTGGATGATATTACAGTAACAGCCCCAGATGATGTCACGCATCTAGCACGGTTGAGAGAAATGTTGAAACGATTGAGAGAAGCAGGGTTTAAACTGAAACGAGAGAAGTGCGAATTCTTGAAGGAAGAGATGGAATTGTTAGGGCATATTGTAGATGGCCAAGGAATACGACCATCACCAAAAAAGGTGCAGGCGATGTTAAATATGCCTGAGCCAAAGAATTTGACGGAAGTTGAATCGTTTTTGGGAATGGTGCAGTATTATGGTAAATTTATCCCAAACCTCTCCACCTTGGCAGCCCCACTGAATGGGCTGAGGAAAAAGGGGGTGGCGTTCCGGTGGGAGGAGGCGCAGAGAAATGCAGTTAAACAGATAAAACAGCGATTGACAGAAGTAGATGTTCTAACACACTATGACCCTCAGATACCAGTAGTTTTGGCGACAGACGCCTCAGAATATGGCATAGGAGCAGTAATTTATCATAAGATGCCGGATGGGAAAGAGAAAGTGATAGCGTACGCGTCACGAACGCTGACAAAAGAAGAGAGAAATTACTCGCAAATTGAAAAAGAGGCTCTGGGCATAGTGTATGGAGTAGAAAAGTTCAATCAATTTTTGTATGGGCGTAAGTTCACCCTGCTGACAGATCATCAACCTTTGGTGAAGATATTTGGACCAAAAAGTGGGATACCCACGATAGCAGCAAAACGGCTACACCGTTGGAGCCTTCGCCTCATGATATATTCATTCGATATAGAATACAGGAAGACCTCGGAATTCGGGAATGCCGATGGGCTATCCAGGTTGCCAGATCCTAGGGAACTACCGAGCTCCCAGATGGTGGTAAATGAAGTGATGGAGAGACAGATGACGTCGGAAACATGGAAGGATATGGTTTTAAATGAGCAACAAGTGGCAAAGGCAACACAAGAGGACGAGATACTGAAGAGGGTATACAAGTATGTAATGGGAGGATGGCCCCCGAGGGTAAAGGAAAAGCAGCTACAACCGTACGAGAAGATTAAGGCAGAAATAAATGTGTATAAAGGGTGTCTTATGTGGGGTAGCCGAGTCGTGATTCCGAAGAAGTTTCGCAGGATGGTATTGGGAGTACTACACCATAGTCATTATGGAAGGAATCGGATGATGGCGCTGGCCAGGAGGAAGGTATGGTATCCGGGAATGGACAAAGATATACAGAAGATGGCACAAGCCTGTGATATTTGCGCAGCCTTCGGAAACGAGATGAGGAGAACACCGTTGCATCCTTAGGAAACGCCAGCAAAAGTCTGGCAAAGATTACATATGGATTTTGCCGAGACTGTTGACGGCAGGAGATGGTTGGTGATAGTGGATGCAAAGTCAAAATGGCCCGAAGTGGTGCAAATGGGGTCAACCACGGTAGAAAAAACGATAGAAAAGTTGAAGGATATCTTTAGTATTCATGGACTACCAGAACAAATAGTGGTGGATAATGGGCCACAATTCATAGCGAAGGAATTTAAGGAGTATTGTAGAAGAAGGACGATCGAATTGATTTTCATTCCACCTTATCACCACAACTCTAACGGGGAGGCGGAAAGATTTGTGCAAACTTTCAAAAAGGGTTACTATAAAGGGCGGAAAGCCGGTAAGACGGTAGAAGCAACTGTGAGAGATTTATTGTTTGAATATAGGGTAACGGAGCACCCGGTGACAGGGACCTCTCCGGCAGAAATGTTAATGGGACGTTCGTTGAGAACGACGTTGGATTTGATGAAGGCTCCTAGTAACCCGGTATGGACCCCCCAGATGACGCAGATGAAGGAGCAATATGACAAGGGAGTAAAGGAAAGGAAATTCGAAGTAGGGCAGCAAGTGTATTTGCGTAGTTATCAAAGCCGACATGAGAAATGGATTCCAGGGGTCATCCTGGAAAAGGTAGGATCGAATACCTACCGAGTGCATTATGGCACCGGTAGCCGGATGGCCCATGCGGACCAGATAAAGAAGAGGGTGACCTTCTGGGAGGAAGAGGAGGATCCTCAGAAAGGGAGAAGGCCGGCCGGATCAGGTGCACCCCAGCCGGGGAGACGAGAAGGAGATAGCCGGAAAGAATCACCGCGAAGAACAGCCAGAAAGAGAAAAATGACGGAAAAGATGAAGTGTTATCTAGCGGAGAAAAGATCGAGAACAGATAAACATCTGGCGAGGATTGGTCTGATAAGGAGGCGAGATCCTGATAGGAAGGAGGCAGAGGGTATAAAAAGGATGGAGGGCGGTAAGGTTCATTTGCTCGCTGTTGAAGAAGCGGATGAACATTGCACCAGGGCCACCGATAATCACTTTGGGACAAGCCGCAGGGGCCCCACCGCTGATCTGGGGGTCACCCCAGACCCCCGTGGTGGTGGTGAGCCCCCCAAGTTCGCCAGTGCCCTCCCCACCGCAGGTGGGACAGACCCCGGCGGTGATCGTTTTGCAAACGGTGAGTTGCAAGTGTTTAATAGGAGGGAGCCAAGAAGTGAATGGGTTATTTTTAGCAGGAGCGCTCCCGAGCTTCCCGAACCGTGCGCGCGCAGGCGCGTGCGCGCGCTTGGCGGGGACGGGGAGCTCGGGCCCCGTACAGGCCGAGATTTGCGGGCGGCTACAGGGCGGAGTGGCCCCCATCGGGCAGGATTTGCCGATGTATGGGGTCCCGCCCGACTCCGGCAGGGACCGACGAAGGAAGTGGCCGCCGTCCCATGGGCGAGGACCGGGAGCCTCGATGAAGGCGGCGCCCCCAGTGGCGGAAGAGGCCGCACAGTGTTCTTTGGAAAACCCAGTGGAATGATGTGATGTTTAAATAAAGTGTTTTAAATAAAGTGTTTCTAAAGATCAAGTGTTTACAGTGATGTTGAATAAGTAGTACAGTAGTGGCCGGGTCTGTAGAGTTATCAAGGTGCTGATATAGTGACCGGACGGTCACTACGGGGGGATGTTGTAGGGTAGACCGGTTTAGGATGGAGTCCCGCGGAAATGGACCATGGTTGGACGCGGCGGGCGAAGAAGGAAGCTGGAGAAGATCCAAGATGATATAGAAGAAGGATAAAGGGCTGTATAAAAGAGGAGATGGGAGTAATAAACATTCATTCGGCAGTGTGTTCTTTCGCCAACCAACTGTGGGTAGTTACTAAGTCGTGGCATAAGTATGTATTTGTAACTAATCTTCAATCCTTTTCATGTATAACCATGGCTGTTGTGTTCCATGACTGCGAGCGAAGAACTATACAAACTTCCCAAAACCTTGCTGCCACGCTCCCGCTCGTTTGTTACGAAACCAAATCGGTAGCATGCATCATCACGACCAGACACTTCTCCGTCGTGCTTTTGTAAATTCGTGACTATCTAGTACAAGTATATGGCGAAGCTATCACCCAGTACAACATGTGCGCGGCCTGCCTCGCCGAATCCGAACGTGAACATTGACAAACTAAAGGGGCAGTAAAGTGGGCATGTAGTTTCGAGCTTTAGTCGGTAGAAGCGGGTTAAATACGAACTCTAGAAGAAGACAGTAGATGAATCGCGATGAAGAAGCTGAGTCCGTCGCAAAACCCAACCCAAATCTGAATGATAGACTTCTCTACTGTTGGCGGTGCGGTAATGGGATGGAGTAGTGAAAGCTTCCAGCCCGGGCAAGTTACTTCAGGCGGGTCTTCCTCAGCCAGTCGCAAAGCTTCATGGCTCGCATTCTCACCGCGACCGCCTCAAGCCACACAGTGAAAGTGACGCAGGGGGAGCTGGAAGGCTACATTTGGCCTGGCTCAACAGTTGGGATAAGATCTAAACATCCAATTGGCTCGCCCACTCATGAGCTGCTTCCCATCTCAGGCTTAGGAAAAGACACATTTATGATATAAAAAAGCTGGGGAACGTTTCTGAGCACCATTATTGGCTCGCGAAATGGGTTAATCTGCCTTCTCTACGCTCTAGCCCTCAATAATTTGAAGAGAGCTCCAACTTCTCCCTCCCTAGCAACATTTTTACCCTCATCTTCATTAGACTCCAACTGAGATGTCTTAAACAGATGCCGAGAGCATTTTTGAAGCAATTACTGCATGTAGCTCCTTTGTACTCCTGAAAACAAAACCATGCGTGCTAATGAATAACTAAGGGTTCATATTATTACCTTGCCTATTTGTATGTTCTTTATTCTGGGCCTTGATGTATTCATGTAACCCTATATTTGCATGCACTGCCTCGGCTATGCCGGTGTGAGTTGAGCTTAGCTCGAAAAATTTCATATATAACTCTTTTTTTAGAAACTTCTTCGCCAATGTATTCGTAGATAATTTATTGGTTGATGTTGATATCGTATTCTCCATCCGTTCTGCGCATTTATATGATTTTACAATTTAATTAGCAAATGTATATCGAGGAAACACTGCTGTGGAAAGTTACATTTGAATGCTTTATTTCTCCTGTTTTACATGTTCACTGTAATGATTACGTTGATTCGATATCGTTGAGTAAAGCGGATCCCAACTACAAGCGGGACAGACGCTATAGAGCAAGAAGAAGAAGATGTGATATTTTTAAATGAAGAAAAAATTGTCCCTGTTTGCTTCCATCTAATTATTTCTTCAAAATATTGTATGAAAGACCCGCAAAACTCTATGAAATACAGGCATGGTAAGTTTCGCTCAATAATTTACTCTATTATTTTTTTGCGTTTTCCTATTCTCCATGGTATAATCAATGACGCACCACTATTTGTCCTTTACATATTGATATTGTATGTGGATTATTCAATAAAAAGGGAAAAAAAATAAAATAAATGTTGTACGGGTTTCACATGAATTACTGTGTTAAGAAATAAATTAGCTTGAAACAAACAAAGACAATGTTCTCAACGTATAGCAATATTGTATTAAATTAACTATTAGAGTGAATAAGCAAAGCAGAAAGAATTAATAAAGTTAACATTCAAATGTAACTAACCACACTAGCATTTCCTCGGTATACACTCGCTAAATAATATTGTAAGGCCATGAATCGCGCAAAACATTAAGTTTCGAGACTAGCATCAAACAAACAATGAAATACTATGAAATTAACTTAAAATATGCAAAAGAACAAGAGTAAAATAAGAAAATCTGAAAAAGGTTTACCATAGTGGTATTATATTATGTTCCAACAGAACATACACAGTGCTTCGAAAGAAGGTCAGAAAGTGTTCTTGATATTGTAAAAGAACAAATCAATTACCCAGTTGAAAACAAAGAAATTATGAAAAGTGACAACTGAAAATCCTTGTACGCAGATCACCTGAGGGTTATCCGAGGTGAGGGGCGTGAGAGTTCTTTTAGGCTCATGTTTAGATATAAACTTCAAAAGCATACGTTCAGATGTAAACAAGCTCAACAACGGGGTCGGTGAGTGTTCTTGTCATCTGCAGTAACTTATCAACGACTCCACAATAAAGAATCCTTCAATATAGGACACAAAAAATAAATGCACTAGGATATTCAAAAATATATCCGTAAACAACAAAAATCACGAAATATAAATACGTGGCCAGACGGTGTAATGACAAATGACGCTTCAATACGCCACTTTGATTCTGAATGAAAGTCGAACTCAAAGGGGTTGATCATCTCAAAAACGGGACTGATCAATGCCGAAAGACTTGATCCTTTACCATTTACCGAGATAAAGGATCCGAAACAGATCCTTCATCTCGGTAAATGCGTATTATTATAAAACTCTGATATTAAAAAAATTTCACTCACTTCTCCGATCAATAGAGTGCATAGAAGTGCGGAACGAGCGGAATCATGACAGAACTAGTCGGATCGTCCGGCTAATGCCTGGCTCTCCTGCTTTCCGTGTATAGTTGGCCTGCACCCACATCCTTCCAGAATTGGTCGCTTCGGTGCAGGGGAACAGGAATAAAATTTCGGCCAAACACACTCACTTTGTGAGCGCCTGACCCCTCATCGGCGGAATCCTGCTCAACTCATGTGTGTTTTTAAATAACTTTGTTCATTTCCTCTTCTCTAATCTTCAGTCGTGCCACCTGTCATCAGCATTCTCTTACGCCGCCTGTACACCTATGGAGTCTGGGCGATTTTGGTCCAGCTTGACAATTCTCCCCACGCCTTTTCCCCTTCAGGGGAGTCTAGTTTGCCACCTGCTATCAGTGCTTCCCTTCTACCGCCTGTACTCCTACCCAACATGAACGCTCAAGGTTTACGGGAAGAGGTGTAATGAGTTTCCATCAAAGATACGCCGACACACAAACCGTTACACCCACACACACAGGACCATCATCACTCCTTCCTTTTTTTTCGGAAGAAAATAAGTAGTGAGTAGTAGCTCCATATCGAGTAGTACAAGTCGGGACTGTTCAATATCGGTTGCCATTATCGATGGCTGCGTTTACACCTATATTCTCTTAACGTCTCTCCAACGTTCTCGGAGTTGGAACAGTGCACCGCTCAAGGGAACACAGTGGCCGCTGACCGGTCATTTATGCACACAACAGATAGCTATAGCAAATCGGTATATCGGCCAACCTCCCACAGCGTAAACCCTATGTCTTAAGGGAGTAAAGCTGTGGATCAACAATGCATAATGTGGGAAGCTTCTGAACAGCATTGTCTGCTTCGGATTCTACACTTCCCATGTAGTCCAGTCCTGCCACATATTTCCTTTCTAATTTGACCTAAGTCCAAAGGAACAATTTTTGTGCTTGCCGTGCCTCCATCGAAATCCACACTTAGCTCCTGCCATTGATGATCGCATCATGCCGCCTGTACTACTTCGAAACTTGAACTCGAAAGCGATTTCCGTGCATGCCCGAAGGGCGGACTCTATACCTGGAACCTAATTTCAAAGTTCCATCCTACCGCCTGTACACACCCAAAAATTGAACGGTTTAGGCACTTGGGAATAGGGATTATGTACTTCCGTTGAAACCAGTCTTATCGCACGCTACACCCCGTGGACGAAGCCTAGATCGGATCATGTGTTCCCGAGTAGCTCTACTCATTCCCCACTTGTTTCGATCTGGATAATCTGTTTCACTTCATTAAAAGTGTAGGCACAATATAAGGTGGTGATAAACACATCAAAAAACAGAGCTAAATAAACACGGGCATTTGTAGTTTATATATACATAGCCGTTGGACACCGTTTAAAGACTTTTTCTATAAACTCTGATTCTTTTTGCGTCCTGAAACGATGTAGAACATTCTTGAATAATCGGCATTAGCACCACCCACTATTGTGCAAACCCCGCCCACTTTAACGATCCGCCCCAGTTGTTCAGTAGCCTTTGGCCACTTCCTTCTTCATTCTTGAGCGTTTTTGAACAAAGTTATACATTGTGCTCAAAAACAACCTGTCATTTAAATGTACGCCCTGCCCGTCGAGCTTAGTTAAGTTTAGGCATGTCCAGCACCGATAAAGCCTTGCTTACTCCTTCTATTTTCTTTTCTAGCGTCAAGGTTTTGTTGGGGATAAGTTATGAATTCATATAGGAAGTACCTCCTACTTTGAGCATGCTCGGCCCACAGCAGATGGGACTCCTTCATCTGATTTGTCGAACCATTCCTTACCTTGATCTATTTTTTCGTTGTCGGTTCTTTTTTGAAAACGAAAAAGACGCCGGTTCCTCGGCCTCCAGCGCTTGTCCCGCCCCTTGTAGACCGATCACCGCAAGCCTGATATGCGCTCTGTCTATTGAGCTTGTTCCAAACACCCACCAATACCGTCCTTGGCCCGCCCTCTAAGGTGTTTCTCAGCAGAAACCCACCCACCTTGCTGCAAACCCAGCCCAGTTTAAAAACTCGACTACATGTCTTCAGTAGCCTCTGACAACCTTTTTTCCCGCTCTAGAACCAGAGTCATGGATTTGTGAACTTGGCTTCACCCACCCTAGCGCAGACTCCGCCTACTTTGAAGGTATGACTACATACATATACACACATACATACATACATACATACATACATACATACATACATACATACATACATACATACATACATACATATACATACATATACATACATATACATACATATACATACATATACATACATATACATACATATACATACATATACATACATATACATACATACATACATACATATACATACATACATACATACATACATACATACATACATACATACATACATACATACATACATACATACATACATACATACATACATACATACATACATACATACATACATACATACATACATACATACATACATACATACATACATACATACATATACATACATACATACATACATACATACATACATACATACATACATACATACATACATACATACATACATACATACATACATACATACATGCATACATACATACATACATACCTACATATATGTTTATGTACATGTATATGAATATGTACATACACATATGTACTGGGTTGATGCTTAAGTTTTTTCTACCGTTTTCGATCCTTCCGTATTTCGTTTTTCGATCCTTCCGGATTTCGTTTGCATGGATGTTGGAAGCTCGCCATCACGTGTGCGTGAAGTGTGCGTGATACTCTTCCATCATACTGGCTATCGCACGCCCACCCTGCCTATGCAGGTCACAGTGCCATCCGAAGGTTCGTAGTTCGACACAGAGGATAAGGTCAAAGGGTTATAGATAAGGCTTCGTCCCTCTGGGAGGACGGAATCGACAAGTTGCCTGAGCGTCGGCAGTAGTGGTGCAGTAATGGTGATGGTACATACCTCTAATCTTCTGGCTGGCTCGCTATTGCAAAAAAAGTCGGGGGGGGGGGGGGGGGGAAGAACTTATTCATCAACCTAATATGTTTATATGTATATGTGCGGGTGGTTCAGCGGATATTTATAAGGGCTCCGCTGATAAAGGAGTAATTTCACACAATAATATAGTAAGTGCGGTCGTACCCGCTACAACAGAACACAATAATGGTAGAAAATCTCTCTTCATATAAAGCGGTAACCTTGTGTGTCTGTTTGTGTGCTGATTTGTTCGTCCTTCCGGAAGTCACGTATGAACGACGAAGAGTGTGAATGTCACTTGAGCGCGGCGAGGAAACAGCTACGATATGGGAAGTCAACCGCTATGTTTATATTGGTCCTCTAACAAGTCGTAGGTAAGTGGTAGTGGGCATGTGGTAATTGCGTTAGCGTGCGTAGGCCAACTGGTACTTCATAAAGTAGTCAACCTACGTCTTGCCTTTAACGCTGTTAGAGGAAGGAGTTGGGACCACGCTTTTCGGTGGTCCCGCTTGACCACGCAACATGTGAGGGGGGGGGGGATAACTTAGACGGTGAGCCGACGAGATATTAGAGTGGGGTCGTCGCCGTAGACGACGATACTCCGCCTGCAACGGAGTTTACATTTCAATGGGGGCTTAAATAGGCATATATACATCACAAAATGACAATCTATGTCTACAAATGGCAGCTCGACAGGTTTTCTTGGTTTTCTTGATGGTGTTGATGAGTGCAGTCGCATCTAGCTGCTGTGGTTGTTTACGAGCTTCTAGCGTTGAGAGGAAGGGACACATTGTGAAATATGGAGAATCAGTATTTCAATGAGGAATAAATTGTGAGTTCGGAAGAAATGAATGCGTAAAGTGCTTTTCCTTGATGTTTACACCTGTCAGCCTTTATCTGATGGCCAGTACTGATAAATTGGTTCAAACTTGCTGCCACGTTAGACTCGTCTTAAAAAACTCGCATTTTGGAGGGTCGCTGAAAATTATTGGCTCATCACTGACAATCCTGGCATCGAATCAAATAGTACTGCTCTTGGGATAGATCCCTCGTTGAGGCTTGTTAGATGTGGGTAGCGGGTAGATATCGCTGCTTCATTCACCTTCCTGATATCCTGCCGTTTTTCCGAGTATAAGCGAATCGGATAACAGCAATACAGCATTCAACCAAAGTGAACTATGCTAGTGTCTCGAAGATAACCCAACTACGGTCCGCAGCCCTGCGGAGGCGGGTGTACACCATTGAACTTAATCTCTTTGATCTTTTTGCGATCCTAAGGAGCTGACTTGGGGCTGCAGCAAGAATCACTAGGTGGTACTTCTTGATATTTGAATTGCTCCATAAAAATCTGTTAGCTCCGCGTGAAGCTGAAAATGTGAACGGCGGGTGGCTTAACAGCTATCCGAACATTTCTTCAACACATTATAATGTAAATAGTTGCCATAATGAGCCTAACTTGACGAATCCATTACAATGAGTAAATTTGAGCAACTAATTTGCCCTTACTTCTCGACTGATAAGTCACAAGTCGGGCCGCCCGGCTAACGCCAGGCTTCCCTCCTTCTTACGGGTTCGCCCGGCTACGCCGGGCGTTCCTCCTTCTTGTGAGAAATTTGCTATGCGTAAATAACACTTCGGATTCTCCTTTTTCTTTGAAAGCTCTACACCCTCATATTAGCTTCGAATTAAGAGCGATTTTTTTCTGTAAGCCATCTTCGCTGTGTCCGAATGGAACATCGCATAATATCACAAAGGCGCTCATTCAAAGAAAAAAAGTATTCAGAGACTTCATCGCGGCTGAGTCTACTATGTTAGCTACCATCAATGTTCCCAGCCAACTCCCTGTGCCTCCAAGTTTCAACGGCCTGGGTCTGAACTAACGGTATTAATTCACACCCAGCCCTTTGGGATGGAATTTAGTCTTGCATCCTATCATCAGTGTTCATATCCTGCTTCTGGTATTCCTACCGAGTTTGGTCGCTCTAGGTCCATTTTGACATTTCTCTGCAAGCCTCGCCCCCTGGAGGAGTTATGATTTTCCGCTCGAACCCCACCCATTGTGGGCGGAGTCTGGTCCTGCCGCCCACCATAAATGTTCCCATCCTGCCGCCTGTGCTCACGCCAAATTTGAACTTTCTAGGTCCACAGGGACAGGAGTTATGAATTTCCGGTCAAACACACACACACACACACACGGACAGACAGACAAACCAACAGACACACTTGGCGCGTTATATATAGTAGGATACTCCTACCAAATTTGAACTCTCTAGGTCAAAGGGGACTGCAGTTATGAATTTTTGCCCAAACCCCGCCCATTGCGGGCGGAACTCAATCCTGCCACCCATGATAAGCCTTCCCATCCTATCTTAGGTACTCCTACCAAGTTTGAGTGCTTTAGGTTAACGAGGACAGAAGTTATGACTTCCCGCTCACACACTTATTCCGCACAAACCCCGCCCCCTGTGGGCGGAGTCCGGCCCCGTCACCCACCGTTAGTGTTCCTATCCCGCCGCCTGTACTCCTACCAAATTTGAACTCTCTAGGTCAACGGGAACCGGAGTTATGAATTTCCGGTCAAACACACACACACACGGACAGACAGACAAACCAACAGACATACTTGGCGCGTTATATATAGTAGGATACTCCTACCAAATTTGAACTCTCTAGGTCCAACGGGAACCGGAGTTAGTGAATTTCCGGTCCAACACACACAACACACACACACACACACACACACACACACACACACACACACACACACACACACACCACACCACACACACACCACCACACACCACACACACACACACACACACACACACACACACACACACACACACCCACACACACCACACACACACACACACACACACACACACACACACACACACACACACACACACACAACACACACACACACAACACACACATACACACACATACACACACATACACACACATACACACACATACACACACATACACACACATACACACACACATACACACACACACACACACACACACACACACACACACACACACACACACACACACACACACACACACACACCACACACACACACACACACACACACCACACACACACACACACACACACACACACACACACACACACACACACACACACACACACACACACACACACACACACACACACACACACACACACACACACACACCACACACACACACACACACACACACACACACACACACACACACACACACACACACACACACACACACACACACACACACACACACACACACACACACACCACACACACACACACACACACACACACACACACACACACCACACACACACACACACACACACACACACACACACACACACACACACACCACACACACACACACACACACACACACACACACCACACAACAACACACACACACCACACACACCACACACCACACACACACACACACACACACACACACACACACACACACACACACACCACAACACACACACACACACCACACACACACACACACACACACACACACACACACACACACACACACACACACACACACACACACACACACCACACACACCACACACACACACCACACAACACACACACACACACACACAACACACACACACACACACACACACACACACATACACACACACACACATCACACACACACACACACACACACACACACACACACACACACACACAGGGACAGACAGACAAACCAACAGACACACTTAGCGCGTTATATATAGTAGGATTTTGATCTGAACTTCGTTCATTACGGAATGAAATCTGTGGTTTATCTTCGAATGCTCTGTGTTTAATAGAGTGAACGCTCTGTGTTCAGCAGAACAAGTAGCCTTCAACTTTAACGGTCTGGGTTCTGGGTTTTAATAACAGTATTTATTCACGCCCCGCCCTTTCGGGCGGACTTTAGTCCTGCAACCTACCATCAGTGTGCCTATGCCTATGACGGCTCTTGTATTCCAACCAAGTTTGGTCGCTCCAGATCCATTTTGACATTTTCTGCAAGCCCCGCTCCTGAGGGCAGAATCTGG
This sequence comes from Haemonchus contortus, assembly GCA_000469685.2. NCBI lineage: Eukaryota > Metazoa > Nematoda > Chromadorea > Rhabditida > Trichostrongylidae > Haemonchus > Haemonchus contortus. Next base: position 22,302,343 of record LS997567.1, on the reverse strand, counting down.
TCCTGTCACCCACCGCAAAGGTTCCCGCCTGCCTCCTGTGTTCCCACCAAGTTAGAATGCTTTAGGTCCACTGGGACAGCAGTTATGAGTTTTCGCCCAAACTCCGCCCACTGTGGGCGGAGTCCGCTCCTGCCACCCACCATAAGTGTTCCCATCCTGCCGCCTGTACTCCTGCCAAAATGGAACCCTCTATGCCCACGGGAACAGGAGTTACGGTTTGCCGTCAAACTCCGCCCACTGTGGGCGGAGTCCGCTCCTGCCACCCACCATAAGTGTTCCCATCCTGCCGCCTGTACTCCCACCAAATTTGGACGCTCTAGGTCCAAAACTAAGTTTTTCACACAAACTCCGCCCCTTGTGGGCAGAGCCCAGTCCTGCCACCCACTGTAAGCGTTCCCATCCTATCTGGGTAATCCTACCAAATTTGAATTTCCTTGGTCTACGGGGGAAGGAGTCATGAGTTCCCGCACAAACCCCGCCCCCTGTGGGCGGAGTCTGGTCCTGCCACCTCCATAAGTGTTCCCATCCCATCTGGGTTACTCCTACCAAATTTGGATGCTCTAGGTCCACGGGGACTGGAGTTATGAGTTCCCGCACAAACCCCGTCCCTTGTAGGCGGAGTCTGGTCCTGCCACCTCCATAAGCGTTCCCATCCCATCTGGGGTACTCCTACCTAATTTGGACGCTCTTGGTCCACGGGGACTGGAGTTATGAGTTCCCGCACAAACCCCGCCCCTTGTAGGCGGAATCTGGTCCTGCCACCTCCATAAGCGTTCCCATCCCATCTGGGGTACTCCTACCAAATTTGGACGCTCTAGGTCCACGGGGACTGGAGTCATGAGTTCCCGCACAAACCCCGCCCCTTGTAGGCGGAGTCTGGTCCTGCCACCTCCATAAGCGTTCCCATCCCATCTGGGGTACTCCTACCTAATTTGGACGCTCTTGGTCCACGGGGACTGGAGTTATGAGTTCCCGCACAAACCCCACCCCCTGTTGGCGGAGTCCGGCTACGCTACCCACCATTGGTGTTCACATCTTGCCGCCTGCGCTCCTACTAAAATTGAACTCTCTAGGTCCGCTGGAACCGGAGTTATGAATTTTCGGTCAAACATTTATCTCGCACAAACCACGCCCCCTGTGGGCGGAGTCCGGCACCACCACCCACCATTAGTGTTCCCACCTGCCCCCCTTACACCTACCAAATTTGAACTGTCTAGGTCGACGGGAACCGGAGTTATGAATTTGCGCTCAAACACACACACACACGGACAGACAGACAAACCAACAGACACACTTGGCGCGTTATATATAGTAGGATACTCCTACCAAATTTGAACTCTCTAGGTCAACGGGAACCGGAGTTATGAATTTCCGGTCAAACACACACACACACACACACACACACACACACACACATACACACACACATACACACATACACACACACACATACACACACACACATACACACACATACACACACATACACACACACATACACACACACATACACACACACATACACACATACACACACATACACACACATACACACACACATACACACACATACACACACACACATACACACACACACACATACACACACACATACACACACATACACACACACATACACACACACATACACACACACATACACATACACACACATACACACACATACACACATACACACACATACACACACATACACACACATACACACACATACACACACATTACACACACACACATACACACACACATACACACACATACACACACACATACCACACACACATACACACACATACACACACCATACCACACACATACACACACACATACACACACACATACACACACACATACACACACACATACACACACACATACAACACACATACACACATACACACATACACACATACACACATACACACATACACACATACACACATACACACATACACACATACACACACATACACACATACACACATACACACACACACACACACATACACACACACATACACACATACACACACAACATACACACATACACACATACACACATACACACATACACACATACACACATACACACATTTACACACACATACACACATACACACATACACACATACCACACATACACACATACACACATACACACATACACACATACACACATACACACATACACACATACACACATACACACATACACACATACACACATACACACATACACACATACACACATACACACATACACACATACACACATACACACATACACACATACACACATACACACATACACACATACACACATACACACATACACACATACACACATACACACATACACACATACACACATACACACATACACACATACACACATACACACATACACACATACACACACACACACACTTAGCGCGTTATATATAGTAGGATAAACATGATTATTATAGAAACATGGGTGCACACTTTGATGCGTTGTTGTTATTGACCCTGCATACACTAAATAGGCAAGGATGGGTCCAATTTTTTATGGTATCGACAGTGACTCAGAATTGATGGCTTCGTGTTCATGATGGGCAAAACAACTGTTAGACTTGCTGAGTGGGTTACGACGCTTGAACGGATCGTAATAGTGAGGGCAACGCTCGCGACGTCTTGAGGTTCCTTTGCAACTGCTCTGTGCATGCGTTGGACTACGGTGATCTAATTTGCTGTTGAATGGCCGACTGGTATGCGTTGAGTTCCGTAAGAACGGTTCTATGTGGCATAAGCGAGACCGATACTTGCTTCTAATTTGCGTTGACGTTTTGGAGCATCTTGATCTTCTTTTTGTCAAATTTTTTGCCTATGAAATATTTCGTTGGCGCATTGATTACGTTACTCTTACTTGGTGACCTGAGCTCACTTGGTTCTGCGAGGCCGCTTTTCTTTGACAAAGAGGATTTACGGTTGTTCACAATTGCCGTCACCTCATAACATACCTTGGGTTCAGCAGATTCTTCAACAAGTGACCCTCTACCGTGGGAGGTAGGAACAAATATTGTCTTTGCAGTATGACCTTTGGGCGTTTTTGCCATACGGTCCTGACCCAATATTATTCATGGTAAAGGTCTAACTCTACCGAAAGGTGAGGACGTTGGTGTCCCAATCTGAGCTTTGAGTTCGCTAAGCAGTCATTGTTTTCTTTCAAAAAAATTAGCAACTATATTAGTATCTATATATCTATATAAGCACTTTTGTATGGATCATCAAGTCGAGTTCTTCTCCACACGCGGAGCCTACTTTTGCAGTCCCTACGTAGCTTTCAATACTGTCAGTAGGTCCACCAAAACCCGGCATTGTGCATATTTTGGTTGCGGACTTAGGGAGACTGAATCCTTCAGCGAGTCCTTCTTCTATGAAGGTCTTTTGCGCCCCACAAACGAAAAAGAATAGTACCTTCTCGTACAACTGCTTACTGTAATTCCACAGGTTTCCTCTAGCAGTCATCAAGACTAGCTGCGAATTTGCCTGGTTTTGCTCTTTAGCAAGTGGAACGGTTCTCATATGGGTGTTACTGTTCAAGAAATTCCTAGAACCATTCTGGTTTCTTTCAAAGTTATAATGATTCCCATTTTGGTTACCTTGATTCTAGGAATTGAGGCCTAGAGGAAAGTTTACTTCAAACATTCCCTGATAGCTCTTTGTACTGAAATTCTTCCAGCCTTTGCCTTGATTTGGGTGCCAAAGATTGGTTTGTCCCTCTACCATATGACCTTTTTTGACGCACAATGAAACGTGATTTTGACTACATCGGGTGCAATTCGCTTTATGACATTCAAAAGTGTTATGATTGGGTGAGCAGCACTTCCAACCTCTATTCTCGTCCATTTTTCGGCGATGGCATCCGCAGCGGTTCAACATGCATGCGATAAGTGATTACTCTTACAGCAAAAAATGCACTTGTCTTGATTTGGGGGCGCAAATTGATTGCCATATTGTGCCCTTCCATGGAGCTATTGCCTATGGCGTAACCCAGCTAACCCTCGACAATGCTTAGCTGCAATATCCTTCTTTGATTGAGCCATCAAGTCTTCTGTTGTAAGACTATCTTGAGATTGCACTTAGATCAGAACGAGCTTTACGACACCCTATGGAAAATTCTACAATATGTTTTCGCACTAAATTGGATTAAAGGTTTTTCTTACGTCGTTGCCTGCTGATATCATTTGCTGGACTAGATTGTATTTGGTCGAAAGTTGCTAAACAACTTTCGACCTCAAAGTTACTGACTTTTGGACTACTATCTTTAGGTTTCCAAACTCTGAAGAAGGCGATAACGCCGAAACGTAAGTTGATAAGGACCTATTTATAATCTTGGTGATTGATTTTATAAAAAAAAGTCTCATAAAATTAACTCAAAGCCAAAATTCATTGAGAGTCGAACATGGACACTTACGAAACATGGGCCAACCAGTTGTTTTCGACTCGTGAAAGAAACTCTCTCGCTATGACGGAAGATCACTGTGGCGAAACAGACCAACCACTTCCTTCGGCGCTGCCTTAAACATCACGTCGTCTATAATTTCATCAGGAATAAACGACCGTACGAGGTAAGCGGCCTTCAAGCTGGCAGCATGCAAATAGAAGACACTGGGCTTCACATTTTGCGGGCAACATAGAAATGCAAGAAAAACCAGGTTTTTCTATGTTAAACGAATGCTTGTCAAAAGAAATGTGTTCTCAACGCTTACTGCCTAGTCGCCAATGAGATTGGACTATGGGTGAGTCAAAGATCATTTGCAAATCCCATCAAAACAAGTTCAATAGACTAGTGGATCTGAAGAGGCATGCGGTTGAAAACAACAAGGCAAACGTTCCAACTAGCAGCAGAGTTACTGTTATCGGCGATATGAGCGATATTGGACTTTCCGACAATGCAATATCAATCTTGGACCTTGGATCCAGTTCTGCTCCTACTCAATCAGTGAATCAAAATGTATTGTGTAAAATCCTAGGCTCCCTGCAAACCTTGGAGGATGGATTGCGCCTAAAGTCAAGTTACAAGAAACCGGTCAACAAAGAGAAGCAAGGTCAAGTCTACCAGCCATACCTTTCCGAGGCTCTTTACAGACCGTCCTTTTTGGAAAAGTTCAATAAGCAGTACCGGCAGCTAAACAGGGTGTGGGCTGAAACAGTCTGATCTTCTCAACTACCTAAAACGGTAGGTACACGGTTAAAACTGGATCTCCTTACCTGCCCTGCTCTCTACACACTCATCAAAACACATAAGATACCCATAGTTTCCTATCATCAAGCAACCCAGCGGACTATCGGGTACGACCAATAGTAGGAAGTGTATGAGGCCCTATGGACAGAATTTCATGACTGCTAAACCTGATCTTGGCACAGCTGCTACAGTATATTCTTGCACACCTCACCAATATTAATATGTTCCTCAACCAGTTGCGGGGGACCGGTTTCAGACCCAACCACATCATGAAATCCCTCAATGTTAGAATCCATCGATGTTGTCTTTGTCTTTACACCTTCTTTATTCGACACGTTGGTGTCTTTACACCAACGTGTCGAATAAAGAAGGTATGCAGGCCTTATGGAACTGCTCAATGAATATGAACCATTGGTAAACACCTATGTACTTTCCCTCACCCAGATAATGGTTCTGATGAAAGAGTGTCTTCAGTGCTCTATTTTCAGGTGGTGCGGCCAATACTATAGGCAGATCAGGGGAATGGGCATGGGGCAGCGGCTGGCACCCGTACTATTCATAGCCTATATGTCCAAAATAAAAAAGCCGCCGGCGCTGGCCTATTTTGTACTGCCGCTACATAGACGACTGAATTGTCGTCTGTTCAACGGAAGAGGAAGTGGACACGTGTTATGATCTGCTCAACAGACAAGCAGAAAACATCAAATTCACATGTGAGAGCTCAAAACATAATTCGCTCCCCCTTCCATAATTCACAAGTCAGGCTTGAAGAGGGTTTTTAACGTACCAAATGGTATCGAAAACACAGTAATGAAATCATCCTAGTACACTTCAATTCAGCGCATACCTTCAAAACAAAACGAACTATCACAAGTAATATGTTTAAAACAGCGATATTGGTGCCATCCGGAAGGCAGGAGAGAACTGACTCTTCTGAGCTTGCAAGGAGATCGCACTTTCCAATGGTTACCCTCTGGCTTCTAAAAACAGGGGTGTGGTGTGATTCACGCGTCAATATACTGAAGTCATCGGAGGAAACGCGCTAAAACATCATGCCTACCATCATAATGGAAGAAATAAGAACTTATAAGTGAAATAAGTAAAAAAATGACTAACTATGGACGTTTACAGAAGGAATGCGTTGTCTAGGATCGAAAAATCTGAAGTTATTCTTCATTTGAACGTTTGACAAATAAATTGTTGGCTCAAGAAGTGAATTCCCAATCTCGAAGGGGATTCATTGCCATAGTAGAGAGATCTGCTCTAATCCAAGGTGAAGCCACGGACTACCCCAAATTTTATTCGGTCCATCTCAACAGAAGGGTACTGTAGCGATACTGCGTGTGCGAGAGCTCTAATTGGGTCACGCGTGAATCGCGCGCCCCCCTAAACACAGTTAAGGACAATATGAAAAGGAACAAATGCCCATCGATAAGCTGGATAAATAGCGTTCTGTATCCCCCATATTAGTGATGCTATAAGCTCTGAACTAGTAAGAGCGACGCTGCACTGGTGTGGCTTAAAGGACATGGTACACGTGCACGAAATCCCACCTGGAAATCTTAAGCAGCGGCTGGTTCGAAACCGCTGCTACGATCGAATTTGCCTGACTCCCAATTGCGTGACCTACCCTAATGGACAGAGGGTGACTGCATGACACCAGGCGCGACCTACCTGATCACATGCAATCTACGCGAGGAAGAATATATTGGGGGAACTGGGCGACCCCTTTGCCTTAGGATCAAAGAATATCTGGGGGGGGGGGCTAAATGGAGCAAGGGTGGAGACCCCTTAGTTGCTCACCGAGTAGAGTCCCATGAAGGTACTATCGTCGTCTGAGTCGACGATCCCCGTCCCTCGTCGCTCTCTAACTGTCTGAGACGACTTGGGACGCCAACTATGATTAGGGGGGTCAAGCGGGCGGGGCCACCAAAAAGCGTGGTCCCCACTCTACCCCAAAACGACGACAAGAGACGTTGGTTTACCCATTTAATTAGACCTTTCAACCTTACTCATTTACTTTGCCTTTCCTTTTAGGCCTTTTGCATATTTTGTGCTTGCTGTATTTATCTTGTCGATTACGCATAACATAATCAACACAAAGATAAACATATTTAAACAACACCATTGAACCACCTCGCACATTTTGGTACATCGGCCAAAAAGTGAAAAAAATACATTTCGAATATAGTAGAATCGAACGTGATTCTACAAATTCAAATTACTAAGTAGAATCGAACGTGATTCTACAAATTCAAATTACTAAGTAGAATCGAACGTGATTCTACAAATTCAAATTACTAAGTAGAATCGAACGTGATTCTATCTTTCTAATAACCAAAGCAGAATCGAACGTGGTTCTGTATCATAAGCATAAATAGAATCGAACGTGGTCCTATAACTAAACATACTTCATTCAATTAAAACAAAACACTCAAATAAAGCAATGTTGCTCCACTTTCACAGAAGACCAATTATCTTTGGCGCAACGACGCTTAGGAATTTGGTCCTGCGCTATAGGGAATATACGACCAAAGTAGATTACCCCGCAGCTGATGAAGAGACCTACGAACAATGTAGGTCTGCCATAGCATTATTGGAAAGTGGGATCAGGCAGATAAATTTGGGCACCGAACAACTCCGGAAACTCTATAATGAGATCCGAGAGGAATATCAAAATTGTAAGAATAAGGCAGAGAGGAAGGATATAATGCTCGAAATAAAGCAAATAGAGGAAGATTCAAATCTTCACACTATATCGGCAGATGCGAACGAGCTCGGCTTTATGTTGACTACGCGCCTTGACGAAGCAAAGTGCGCGAGGGACAGATTAGACGTCAAGTTAGGGTACACCACGCAGAAAGCGCAAAGACTGCAAGAACTGTCCCTAGGAGGAGAAGACCAGCGCTCACAAATCAACCCGGACGAAGGTTCAGAGCAAGGCCCTAGCAGCCGGAATGGGACTCCCTCAGTAGGTCCCTGCCCAAGTTTCACGGGGACGCCGAAGACTTCCCAGAGTTCTGGGAGTATTTGAAACATTAGTCCACAAAAGTAATGAGCTTGACGTCATGGAGAAAATTCTACTGTTGAAGGAAAGCTTGATGGGGAAAACGCAGAACTCTATAAAGGGGATAAGACTAGTGCCAGAAAATCACAACTGGCTAGTTCAGACTCTTCAGAGTAGTTATAGTGACCTTCCCGTAAATAGAGCCCAAATAGTGAAAAAGTTGGTAAATTTTAGGTCAGCTGGGACTTCGGCAGAAAGTTGCTTACCAACGTTTGACCAAATCCAAGTTCTGGTCCACCAAATGATCTCAGCAGGCTACGACGTAAGAAATACCTGTGATCCAACATGGTGCGAAACTATATTGGCAAATAACTCGCGCCCCCAATTTAAGGATAAGTGCATCTTTTGCCACAAGAACAATCACTCATCATTTTCATGTCGGACGGTTACGGATCAAAGCCGTCGTCGAAAAATCATAAAAGACGAAAACAGATGCTGGAAGTGCTGTTCCTCGAGTCACAACAGCTTCGACTGCCAACGAGCAGACTGTCCCCATGTGGTCAAAAACACCACATGTCATTATGCGTCAAGAAAGACGATAACGTTACGACGGGGCAAAAAGATTCTCGCAACAATAACCAGAGGGATGTTCGAAAAGAGCATCCCTCCAGATCTCAAGGCACCCAAGGCAGGAGTCATGACAACCTCCAGAGAAACCAAAACGGCGTCGCCTACCCCAATGATCTTTCGAACAACAACGCCCAATTGAGAACAGAAGACACTGTTTCGCTTGCCAAACAGCAAATCCAGGCGAACTCTCAGCTAGTCCTAATGACTGCTGAAGGAAACATGTGGAGTTTCAAGAAACAAGTGTACGAAAAAGTACTCTTTTTCTTTGACTCTGGGGCACAAAAATCCATCATAAAGGAAGAGGTAGCGGAGCAGTCCAGCCTCCCCAAATTGAGAACAGAAGTCTGCACCATGTCAGGCATAGGTGGCCATGTAGAAAACTTCGAAAGCCATGTCCTCACATTAAAAGTAAGCTCGGCATACGGTGATGAACTGGAGATGAAAATACTCACGAAGCCGATACTCACCAATGGTTTCCCGAGCGTTAAACTCACAGAAACCGACATCGATTTTCTAAAAGAGAACAATATTTGCCTATCCAATTCAAATTTACGGGGGGAAATCCAAACCCTGCACATACCTATCGGTCTCGACTACTACCACGAACTCATATCGGGTCAGAACCACTCGATGAAAACACCCTCTGGTCTCCACATTGCGCGGACAATATTCGGTCCGACAATATATGGTAGAGGGTCATTGCCAGCAGAAAATATTTGCAGCAGTTCCTTCCATGCAACGACCGCTCTCCACGAACAAAGCGAGCAAACAATGCTCCGCAAAATGTTCGAATTAGAAGGGCTGGGGATTACGGAAGAAGAATGTCACAACGATGACAGAATTCACAAATATTTAGAGCAATATTCCAAAACGATATTGTTCGAAAACGGTCATGTGAAAGCACCGTTCCCTTTGAAAGAGAATGTTGTCCAATTAGAAGACAACTACAGCGTGGCGATTCGCCGCCTAGAATCTCTTCAGCACACATTGCAACAGTCTTCCGACCAACGCAAATGGTACTCACAAATAATTGGAAAGTACGTGGATGAAGGAACCATAGAATCCTTCTCAGAGGCAGAACCTGGAGCTGTCGGTACCTATTATATGCCTCACTCCGGCGTATGGAGACCAAACAAAAAGGTGCCACTCAGAATAGTCTTTGATGCGTCCTCTAAACGAAAGGGGAAGCTTTTGCTTAACGATGTCATCCACAAAGGGGAATCCTTCATAAATAAGATCCACGACATATTGATAACCTCTCGAAGAGGCAATATCGTTCTTATGTGTGACATCGAGGCAGCCTTCACTCAGATTCGCCTCGTTGAACCACATGAAGACCTATGTAGGTTCTTGTGGGTTAAGAATATACATCTTCCACCCACGAGAGGCAACCTGATCCACTATCGTTTTCGAAGACTTCCACTTGGAGTGACAGCATCCCCCAGCATACTCAACATGGCACTGGCGTCCTACCTCAATGGCCATGCTTCTCCATTAGCGAACGAAATTGCAGATCATCTTTATGTCGACAACATAATGATGATGGCTAATACTGTAGAAGAAGCCTTATGTAAGTACCATCAATCAAAGGAACTCTCCGCCAAAATCGGAATGAACCTCCGAGAATATATTTCGAACTCTTACGAAGTTAACTCAGCAATTCCCAAAGAGGACAGACTAGAAACAGACTGCCTAAAAGTCCTGGGTGTCAATTACGACACAGCGACTGATACGTACAGAGTACGCACTAACTTTCGATTAGCGGACAAACTTACAAAGAAAGACATAGTAAGTCAAATAAATTCCGTATATGACCCAATAGGTCTAGCGGGCCCATTACTGGTGCAGTTAAAGTCGTTGATGAGGGAAGTTTTCGATCAAAGAGTTGATTGGAAAACCTACCTCGACTCCGTAACATGCCACGAATGGAACCAATTGTGCAGCGAAATCACCAACGCGACTATTTCCGTGCCGCGAAGTCTAAACACCATCTCCTAAGGCAAATTTCGCTTGTGGGTTTTTGCAGACGCTAGTAAACTTGCCATAGCTACATGCGCGTATGGGCAGAATATCCAAACGAGAAAAGTCTCGAATCTGCTCAATGGGAAAACGCGGTTAACACCCAAAAAGGTTCGCCAAACAATCCCGCGACTAGAACTTTCGGGTCTTCTCATGGCAATCCGACTAAGTCATTCTATCGTGCACAATCTGTGTGATTTATAGAAGACGTATCAGTTGTGACCGATAGCGAAATCGCTTTGTGGTGGTTAAAATCCGCAAAGAAATTGCCCGTTTTCGTTGCAAACCCAAGAGAGCGCATCGCAAACGGTACAAAGGCAATAGAGTCCAAGAACATTTCCGTTTCTTACTTCCATGTTGACACGTTACACAATCCGGCAGATGCTGGTACAAGAGGATTAACGTCCCAAAGTATAATCAACCACGATTGGCTGAGAGGACCTCGCTGGTTAGAAGGAAAACCCGACACTTGGCCAATAAAATCATTAGAAGCTATCGTCGAGGTACCCTATGAGCTAGAGCAGTCGGAATCACTGGCTCTCGTAGAAACGTCGGTCGATTCCTGCGGAAAAACAATCGAGCTGATAGATTTAGTACGATTCTCGAAGTACCACAGAGCGCTCCGAGTCGTTTCCTTGGTTGGAAAAGCAACAAAATGCTGGACCGAAGTAACCAACAAAAATCGAGCGTTGAAGATAAAACTTTCCATAGCGAAGCACTTCTCCGCAGCGAAAGAAATCTCGTCATCTGACATAGATCTAGCGGAACAAATAATTATCACCCAAGAGCAAAGTCAGGAGAATCTAAAAAACCTGCAAAAGAGGTTTCCTGACAAGAAAATCTCACATGACCCAAACGGTATAATTAGGCACGAATCACGGCTGCAAAACGCTTCTCTTCCCAAGGATACAAGATCACCCATTTACATTCCACCTAAATCAGAGCTAGTCGCCTTCTCTTTTGGCAAATCCACACAGAGAACGCGCATTGCGGGAAGGAACATACGCTAACCATAGCACGCCAAAGATTTTGGATTCCTCGCGCATCGAATTCCTTTAAAACGTTCTTGAAGAATTGCGTCACATGCAAAAGATATCAAGGTTTGCCTCTAGGAGCTCCACTGATGCCACCACTACCGACGGACAGAGTCGTAGAAACGAAACCATTTCAGAACACAGGGTGTGATTTTATGGGCCCCTTCACTGCAAAAACACAGGAAAAAATGTATGTGGCCCTTAACACTTGTCTAGTCACACGCGCAGTTCATCTAGAAGTTGCGGAGAACATGTCCACGGGAGCATTTTTGAATAGCTTTATCAGATTTACTTCGAGAAGAGGTATTCCCAGGACAATGCGTACAGATTGCGGCACGAACTTCAAACAGGGGGAAGAAATTATAGCCACCATGTTTGAGAACGATGAAGTGACGGGACAATCGCTTATGACCTACTGCGCTTCCGAGAGAATAAAATGGATATCCAACCCTCCCGCCTCGCCCTGGATGGGGGGAGTTTGGGAAAGGTTCGTAGGATCGGTCAAAAAAGCACTTAACAAGGTGGTCGGACGGAGAAAGCTAAGTTTCACGGAAATGTCCACGGTAATCACAAGAATAGAGGCAATCCTAAACACGAGACCATTGACAAAAATAAGCGTAGAGGACATTACAAAGATTCCTCTTCGCCTGGTGGATTTCCTTCAGGGTAATGTCAAATTCTCACTTCCAGAAAAAGGGCCTAATTAGGACGAAGATGATTCTCTGTTTGATCCCGAACTTATCCAATCTCCAAGCCGAAGAGGCGATCCTTCTTTGCGAAATGATAGCGAACAAATTTTGGGATTGTTGGAAGCAAGAGTACTTAGTATCCCTTCGAGAGATGCAAAAGCAGCGTCTGAAGCAACCCAAACACTTACGACGGTCCTGCCTAGAAAAAGGCGAGATCGTTCTTATTGAACAAGAACTCGTTCCAAGAGGGACGTCGTCTTACGGCAGGATCACGGAAATTGTTGAATCCAACTTAGTTAGAACAGCAAAAGTTCTCATGTCCAACCACAAAATTATCCATCGCCCTCTCAACAAAATCTACCCGTTGGAAGTCCGCAGTCCACCCGATACAATTGCCACAAGGGAAACTGCAGCGAAAAAGGCCATCATTCATACTTCAGAGCCGGATTTAGACACATTAACCCCAGCCTCAAGCTCAGAAACGCCGCATGAGCGACAATCTCTACCTCGCTCCTCTAAAACGCTTGCTAGGGAATTTTTCAAGACATTAGACTGCGCCATTACCCATTCAAATCATCGCTTCCAACAACATCCTTGATGATGCTCATGACTCTAATGGCTGTGATGTCCCCTATTTTAGCAACCACCGAACTTCCCTTCATATGGTGTGGAAATGGGGTTGTACATGTACCTCCAATTAAAGGTTGGCTTGAGATCTGCATCATTGATGAATGCCAGTCATTCATTAACAAAACGCAACCATCCACCTATTTGCTACCCATATCCCCCACAGGCATGGATATCGACGTATGTCTACGCACCCACGAAAGCAGTGGTTTACGTGAGCGAACACTAGTCTGCGATAAAGCAAAATTTTGTGATCATAACTACTTTCTATCAAAAATCTTAATAGGCAACCCACACTGCTGGCCATTGGGTGCAATCGCAACGGCAGCTATTCTACTCTATTTGATCATCATAACAGTAAGGGGTATTGCATGGATATCCGTCAAAATCTACAAAAAACTCGTTAAGAAAACTCCAACTAAGCTCACTCCAGTGTCAAGGGAACTAACTGCAGAGAATACTGCGACCTGTAATTTTGAGTTAGTCCAAATTACACGATCGGCCATCGATCACCATTTGTGTAATGATAAGCCTCTTTTCCGTTAGAAGCGCCTGCCGATATGGCTTCATGCGTCATTCTGCGGAACTTGGGTGTAGCGAAACAAATCACTGCCATTCAGAATACAGCAGAGAACTGTTATTCAACAGGTTGCAATCAGAACTCTGCATTGAAATTCGGCACGGCAACAAATCTGTCGGTGTAGCGAAGTTCGTAAAGAAAATGGTGGAATTCAAGTGTTCCAAAGTCATAGAGTTCTTCACAAGGCCAACAGTAGTGAGAATATTCCACGCAAAACACTGCGTTAACGTCGGCTCATGCACCAATGACAAATGCGATAGATTCAACCCTAATGAGACAGTTGCTGAACTAAACCATACCAGAAAGTACCCTGGTTACTCCGGCTGTATGAGCAGCTGTGAAGGAATCTTCTGCGGTTGCTTTCTTCCATTACCAAGCTGCTGGTTTTTCAGAGTTGCCCACTCACCGGTTTCAGATCGTGTCTTTGAAATTGTACGGTGTCCCCACTGGACTCTTACAGTAACCCTGGACATAGAGGTAACAATAGCCGGTCGAACAGATAAGTTTGTGCGCTCCTTTCAGCCTTACGTCACAGAACAATTTCAAGGCTTTAACATTACGGTCGCTTCCATACAAAAGCTCAAAACCTCACTAGATAGCAAACAATTCGCTATTTCGCCAGGTAGAGCTTATGCATTACCTCCAAATCACCAGTTACCGGTAGCGTGTAATTCATCTGATCAAGCACTAAACAATTTCGGCTCGTGCACTAATCGCGTACGATGCAATTGTGGCAATTCTCCCCTCAGTTGTCAATGCCCTGACGAGTCCGTCCATAAGCTTCGCGAAAACACGCTAAGCAGGTTGCCTCTACAAGCGCCCCATACAGAAATAACTGCTAAGGCTAGCGATATCGTTGCTACGTCCAACGAGAAGGAAATGGTAATACGGATCGAGTCAAGGTTTTTGCACAATACCGCCGAACTTGTAATCGACCAAGGGTGCACATTCAACATTTCTGAGCTAACCGGTTGCTATGACTGTGCGATTGGCGCACATTTTACAGCCATTTGTAGCTCACAACTACAAGCATCAGTAATCGTAGTTTGCGAGTCCAAACAATTTCTCGTTAAATGCGGGCCATCCGGTGAAGTCAATCACATTATACTCAGTTTCAATCACCCAGCAGTACACGAGCAATGCAACGCTCATTGCTCGGACATTTCAACCAAATTCGTGTTAAATGGATCATTGTTCTATCATATAGAAGCCCCTACTGGCACGTCATCCTTTAAAAGGGGCACCCATGGAATTCCTTTGAAACATCAGTGGTTCTCGGATATAACGTTTCCGAGTCTTGATCCATTACTCAAAGTGATCAGAAGATATTGGAAAACAACCTTAGCATGTATCACCGTTGTCTTCGGTTTAGCGGCCTTAACCTATATAGCCGGTCCAATGCTTCTTCTGTTCATTCTCAAGATAGGAGCAACCATCCTTTCCGCCTTATCCTCATGCATGTGGAAAGTGATGAAAAGTTTGATATTATGTTTAACTAACAATGGATCTGTAATTGTTCATAAGGTTCGGGTTAATAGCAACGAAGCAACCCCGTAAGCACCAACACCTCAATAATAATCATAATTATGATTTATCAGTCAAAAAAAACTAAGACAAAAAGCTATATTCAATGCTACTTATTGTGGCTAATCTGTTAGCTTAGCCCACTATGACAACTATTTACAATTCTCAGTTTGCAATAGGGGTCAAGACGCTTATTGGATGGCGTGTAAATCACCTCGAATTACGTTTAGGCCTCTGAAGACGACGATTGAGTCGAAACGTCAGACCGTTTAACTGAATAAATTGTTCCACCTAAAAACCTCGTGTGGCACAAGAAAATAATCATCACAAACAACAGTTATGCCGAGGTTAAAGCAAGAGAAAAGTTGGAGACTATTTACAATATTGTGTGGTGAAGAAGTGATCAAAAGCTGTGTAACCCCCACCATCCATATTTTCGCTTCACACGGAGTTTACAGCAATTCTGATAAGCAATTCGAACATCCAAAAATACCAGCTAGTTACTCTTGCGGCACCCCCGAGCCAGCTCCTTAGGTTCGTAATTAGATTAAAAGAGATTGAATTCGATGGTGTATACACCCGCCTCTGTAGGGCTGCGGCCTCGTAGTGGGTTATCTTCGAGACACTGGCATGGTTAACTTTGGTCGATTGCGGTATTGCTGTTCTCCAAATTACTTACTCAAAAACGGCGGGAAACTTAAACAGATTCGATCTACTCCACCTCAAATTAGTTATCAAACATTTTTGTTCAACACTATAAATGCTACTTGTGCAAATAATATGACTGTGATATAACGAATATACGACTGATAAATCAATATGATCATTGAATGAGAGACCATATTCTGCTACTGCCAAAACCCACCCTACCCAGAAAGAGGGATTAACGCCAAAGATAGAGCAGTGTCATCTAACTCGTTGCCTGGGTTGATTAAATGAGCCAGCTGACTTTAATAACCCCAAAAAAGTACGGCTACTTCAAACGTGACTGTTATCACAGCAGAATTCATCGGCTTGATCATTACTGGCTACCAGGTAAGCATCGGAAGGCTAACAGGTGAGCAGGTTGCCAAGGAGAAGCAACTCATGCACTCATCTCCCACACGGTCGTGATTTCGCACTCATTATAACATTAATTCTTTTAGTTTCACCATGATGACCCCTTCACCACGACTGTCAGAAGCCAGCAACCCTCACAGCAGCTACGATGCGGCTACATCCATCAAGAAAAGCAACTGCCGAGCTGTCATGTAGATATACGGCATCATATTGCCATGTACATATATATCTTTGTAAGACCCCATACAAATGTAAACTTCGTCGCCGGCGGAGTATCGTCGTCTGAGTCGACGATCCCCGCCCGTCGGCGCTCTCTAACTGTCTGAGACGACTTGGGACTTAAACTATGATTAGGGGGGTCAAGCGGGCGGGGCCACCAAAAAGCGTGGTCCCCACTCTACCGCAAAACGACGACAAGAGACGTTGGTTTACCCATTTAATTAGACCTTTCAACCTTATTCATTTACTTTGCCTTTCCTTTTAGCCTTTTGCATATTTTGCGCTTGCTGTATTTATCTTGTCGATTACGCATAACATAATCAACACAAAGATAAACATATTTAAACAACACCACTGAACCACCTCGCACAGGTACAGTATTCGAAAATACAATCAGGATTCTATTGAGAGAACCCCTCACTTCGGCGTGGAAGACACTTGAAGCATTTTTCATCATTGCCGGGTCCCCAAAAATGAATAGCAAGAACGTGTGCCTAGCCGTAGCTAGTGCTCGCGCCTTTTTCTGACTTTTGGGTTTTGTTTGCCTCCGATATCAGGCGGAGGGGCAGGGCATATCATCTGAAGCTACCCCAAAGTTCCTACGGGTCAGTTTAGTGGCGGTCGTCCAGACGACCGCTTGTTCTTGGAGATGGTTTAAACGTTCTAGGGTTATCATGCCCATTTGGAAACATTTGGTCTGAAGAACCGGTTTTCGTTATCTTTAGGTTTCCAAACTCTTAAGAACGTGAGTTGATAAGGACCTATTTATCATTTTGGTAATTTGTTTCATAAAAGTTTCATGAAACTTTTGGACTATTTAGGCCCTACTTACGGATAAGTTACTATATTCAAGTCAGTTGTAGTTTTCTAGCACTAGTCTTATTCCCTTTATAGAGGTCTGGACTTTCCCCATCAAACTTTCCTTTATTAGTAAAATTTTTCCCATCAGCTTTTATGAACCAGAGTTTCGGAGACCGCCAAAAATCCCGGAAAGCCTTCGGTGCCCCCATAAAATTTGGGCAGAGACGCTTACGTTGGTCTCACTGAGCAACAACCTCTTGGCGGATTTATGCGCTCAATAGACTGCGACTCTTCTGTATCATCTACTGAGGGAGTCCACTTATGGCCGTTTGAGCCTTGCTTAGAACCCTCGTCCGGGTTGATTTGCGAGCGACGCTCTTGTACATTCTGCTGTGTACAGCTTACAGCTCAAAGGTTCCGTGCTGACTGTGCTGCTGTGCTGCTTAACACATTGTACGTGTAAGTGCTGATAAGCTATGGCATATGAGCCATTAAGAAGGCCAGGGCAAGCGGGATCTCAGTAGTTTAAGGGATAGAGCACGATGCCCGGAAAGCGAATGCACGGGTTCGAGTACCCGGTCCGAGACTGAAAGTTTTGTCCATAAACCGCCAACCTTTTCAACCTTGTAAGACTGAACCTTGAACGCTTACTGCGGCGATATAACAGCAGTTAACAAAACATCAAGTCAAAAAAAGAGTTACAGCACTGTTGCCGATCAAAACTCCCGTTGAGAGAATCAGCCAGAGAAGCAGCATCTGCGTGTCGTGTCCGTCAAACAGGGAATGCCGTATCCGCAAGGCATCTGTAGTCTTTTACTCCCACTTTCTCGTCGAGAGTGAGAATGTGAAGAAACGGGCAGAGGAAGAGTTGGAGGATAGATATAGGATTGAAGATGAATTTTTCATTAATTCAAACTATGGAGACTTTATACTTCAGTCTGCTGAAAAAATAACGGGAATGAAATTCAGGGCAGACGTGATGATGATTGCCTAGCGTTATTACTGCTTGACTTACTCTCGCACACTCTGTGGCTCTGAGTCAGGTTTTCAACTTTGTTGCATTATCAACGAAATACTGAATATGTTTGTCAGTGAGGCATGCGAAGTGTTATTTGAACTTGAGTTTTGGAGTATCAGACAACAAATTTTGAGTTCTGACCATAGTATCGTCTCAATGGACTTTTTGCAGAAACTAAAGAAAAAACAGTGATGTTTTAGGTGGCAGAATAGAAGAGTGGTAGTTCTGCGGTGGCTCCGAAATTGAAATGAAGAACTTCGAGTTCTCCCTCGTCTTAACCAGGTGTATTGCGGTATTGCTGTTATGGGTGATGGCGAGCTCCTCCGCCTGCGTTCGTTAGACGCTCAGTAAAGAAGAAGCAGAGGAAATAACGAAATCGCTGATACTCAAATCACTCAAAGCTTGGCTAACAACGACCACATTTAAATGGCCCGACGAATCCCCGTCGACTCATCATTCGAGGCGCCGAAATCAGCGCTTTTCGATGGAGGTGCCACGAATACTACATCTCGGAGGCGGTATTTCTCTTTTTTGTCGAGATACACATGAGAAGTGTGAGAGGAATTACCTCTAGTTCTGTGTGATTACCTCAATGGCTAGAAATGTTCAAGGGGAAAATATGGAGCAGTGAATTTAGGGTATATGCGAACCAGTCGGATCGCCCGGCTTTACTCCTTTTTATGACAGATGTTATAATCGGCTGACTGGCCCCTCCTTCGCAACAAATGGTACTATTCCGAACGCGAAATATGACACAGGACTATAGGGGCAGAGCAAATGGCCCTAGATCTGTTTCTATGAGAATAAGTGCTTATTTGAGACACAACTGTGAAGCAATCAAAGCATTGAATGGTTCTCACAAGTGTTGGTAAGTTATAATAACACCACCATCGCACGTTGTTATCATTGAAGCTTCTTCTCTTTAAACACATATCATTAAATGAGAATCCCAGATTATTAGTGATCGGATAAGTTTTGTCGCAAGTGATATCGGAACTACAGAAAACAGTCTTTAACCGAGTCAGAAAACTCGGTTGGTAGCGGTCGTAGTCCAATAGCAAGGAAGGAATTGGTATTTCATCTTTTTGCAATGTTGTGCCTCCAACTGGTCTGTCACTGCACTCACCTGTCGATTGAAACATATTCAAGATCAAAGCTATATCGTTCGGGCGTTAGGATTCTAATGGCAAAAAACTCTTGTTTTCCAAGGTTATCAGCTCATATCAGTTGTCATCAGATCTCGTCACAAAGTACCTACGACCCTATCACATCCTTCATCACCTATCGAAATGCCAAGCTTCCACTATTAACAAGGGCGTTACAGACCTAGTGGCTCTGAACTTCTATGACTGGTTGCCAGCTGTTATCGTAATCCTCCTAGCCTTCAAGTCCTTACAGTCCCTTCACTTCCCTCACCACCTACTGGAGTGCCGAATCTCCACTGTTTATACGAAAAATGTAGCGGATCCGTAGCCCTTGCCTTCTAAGGTTCCTAAATAAAGTCCCATTGACTGTCATCCTCTCCTATCACCTACCGTGAGTGTTCCTACCTTGGCGCCTGTATACCTTCCGAATTTGAAAGTTTAAGTGCAGTCAGACAGGAATTATATTATGAAATTGCGGCCAAACATATCTTTGGCGCACATCCCGCCCCATGTGAGCGGAGTTTGGTCATGCTACCTACCATAGAACCTTAGACGTTCTCCAATCATGCCGCCTGTACTCCCCACGGATACACGAGTATAAACACACACACTGACAAATCAACAGACACACTTAGCGAAATAAATATAGTAGAATCTAGCCAGATGTCCCGCCTGACGCTGCGCTCTCCCCTTTCCTATGCTAAAGGCACAATTCATGATGTTTTTGGTAATCCAGATTATGACGGAAAAGAAAGGAAGATGGAGGATAATGCGATGAACCGGCGTTTCCGAAGTGAAAAAAAGCTTTGGAAAGTCGTTAAAAAGGGGCTGGAATGAAACCATAAGAATTAAAAAGAGTGGGGCGTTTGGACGAGCTGGTCGATGTGGGTCATTGCGTACGTGTGGGTCCTGGTGCAAATAACTGACTACGGTAGCAAAAATTCATTAACTTATAAGCATAAGTAAACAAGGAAGCCCTAGTAAAACAAACATATACAAACAGTGGAAACACGAAAGGGATTCTGGAAAACGAAGGATGCACCCTTATCCATCTCGAACGGGTCGATAGTCATGAGGTTTGTGGGTATCTCATCTTTATGACATAGGTTTCAAGAACCGATGCTCCTTCCAAGGCTGAATGTATTCACTCACCAGAATCTTATGTTCATGTTCAGCACATCGCCTTTCGGAAGACAGATGTTTCGGAATGCATTGGCCTATGGAAGGCTTATGAATCCATACGATTCCCTTACTTTGCTTACATGGCAATTCTCAATTACTTTCCTTGAAAAAAAAGATCATTATTGATAGTATACACATATGAAATGTGTGCAATGCTTTATTTATTAGGTTGTTCGGAAAGGAATGCGCGTTTGAGTTCAAAAAATTTTTTATTATAAAAACGAAACTAAGCAAGATCAATCAAGAAGATGTTTTCCATTACTATCAATGACTTGTTGTCTACGTTTACGCAAAGAATGGATTCTTCTCTTGAAGAACTCCGCCGGCTGCAACTCAAAGTAGTTGGACACCTTGAGTTGGACTTTTTCGCGGTTTTTGAATTTACTCTCGGCCAAGGAGCGCTGCATTGACCGGAACAGATGGGCATCGGATGGAGTCAGGTCTGGGCTCTTAGGCGGATGAGGCAGGAATTCCCAACCCCTATTCCTCAATTTTTTTCCAAGGTGGTTTTCGCAACATGTAGACGAGCGTTGTCGAGGAGGAATTTAGTCGACGTCGTTTCGACACCTTGACGACGCAGTGCTTGATCCACGCGGTTCAATTGATCTTCGCAAATGTCTGCCGTAACGGTTTGACCCGAATTCAGGACTTCAAACTACACTCAACCTTTGCTGTTCCTCCAAACACAGAGCATCACCTTTCTGCCGTGTGTATCCGGTTTCGTAGTAGGTTTTGGAGTGTCACCGGCTTCTATCCACTGTCCTTTTCGTGTTGTGTTGTCGAAGCAGATCCATTTCCCGTCTGATGTAACAAAAGAGTTGAAAAAAAACCGCTGTTCTTGGAGCGATGGAGAAGAATTTTGGCCATCGCCACTTGTGTTGCCTGGTTTGAGTCGCTTAGTTTGTGCGGTATCCATTTTCCGCACCTGTTCTTCTTGCCAATTGCCAGCAAATGCTCATGGATGATAGAGTTTGAGTAGCCAACATGTGTTGCCAGTTCTTGGGTGGTTTGGTGTGGATCCAGTTTGATGACGGTCTTCAACACTTGGCTATCGACGGACTGAGCCCGACTTCCATGTTCTTCGTCCTCCAAGCTTTCATTACCGTTTTGGAAACGCCGACACCGTCGTGGACACTGATTTTCTGACAGGGCTTTTCCGCCGTATACTTCAGATGTGGCACGATGGGATTCAGCAGCCGAATTTCCTTTCTTGAAGTTGTGCCACATGCAAGCCCGCAAAAGGCATTTTTGGTCGAGCACCTTTTAAACTTTTTTTTCTCAGAGAAAACAAAGTAGACATAGACAAAAGTACATCAAAAGATGCGCAATGAAAATCTCTTTCGAATATACAAAACTGTCCTGAAAAATCTTCTATAGTAGGGGAGAAATGAATGGACAAAGTTAGCGCGCATTCCTTTCCGAACAACCTAATAGTAGTTCTGTGCCCATTTAATGAAGCAAGAAGGGTGCTAAGTGAGTTGCGGGGAGGCCATGCGGCGCGGCAAGCGGCGCGGCACCCTGCGCCATCTTTGGCGAGATAGTAGATGAGGAAGAGTAGTCGGGCCCGTAACGGTGTTTAGGGAAGTTTCATAGATTTTTTATGTCATAACTGTGTATTTTCACCTAATTTTAGGGAGGGAGAGGGAGGGGGCTCCGGGGTGGGTGAGCCAATTAGACGTTCAACCTTTATCTCCTCTCAGCTTTTTGCACGAGATAACCATCTCACCCACCCCGGAGCCCCTCCCCTTCTTGAAAGATAGGTTTTATCGGCTCAGAAGAAGACTATCTATAATATGCAAGCATATCAACATGCGCCAAGAGTTAGTTTGTTCTGAATCACGAAACACACCAGTACAACCTCACCATTCCTCTCCAGACTCGGGCCCACTACAATCTCGCTGGAGAGAGCGCAGGGTGGCGCGCCGCGTGCCCCCCCCCCGTGCCCACTTAGCACCGCAAAAAGGTCTTCCTTCGGCATCTATAAAACCATTCAATCATTTGGAAATATTCAAAGATGCGCGGCATCATTTTCGAGGAAAGTTCCTCCCGTGTCTTCATCAGGACTCGGAGAAACTAGTCTTTTTAGGTTGCACGCTTCTCGCTTAGAGATCGACCACATGGAGAAGCCTCGAGTATTGAGATCAGGGAAGTTTGACAGCCAAGCATTCTTTGTCCAGAAAACGAAAGATCATTTTACATCATTCCAGCAACTTCATTTTTTTTGCGCCGTGAGCTGCCCCACCGATTGTCCTAGTGTTATCTAGGGCACACAGAATATATTGTCTTTCATGATTTGCATTCGTTCCAAAAATAATTGAAACTCTGTTTTGGTCAGAACTGCGTTTGCCTATTGTCTATTGTATGACTATTGTCGCTCCTCCTGACAACAGTATCCCTTGACTCTGCACTGTTCCGAGCGAATCAACCATAAATATAGTCTTGCCAGTGAAGAAAACTCACAAATCTCGTGACCCCACGCAATGCTCTCCATCTTTCGAATTCATTCATTCTGACGATAAGGTTGCCAAACCTCCTTATCTCGAAAAAACCATGAGCATACATTTCGAACTAGTAAGTTTTCTTGATTATTATTAGTAAGTAAGTATTCAAACTAGGTAACTCATCTAAGAACCTCAGAGTGAGGTCGTAGCGGAGAAAAATGTTATCAAGAGATCAATCCTATAACTAACTTCAACCTTAGTGGGTAATTGAGGTAGTCATACAGACATTTTGTCGACCATCTTCGACTTTGCACACAATGTGGCTAACAATAGCAGCAGGGATGACGAGTCTCGCCTGTAAGTTTGACAACGATCCAATCTCTGCACTCTGACACTTGATTCCAACTACCCTTTCTTAATGTTTGGAATGAACATTGTGCGCGAATTCTCGACCTTCCCCTGTGCCCGCTACAGCTTCTTTAAACATTCGCGCCCATCTATCGACCTGCCACAAATAAGATCGAAAATTTGAACAGACATTGACCGAAAATTATAGAAAAAGCCAATCTTATCTAAAATTGAAAAATGCCTCCATATGGAAGGAGATTGCAGAGAACGAGGTTGATCATTATCTTCCGTGACGACTCGAACGCCGTCCAATAGTCTGGCTCTTGCCGATCGATCAGCACCATGATGATGCCGAGCTTGACCCGACGTGTTGAAGGCCATACAAACTGCTCTGATAGCAGGTCTCTTCTGCAACTCTGGCTCATGTCACCTGATTTGTGTTTCATATTCGAATAATTATAGGAATGGTATGTATTTCTTGGGTCCCGATTGCTTATTGTTATTATTCAATTACACTGTAAAAAGTGCTTAACTAGGTCACTTGAACAGCGGATACTCTCTAGTGAATCAGGGAAAACTTGGGCCAATATGAGAATGATCGCTCGAATGGATATCACTTCAACAGCTATACTACAGAACATGTTTGATTTGTGTTACTCATCTGAAACTTCTAGCTACTTGACACAAGACATCACACATACAAAATTCTCATCAGGCTGGTTTCAGGCACAGTGCGACTGGATATTGTTAGTTTTCCTTTGCCACGACTTGTCTCTAAATCACTGCACAATGTGCTATAGAAGACGATGGGATAACTAGATTAACTATTTCTGCGGAGGTAGATTAAACCGTTTTTTGTCGTAAATATACTTCGAAAGTAGCCGATATTACTCAGATAGGAATATTTAAAAGACCTGACGTCAAGACGAAGGAACACTTGTGGAGGTGCGACATTTAGATATTGATTCAGCTCCTCGATATTCTGCTATAACAAAACATCATGATGTTCCTATATTACGTTCAAGTAAAGTAAAGTATAAAGATAGAAGAACAGAAACAAACATTACGAAGTTCCTTCAAATATTGGTCGTTGATCGGGCTGAGTGCAGTATCGAATTCTGGGAGACTTTTGACAAAGAACGGAGGGATGGTATCGAACATACCTAGTACTGGTGCGTTGTGCGAAAGCTCTTCAGGATGGATTTTTACGATGCTTCTTGCTACGATGGAAACTCACCATGGAAAAGCACACGCAGGAAATGCTTTTCCATCTTTGTAGAGAACTCTGCTCTAATTCTTGTCTCTTCATCATACAATGAACAACATTTATTCACATGAACAGAGAACCATGAGTTGAATTCTCTCTGGAACGTCCTTCTCCGAACAATTTCTGTGACAGCAGTGGCGTACATGACAGGAGCTTCCTTAAATGTACTTCTGAGAAATATGCATTGAGAAAGGACAAGACATATACTATCCCTCTACCGCCAAATTTCGGGACGGGTGGTCAAGTGAGGCACACGTTGGGTGCTTGTGAGGATGTTTGAATGGGCCTGCGATTGAACGCGACTGGACTGGACTGGTGGTCATGAAACCACCCTCTCTCGATGTGTAGATGTGAGAGCAAGGGACCACTGAGGAGACCATATGAATATCCGACAAGAGAAGCAGTGGAGCTCGAAGCTCGAGGGAAGTGATCACGAGGAACATGAAAGAAATCAAATGGCGTATCCCTCAGACGAGATTTATTGACGCCCGAAGACTTTACCCATTTATCCTTGATCTACATGTATCCTACGCACTATAAAGCGCTTCGTCTGCCGACTGACTGACTGACTGACTGACTGACTGACTGACTGTGACTGTCTGACTGTCTGACTGTCTGACTGTCTGACTGTCTGTCTGTCTGTCTGTCTGTATGTCTGTCTGTCTGTCTGTCTGTCTGTCTGTCTGTCTGTCTGTCTGTCTGTTTGTCTGTCTGTCTGTCTGTCTGTCTGTCTGTCTGTCTGTCTGTTTGTCGTATGTCTGTCACCGAAATCCTCAGCTCTTTTAGATCTACCTGGAGAGACCGGGTCGAGCGTGGGATGGGTGGGCCATGTCCCTAGAAGTATAACGCACACATTAGCTTGGCGGAGCCCCGCCCACAGTGGGCGTGGTGTGCATCGAAATGTGCTGTACTGAGGACCATGATTTCAAATTCAGTTACAAGGCGGCTTCAAAACTAGAGGTGGCTAGAGGTGTGCATTGGCAAGCTAGATGCAACTGGGGACGTCAGCGGAGGCCCGCCCACAATGGGTGGAGAGTGCCTCGAAGCTCACATCCTTTCTTACATCTATATACGAAAATTCATAACTCTGGTTGCCATGGACCTAGAAAGCTCAAATTTGGTAGGATACAGGCGACAGGATGGGAACATTTGTGGTGGGTGGCAGGACCGAACTCCACCCACAGGAGGCGGGGTTTGGGCGAAAATTCATAACTCCTGTCTCCATAGACCTAGAGAGCTCAAATTTGGTAGGTTACAGGCGACAGGATGGGAAAACTCATGGTGGGTGACACGCCCGCAGGGGGCGGGGTTTGAGCGAGAAGTCATGAATTCGATAAAGGTCTATAATGAAAATCAGCTCACATGGCTCCGACTCTCATGGCTAGAGCCCCGCGTGCGTGGCCGCCTGGTATGTATATATATACCATATATATATATATATATATATATGCATGTGAGTAAGCATCTTGTGTAGGTGCACATAACACGTCTGTGTACATGCATGTGCTGTATGTGCATTGCGTGTACATGTTTGTATATGTGTAAGTAGGAATCTGTGTATATGTGTGCATGTATATGGCTATATATGTGGTATATATGTGGTTTTTGTGGAGGCAGTGAGAACCAAATAGTTCTTAACCAATGTATAGGCTGAATGAAATTTAAGCAGTAATTGGTCTCGTTCGCTTTGTCGCTTGTCTGGCGGAGTTGATCTGAGTATATGAGCTCTCACTCATAAGCTTGACTGTAGACGATGGATTGCTTTCCCGCCACCAATAATCCTAGATATTTCTTCTGATTGTTCATCTGCTCAATTTTAGTACTTCGAAAAACTCATTCGCGTCAATTTCATTCCGGTTCAAGTGGAAACCACTGAGAGCGGAATGAACTGGCCTCCCTACGATCATTTCACCGACTTTGAATGAGAGAAAACTGGGAAATTGACTCCCGATTGGATCTTACTAACAAGGGAGGTCTTTCAGGAAGCTTTTTGGAAATGGTTTTTTGCATGGTGTAGGGGCATGAGCGTTGAGTACAAAACATAGTCCATTTCCGCTAAATGACCTTCTGAATGCCAAAAAAGGAGTGAAAATAATTTAGTCGGTAATTGTCGTTTGTCCCAGTAACCGTCGTTTTCTTCATTCATGGCGTCTACTGTCCGCACAGTAGAAGGCGCCAGTGGACTTCGCATTAAAAATAAGCCACATGTTGAAGCATGTTGAAAAGTGCGGGAAAGTTTCATAGGAGCTGTCCACGGGGAAGGCGAATCCTCAAGACGCTGCCGTTTTTGCATTTTATGCTGCCATTTCCAGATTGGCTCCATATTGCACTAGGGCCATAGCAAGTGTCTGAGTGGTCATGATCGTGACCAGGACCAGCGTTAACCTCTACAAGTTGAATTTTACTGATATTGACTCATGTAGTTTGACACACTTTGCCAACGTGCAAGTTACTTTCCAGCTCGGACATTCAAAGACATACCTTGTTCGGCTGCTTCCATCACTGTTTCTTGAAGAAGAGCAGGGAGACTTTCAAATTTAAGCACCCTTGATTCTGCACCCATTCATAGATTGAAAATGGGAACCTAACAGACCTTCGCTCACTCATCAGTTTAATTTTTTAAGCAACTGGCGTTGGGTACATCTTTTTTCGATTCGATGGAGCAAAATTATATGCCGGTAAGTTCTGATCCACTTGAACCGGTTCGCAATGGACGCTAAAGAACGGGAAGCCTTGCCCGTGTCACGGTAGTGGGCAATGGCGCGGCGAATCTGTCAAGATACAGCAATTCACATTGAGCTTTTGTTAAATAGTGCTAAAACTAACAGTGTCTTGAGAAATGGGTCTGCCGTCAAAGAAAATGCTCCTCTGTGCTGGAGTTTCAGTGCTGCTACAGCACATCGTCATCGTCATCGTCTGGAGTCCAGCTGACCTACTCTTTTGTCCAAGGATGCCTATAGACTGTTGCAATGCAAAATCCACTTTGTTTTCAAGTACCCATGTAAAGTTTACCTGAAGCGACTCCTCTTGTTCATTATATTCGACGTCGCCATTTTCTGCACCCTGAAGAATTCCTCAGAACGCGTGGGCAGTGGCGATCTCCTTTCTCGATGGAAGAGAAAAATCAGGTTGAAAGAGGATAGAAGTCGGCCAACAACTCTAGCTGGTGAAAAAGTCATGTCGAGATTGAGAATGGTACACACCACGGCTTCCGTTTTTCGCGTACGCCTGGGTTGCCGCAGGAAACGTTGACCATCATCCGGGACCATTTTAAACGCCAACTGATTACGCTTTCATTGGGGGAGATGTGGTTGGTGCTTGCTAAGGAAACAGTAACTGCTCTTCCTTGGCATTCGTGAAGTGCAGTTGGTGTGGCAAACAACAATACTACTTTTGTTTTGTAGAGTTGTTACCTTGCTTGTTGATAAATAAATTGCAATAAATAGAAAGTTTAACACATCAAAGAAATTTTGAGTAATTCCCTACTCTGCTCTGCGAGGGTTGTCAAGTCGAGTGACCACAGGTGCGAACTATTCATTCTTGATAACGGCGCCGTACACGCCGTGTTGGTGGCACGATTCGTCTCAGACAATATCAGTAAAATTCAACTTGTAGAGATTATCGTGGTCACGACCACGACCAGTCAGGCACTTGCTTTGGCCCTCGTGACGAGTAATGGGATTAACGGCAATTCCCGACTATATCATTTTCACTTCTTTTTTCTTGTCATTCAAAAGGTCATTTAGCGAAAATGAATCATAGTTCTGTACTCATTGCTCATGCCCCTACACCATGCAAAAAAACCCATTTTCAAACAACGTCCCACGCCCTGAAAGATCTCCCTCGTAAGCGATTCAACCACATTACTCAAACATGCTGGGAAGAACTATTTACAAGAGATTTTGTTTAGCTTGCTGTTGTTGGACAATTGGCATCACCTCTTCCATGCAGTCCTTGAATGACTAGAAATACTTCCAGACAAAGCTTTGTTTAATGAGATCAAGCAAACAGAAAAGTTGATGCCCTAGATTGTACATAAAAAGGCAGTACTATGACGCTGTAGTGTGAATTCAAACTTGCCTTCACTTGCTCGAGTAAGTCAAGCCTCTGTTTTAGCCCTGTGCACTTTTCCTCGAACATTAGTAGTTCGTTATGTGCGTGATGTAGCCGATTGTATACCTGGAAATTACACCAATTCATAATAGTATATAGCGTCAGGAACATTTCTATATAGCTCATCGCCAGGATGACTTCAGAAACACTTAGTCATGAGATAAAATAGAGATCAGCCCCTGGGACACTCTATATTCAACACTTCCTGAGAGGGTAATGTCAAGTAGATAAAATAACAATCGCAAAAACATAGCTGCGGTTGTGAAAAATCGAATAGACTCCCTTCCGTGAATGGCTGCAGGTCTCAAATGATACAAAATCTGTGACTACAATACTAAGGAAGTCGCAAACCGAATAGTTGAAACTTGGGTGGGAAGTGGATAGCATAAAAGAACGCAGCTGGATCTCCTCATCGTGTTTACGAGAAAAAGTCTAAAGCATGCAGAATAATAATCACTTCGATATTATATCAGCCATTCAATACCACGCAATTCTGCTCCGGCTCGGCTCAGCTGTATGACTGCCACCATAGACGATAGATGATAGACGCCACCATATATAATATACAGTCAGTACGCCCGGCTAACGTCGACTCCCCTCCTCACCCGGCAAAGTTGTAGTAGTCGGCTTACTCTACTTCTTCTTTGGAACGAATAACATTTTTCTGTACACGAAGTCTGACACAGGACTCACCGGACACCGGAACAGGGCATTGGTTTTCAGTGTAGGTCGGTGCTTATGCCTCTAACTGGGAGTTTCGATCTTTCGATCTCGTTCTCAGAATAAATACCCTTTAGAGACTCGACTGTTAGGCAACCAAAGCCATGGGCGGAACTCACAGATGTGTCGAGTGATGATAACACTGCTATCATGAGTCGTTACCAGTGGGCCTTTCTTTTACAGAGATATCATTAATTAAGAGTTCCAGATTACTGGCGGTCGGTTGAGTTCTGCCGCAAATGATATTGAACAAAGAAAATCCTCTGTTGAGATACAAACCTAGCTAGGTAGCGGTCGTGATCTAATAGCAAGAAATGAACAAAATTTGGGTGACGGAACTTCTCCCCGATTTCCCACGGCAAGCGGCAGTGGTCACGCGGCGGCTGCCCTATCCTTCCACCGGAAAATCAAACTTTTCCCTTCAATGCGCGCGAGTGCGCGCGATCGATGCGGCGAGTGCACGTCGTTTTTCGGAAAGAAGATACCGGACCCACATAATCCTCATCTGCTTTTCGTAGTACCGGTGATGGGTCCCTATCGCTGCACTAACCACTCATTTTTGTCACCCTACTCTACCACCCCGTGTGATCGAATGAAACATACTGAACAGTTGAAGCGACATCTTAAACAGTGAAGGGCCAGGATTTTGGTCGGTAGCTGGCTCTTGCTCTCTTGGGCACCTCATCTTAACATATTAGTTGTCATCGGTTAATGTCACCGAGTACCTACGATCCCGTCATATCCTACATCACTTATTAAATGCCCAAGTTCAAGTTGATACGAAAAATTCTACCAAATTTGAACTCTTTAGGTCCACAAGATCAGGAGTTATGAATATCCGCTCAACCACTTATTTCGCCCAAACTCGGCCTCCTGTGAGGGGAATCCGGCCTGTCACCTAGTATAAGAGTCCACATCCCGTAGCCTGAATAACCTACCAAATTTCAACGGGAACAGGAGTTATGAACCTGCGGCCTAAAATTTCTACCGCGCACGTCATGAATTTTCCGGTCAAACGCACACACCGACACGCACACACACAAACACACAAACAAACAAACAAACACACCGACAATCCAACAGACACACTTAGCGAATTATCCTACTTATATAATCGGCTAAGTGTGTCTGTTGGTGTGTTTATGTGTGTGTGAGTATGTGTGTGTGTTTGTCCGACCGGAAATTCATAACTCCGGTCCCATTGCAGCCAAAGCTTACAATTCTGAAAGAGAGAGAGATGGCGGGATGGGAACACTGATGGTAGGTGATTGGAAGTGACAACTATCGATAGAAATTGATAAGGAGCCTAAAAAGGCAAAAGCCTGAGTATCCGTAACTCACTTCGTATTAGCGGTGAAGCCTTGGCACTTTGGCAGGTGGTGTAGCATATGAGGAGCATATGAGTGATTGATGACAGAGATTGATATCAAGTGATAGGGACTGATAAGAAGTCATAGAAGGCGAGGGCTTGTAGGTCTGTGACGCGCTTCCTGTTAATAGTGGAGTCTTGGTATTTCAATAGGTGATGTAAGATGTGACAGGATCGTAGGTACTCGGTGACGGTGCCAGGCCAGGAGCTGATAAAACTGATAAGGGCCATTAAAAATCCTGGAAAGCGTAGAGCCACTGACATTTTAGTGGGGCTCTGACAGTTCGGCATGTGATGTGGAGTATACCGTGATCGTAGGCGACCGATGATAGGCACTGATAACAGCTGATAGCGACTGATAAGAGCACTTACCAACTGAATTCAACTCCTGTGGCATTTATGATTACGACTATGATATAGATTACGACCGCTACCCAGCAAGGTTTGTAACTCGGTGGAAGCTCAAGCTCACTTAATGCTCTGATATCATTTACGACGAAGCTCATCCTACCGCCAATAATTTGGGATTCTCCATTAATGATGGACCCGTGGAGGAAAGGAGGTAGAGTGATAATGACATCTTATAATGTTGTTATTATCATTTGAGAACATTTGTGAAACTGTGAAAAAACTCACCGGCGGTGGGCGGAGCGTTCTCGCAGTGGGCGATACTTTTCACAGATGCATAACTTGATCCAACGAAGGCGTCGAGGCCAGGAAAAAAATAAAAACGAGCAAGGCCCCATGCGTGCTGGGCATGCGTAAGCTTAGCGAAGCCCCGCCCACGATGAGCGGGGCGGGGCGTGCGTTAAGGTGAAAGCTACTTTTTAAAAATGAGTGTTACTTTGTTTGGAAACGTTCTAGAATGCGGGGAAAAAGTGGTCAGAGGTAATGGAAAAAATTTGGTCAAATTCTCGAAGTGGCCGGAGTTGGCACCAAGTTGGGCGGGGCTTAGATCAAAAACTCATAACTCTATTCAGAAACGTTCTAGAATGTGGCAAAAAATTTATTAAGGTGCGAAACAACAAATGTGGTCAAATCCCAAAAGTGTGCGGGGTTGGCACCAAAGTGGGCGTTGCTTAGATCAAAAATTCATAACATTATTCAGAAACGTTCTAGGATGGGCAAAATGGTATGTAGGAGTAAAAGAACAATTGTGGTCAAATCCCAGAAATGGGCGGGGTTGGCGCTAAAGTAGGCGGAGCTGGCACTAAAGTGGGCGTGGCTTGGATCAAAAATTTATGACTCTGTTCAGAAACGTTCTGGGATGCGGCAAAAAGGTATGTAGGTGTAAAAGAACAATTGTGGTCAAATCCCAGAAGTGGGCGCGGTTGGCACTAGAGTGGGCGTGGCTTGGATTGAAGATTTATAATTCTATTCAGAAACGTTCTGGGATGCGGCAAAAAGGTATTAAGGTGTAAAAGAACAAAAGTGGTCAGATCCAAGAACTGGGCGGGATTGGTACTGAAGTGGGCGGGGCCTACATCAAAATTATCAAGTCTTTTCAGGTGCATTTCAAAACGCAGAAAAAAGTGTCTGGAGGTAATAAAGGTAATGTGGTCCAAAGTCTGAAGTGGGTGGGGTCTGCAAAGAGGGGGGGGGGGGCTGAGATCAAAAATCTATACATCTGTCCTTCACACTAACCCTTACTACATAGATGTACAACTAAGAGATACCACTAAACTCTTTCAAAAATTAGGCTGAAAATTTTCTAAAATTTAGTATCCATAGTTCCACATAGAGTAGTTCCTTCTACCCAAGAGCAAATGCGTGCAAATGTAAATGTGAAGACGTGTAAATCTCTACAACTACCCAGAGGGGCTTTCCTTTCGAAGTTAGTGTTCAAGCCCATACACAGCTCAAACTACATAGGTTTTCTTAGTCCACATGGACTGCAGATCTATTTGATTTGGAAACATCGGAGTATTCTTCATGGCCACACACAGCCCCATTTCAAATCCCAAAAAAATGATGGCCGCTACAGAAGTACCCTACAACTTCTGCAGCGGCCATCATTTTTCAGAAGCTCCGTCCCCCATGGCTAGAACACCTAGAGCACGCAATAGCGTGCGTTGCCGCCTGGTATATATATATATATATATAATTTATAAAGCAGAAACTTGGTGTGTCGGTATGTCGGTGTGTCCGCCCGCAAACGTTTGTGATTCTGATAAAGGTAGTGATATGGAAAACCCATTCTCTCAACGAAACTCTCACATTTCCCTCTTCACATGTAAAGCAGTAAATGGAAGGGGTGGAGTGAGTTTGGGGTGGAGTTTTGCGGAATGTAGTGAGTACATAGTGAAGCCAGTACTGCGACACTGGAACTTCTTACTGACAAAGTACAAGGCTACCCCATTCATTTTTTCATTTTTTCTTCCATCATTCTCCGCCCTTCTCATTTCAGTATTTCGGACTAAAAATTAAAGTCTAAATAACCCGTAGTATAAATTCCCCTCCTAAGGCAAAGTGGAAGCGATCGGCTGACCCGTCATTTTCTTTTTAATTTATTTATCGAAGCGTAAGCGACACAACATTTCGAGTTCCATTACGTACTGCCCTTTCCCCCTCCAGCATTTCTGTAGAGAGAAATATCATTAACTAAAGATCTAAGGATCTTAACACCGTTGATGGTTACCCTCTTTTCTTCGTTAGCTCCACAGCGCCTTCTCTATGACTCATCAACCTAGACCAACAAACCGGAAACAAATTTTGAATGGTTTTTATTATTGTTCTCGACTGTTGATAACACCACTATCAAGAGACCATGACCCATCCTGCTGATTTCCATATTTTGGTGGTTGAATTAGTTTTGTTGGAACTGACAGCTGAATGAAAAGAAAACGCGATACCATCCATGCACATTTTGATAATCTCTTAGCAAGGAATAACTTAAGTCATGTTCTTTTCTCACGTTGCTGAAAAACCATCAACGCACAACTCGCCAGAGGAAATCTGATTCTTACAGACCCAAAGGCATACCTGGCTCTGGCAAATCTGTGATGAGGTGAGGTGAGGAATTGACGCTCCCCGCAGGATTTAAACTTCGAAGAGGCTGCATCGGTGAATCTGGCTATTGAGTTTGAGCGAAAATTTCGGAACGGTATGCACACCAAGCATACGTTTTCGAAACACTCCCAGGTAGAGGCCTATTGAAATGGATGGCTCTTACAGAACTGATTGTGTTGACTGAAGGTGCTCCCTAATGGAGCATTTGGGTAGAGTGGCTGCAAGGTTTTATCAATTCTTCAGTTGCTCCGAAATTTTCCAAGAGGTTCGCTTTAAGGGAATATTCCTAACGACCATCAAGCCAGAGGAATTCAGATTCTTACAGAATTGATGGCATCCCTGGCTCTAGTTAACCTATGTGGTATCGTGAGGTGAGGAATTGACGCTCCCCGCAGGATTTAAACTTTGAAGAGGCTGCATCGGTAAATCTAGGCCGAATTTGAACCTAAATTCCGGCACGGTATGTTTTTTTAAACATGCTTTTTTAACCACCCCCAAGAGGTTCTTCCGGTAAGACGCAATTCTCACTGAACCGACTGGGAGCACGGTTCATTCTGAATTATAACTTTTCATGTGAAACGGAATTTTCAAAGAAATACGGTTCGCATGATTATTGTGGACCTAATGCCATTATACTTCTGCTATTTTCGTTGATAAGGTGAGGTGAAGAAATTTATCTCTCCGCGGATATGAAGCAATGTCGACCTTTCCAGTAAGTCTGACATTTTCGGATGGGTCAAACTTTTTGTAATGTATGAACTCCATTCACAAAGATTCATAGTCAAAAAAGTGTTAGCCAGTACTATAATGAAGCACTTTATTTTATATTCATCGAAAGGAAATCCCAGATGATTTGTACCAATCTTTGTTCCTACTACATAAGAATCCTACTACATAAGAAGGAGGATGCCCGGCGTAGCCGGGCATTACCTAAGAAGGAGCATGCCCGGCGACAGCTGGGCAATGCGATATATATATAATTGGCTTTTATTATAATAATAAGCTTTCGGCATATAATGCCTTCGTCAGACTTCCCTACCGGCGGGGAATTTGAAAAGGACGCCGCTCTTGACTTGAGGCGACTAAGTGTTATCACTCAATCAGACTCAGCAGGTCACGCATCTCCCCTTTCACTTCTCATGTTGTTGTTGTTGTTGTAGTTGTCATCTCTCATGTTGAAGAGTTTGATAATGATGTATTTTTTCTTTTATTATTCACGAAGGTTATTCCCAAAAGAAATATAATAATGGGGAAATAAGGGGAAGGACCTGTCGACGGGGAACTCGAGAGCGATATAGAAGCCGATCTTGTTTTGAGACGACTTACCAAGGAGGGATAGTCTACTTACCTTGCGACTTTGAATGGGGACCCAGATAAATCGATAGTTTCGAATGCTGCTTACGAAAATGGGAGTTAAAACTGCAAAATGGTTTTCCTCAAAAAGTTTGCTCCCCGCTACCGTCGGCATTTTTGCAGAGTGTTTTTTCATTTCATTAAAGATTCTAAACCTTCTCTGACATCTGTCAGGTAAACCTTAGCCTTATTTCTGCTTTTATTTTCTCTCGTCGTCCCTACCCAGGGAAAGTGGTTCTGCACGTCAATTGTATGACTCTGTTTTGTTTTAAACTTCAAGGAACAAACCTAAAGGAACATGCAATAGAAGGATACTAGAGATGAGTTAGATGCCAGCAAGAAACTCAACATTGATGGAAAAACTTTGAAAATGCGTGAAGCACACATTTGTTCACAAACTGCACATCTTATACATGCTGATTCGATACGCCCTGTGAGAAAACAGTCACTCGTCTCAAGGTTGAACGAGATGCAACAGGATTGAACAGAATTCCGACAAGACAAAGCAATAGAAAATTAAAATTATCGATAGTCGAAACCGGTGAAAGCTTAGAGTCAGATATTTCTGAAAACTGACTGGGATCAATGTGATGAAGACGGTTAGGAAAGTTTTGGCAAGACGAGCATAATCGACATTGGCAATACAACAGTCACTCGTGATCAAGCATGTCCTGTATTTCTAATGTTCACCATTAGCATAGTAGTATTAGTATTCGGTCTGTTTAATAAGCAGGTAACGAAGGTCATCGAACACTACAGAAATTTGTCGAAGGGGTACCGCTTATTATCGAGCATGAACGCAAGATTTTGCTGGATCAAAGATGACAACGACCTGAAGAAGCTTCATAGGGTTGAAAGAGAGCAGCAACAAGAGGCAGGCAGGGTTGAGCTCCGTCGGCCTGTACAGTTAAGAAGAGTAGAAGAGCTTCTTTACGAAGGAGTAAAGAGGAAAATGGCTGAAGGTGGGTATAACACATTAACTGATTGTTTTGGAAATGTTTCGGGTCTAGCAAATCTTCAGTTTTGAGGTATCACGCTGCACGACGAAGACATCCGTTTTATGGCTCTCGAACTATGCCGAGAAAAGAATGTTGAGGGCTCCAAGACATATCGACCTTGGATTAAAGTCTTTAAATGGCGTTATGGAATAGTGTCAAGGGGGTGTGGTGCGATTCACGCGTCAATATAATGAGGTCATCGGACAAAACTCGCTAACATCATGCCTACCATCATAAAGGAAGAAATCAGAACTTATAAGTAGAATAAGTGAAGAAATGACCAACTATGCACGTTTAAGAAGGATCGCGTTTACTAGGATTGAAAAATTTGAAGGTATTCCTATTTTGAACGTTTGACAAGTAAATTGTCGACCTTTGAGGTGAATTCTCAATCTCGGAGGGGCTTTTTTGCCATAGTGAAGAGATTTGCTCTATTCATGGTGAAGCCGTGGACTACTGCAAATTTATTTTGTCCATCTCATCAGAAAGGTACTGAAACGATGCTGCGTGCGCGACGAGCTCTGATGGGGTCACGCGTGAATCGCGCGCCCCCCGTGTCAAGGAAGGTCACAGCATTTGTGACAAAAAAGACCTACGGAGCCGTTGATAAAGGAAATGGAATCAAAACCATAGCCTTGTTTCTGTAATGGTGCCTAGTCAGGGTTTCTCAAAGAAATAATAACGGCAAGATCATTAGCACCTATAGGAGTGAAACAGGCGCCATGTTTATGGTCATAGCAATTTTGAGCATAGTAAAGATTAAAACCATTCCGTTTAGGTCGAAAGTACGTCGAGAGCAAAATGGCTCTCACGCATTCCTATACCATCCTCCCACTGATCTAACGGCAAGTGACGGCAAGTTGGGAAAAAAGTTATATGTTGTTTTACAAGGAAAAGGAGGAGCTCGACCGGTCAAGGCTACTTCAAAGCTCCGAATCTGGTAGTCAGAGCAGCATAACACACATCATGAACAAAGAGCTCATGGTCGATTATATTAAGAACTGCCTTCTTGAGAGCAGGGACGCTCACCAAAAACTCACCTTATTGTAGACTCGTGGTCGTCCTTCCGCGATACACACACCATCAAACAAGCTGTGCCTGAGGGTGTGCAATGCTATTTATCATTGCACCAGTCGGATCGCCCAGCTAACGCCGGGCTCTCCTCCTCCTTATGTAATGCCCGGCTACGCCGGGCATCCTCCTTCTTGTGTCAAAGTCGGAAAGCCCTTTTACATCCGCGCCCACCACTTCAGTACAATTGCTCCAACGTGAATGATCACAACATTTGGTTTTGAAATGGTTCATGTGGCACTAATTCTCGAACTTCGTCAGAGCGGTTATAAAACAATTCTGGAAAACACTGTCTCATCTTGAGTTCGTCATTCTAAGATGCGCGTGCTTGGTTAAAGAATGATAGAGAAAGAAGATAAGCATACATATCAAAGGCTTTCAACACTAATCAGAATCCTATTGGTGTTATTAAAAACTAATTTACTTGCATGCCAATTTCTTCAGAAGTAATTAGAATGTCATTCTAGGGAGCACTGTCCGATCTGAAAAGAGTGTTGACACGGTATGCGAATCTGAAAAGATCGGACAGTGCTCTCTAGAATGATCTAAGCATTCCATTTAACATTATAGAGCGTTTTCAAATCGATTTATGAGCTTTTTCAAAAAGAACCTGACATCAACCCGTGCTCCCTATCGTGGGGGGAGCTTTGCTATGCACGCGTGCCCACCACCATGAGGCCCTGCTCACTCCTTTTATTTTTTCCAGCCTCCACGCCCTCTTTGAATGGAGTTATGAACCTGTGGGGAGACTGCCGCCCACTGCCTCTCCTTCATTCTATTTGTTAACCTGTCCCTCTACTTTGCCTATTTTTTTCTCAGCGTCTGGGCTGTTAGGAACCTATTCAAGTTTTGCCCATGTCACCACCCACTCTTGTGAATGCCCCACCCCTGGGGGCGGAGCTTCTCTGATCTCACATGTGCTCTTTTGGTTTTGCTCCATGCCCAACCCATCCCAAACTTGACCCGACTTATTTTAAGGAGTTTTGCCCATGACATCACCCAATCCTGTGCATGTCCCATCCCTGAAGTAGGAGCTTCGCTGAGCTCAAATGTGTTCTTTTGGTTTTGCCCTCTCCCCAACCCAACCCAAACTTGACATGCAGGTGCTCCCTAAGGTAATATCGAATTTCTGTACAATTGAACGAACAAACAAACAGTTAGACGCAAGCGATTCCCACATGATGATGAGCTGTCGTACAGATTTCGCCCAAGCAAATTTGGAAAAACTTCATCTAGCTACTGAAGTATCATGAAGTGGATAGTTTTTTGGAGTGTGTAAGCGAAATTCACATTAAAATTGGAAATTTCGATAAGATTAGTTTTCTAGTGATTTCTATGGATTTCCGATTATGGTTCTACGGAACATTACGCGTCTATTCTGGAAAACAGATCAAATGCAAAGGTACTTTCGGTCAAGATTCTTCGTGAACAAAAAGGTTTTTTTTGCCCACGAAGCCTAACCTCTCTCCTCCCTCAGTTGGCTGCGAACCGACAGTTGAGTCGTCAATAGTATAAGTGTTCAGCACGACAGTAAATAGTCAGGAGAACGTTTGATGTATAAGAATTAGGTGATATTTCCCAATTTGAACCGCTTTGTGGGTATTGATCTCTTAACATTAATAGGTGATCGTGGAATTGTTTCCATTCTGAGCTTCTCTAGATCCTAGGGGTTTGATTGTCGTACATCGTGGGAGGCGAGTTCTGATTTTTAGTCTGTGACGTCATATGAAGAGCATCGCTTAAGTTCCCAGTTTCATAGCTGTTTTCTCACTGCGCTCATTTGATCTCCACGCTCTTGATCGTGCTTACGTGACTTTTGCGAGGACACACAAACGGACATACAAACGGACACACAAAGTTAGCGCTTTATATATAGAGTCATTGCATATGTTAGGCGCGCAGTTCATTCCCTGACGAGCACTTCATTACAGGATGTAAAATTGAAGTACACAATATTCCCGCCGGCGGTACGTCAACGATTTAGCCACTGGACGTCTTTTTCTTCGGTTCTATGAAGAATGTTGTGTAGATCAGAACTGGAGCTATGTTGAACGCTGCGAACTTCAATATGACACAGAGGGATAATATACATAAGGTTCTATTACAGGTATATCGAATGTTTTGTGCACCACGTTTTTCTAGTTTTTTCAAATGCTCTTGGTTCAAAGCTGGATATGTTGGTGAATACTCAGATTCAAGCGTCACACCTGCCGAGTATTTTTCAGCCTTGAGAGTATGTAGAGAATCAGCATGTATAAGATGTGCAGTTTGTGAACAAATGTGTGCTTCACGCATTTTTAAAGTTTTTCCATCAATGTTGGGTTTCTTGCTGGCATCTGAATTATCTCCAGTATCTTTCTGTTGCATGTTCCTTGAAGTATAAAATGAAACAGAGTAATACAATTGACATGCAGAACCACTTTCCCTGGATAGGGGCGACGAGAGAAAATAAAAGCAGAAATAAGGCGTTCACCTGAACAAGTGTCACAAAAGGTATAGGGAGCCTCTAATGAAATGAAAAACACTTTGCAAAAATGCTGACGGTGACGGGGAGCAAACCCGCAACCCACGCTTATGAAGCGAGACCACAACCACTATGCAAGGTCGGCACTTGATACATAAGCGACGAGTTAACATATCCAATTAATACTACTGCCAAGCAAATTTCGAGCTCCATAACTTTTTAAGGAAAATAACTTTATAGTTTTAATTTCCATTTTCGTAAACAGCATTCAAGACTCTATCGATTTATCTGGATCTTCATTCAAAGTCCCACGGTAAGTAGACTACCCCTCCGTGGTAAGTGTTATCACTTCATCAGTCTCTGTGGGGGCACAGACCTCTTTTTCAATTTTCTTTGCTAGTTTTCTTTGACATAATGAATCAAGCATTTGCGATTGAGATGACGTGGTCCAATCCCACTTGAAACAAACTTTGAAAACAACGTCCATCGCGAACGAAAACGTTTTGGAACTGCGAATTTCCATGGGTGATGTGAATCGACATAATATTAGGTTTATGCATAATTATTGCGGATTTTTTCGCGGCTTTTTTTCTCTCGATAGAATTTGAATATTGAGTTCGGGTTTTTTTCTAGGAATGATCTACTCGATTTCCTCTACAAGAATGTACTCAAAAAACCATCCGCATATTCGCGAAATTAGGCTTAACTACTTCGAGAAAGATTGGAAGGTGGCACAGTCATTCCGCGATCTCAGTAACTTTTCGGCGATCGAACAATCAGCCAGAGCCAACCAAGAAATGGGATCTGCCCCTC
Source organism: Haemonchus contortus (assembly GCA_000469685.2). Taxonomy (NCBI): domain Eukaryota; kingdom Metazoa; phylum Nematoda; class Chromadorea; order Rhabditida; family Trichostrongylidae; genus Haemonchus; species Haemonchus contortus. Next base: position 22,261,595 of record LS997567.1, on the reverse strand, counting down.
AATCTGCCATATTCACCAGCAGAAACTTTTATGGGTTATCTCGTCAACCGTTCATCGAAAAATTGCTAGAGAATAGAAGTTACGTCGATTTGGATGACTTGATGGCCGATGTCAAGGCGTGGGCCGCCCGTGAGGATCAAAACTTCTTCACTTTTGGGATCCGACTGACTAATCAAAGGGGAGCAGTGCTTGACGTACATGGTGAATAAGTTCCTGAGTAATTATTTGGGTACGGTTTTTCTAAGTATTCCTATAGTTCCTTTATGTAAAATTTGCTGGAAAAAGTCCGCACTATTTATGCATCTACCTAATATATAGAGGCAGGTAAAATGCAGGGGAAATAGAAAATATCAAAGTAATCGTGTTTTGACCGCCAGGAAGTCATGTGTACTTTCACTAGATCACCCAATGAACGATCGCTGAAATGTTACTGAGATCGCGGAATGACTGTGCCACCTTCCAATCTTTCTCGAAGTAGTTAAGCCTGAATTTGCGAATATGCGGACGGCTTTTTGAGTATATTCTTGTAGAGGAGATCAAGTAGATCATTTCTAGAAAAAATCCGAACACGATATTCGAATTCTATCGAGAGAAAAAAAAGCCGCGAAAAAATCCGCAATAATTATGCATCAACCTAATACTTTTGGATAGTCCTTCACCGTGATCACCCGATTGCTCTTCGTCCACCCCGATATGGAATTCCCAAGCTGTTTCTCTGAGACCAATCTTGCTGTCAACTTTGAAGGAGACTTTGAAGAAAAGATGGTTCTCTTTTAAAGAGCCTTTTCATGTCCATGAAGAGTGTTCTTAGCTCCTTTTATTCGTAGCTTGATGTAGTTGCGTGAACAATGAAGTATGTTAGATGTGGGTTTGAACCGAGTCATCTCAATCGCAAATGCTCGATTTGGGTTGTCAAGCTTTCACACAAATCAAAGTTCGTTTGCAATTTTGTACTGACAGGGATATCTGGAGAGATGACGCCTTTGCTGTCGCACGCTTCATAAGACAGTTCCTTTCCGGTCTCGAAAACGTAGTGCAGCGAGCGATGCCTTCTCCTCCGATCACATTTTGTCTTCCTAGATGGCACCATCAGATTTCTGATGTACGCTTTAGATGCAAGCGTTTGTGCAGTGAATGTACTGTTGACACCTTGGTCCTTCCTTCCCTGGAAAGCAAGCTTTGGTGATGAAATTGGACAGCCCTTCCGGAGTGGTTCTATACAACGTTAGCGTAATGGGCCTTCTTTGAAATTAAGGGAGTGAGACTGATTTATATCACTGTCTTTGCAATAGGCATACTGACTGATGATTTAGCCACTAACCACAACCACAAGCCTCCTTCCATTTACAATTTTTAATGGAATTTCATTGAAAGTAATTAAGAGTTTCACAATAGGGAAGCTGTCCTGTTGTCGGAAGCGCCTTTTCACCTATCTTTGAAATAGGCTTAGCTCAGCGTCACAGTTCCGCACACTCCTGTGAATTTACTACTTGTGAGAAAACTTATATTTACCAATTTCTACGGATTTTCTCGCTTTCTTCGTCACGGATGTATTTTCTGCAACTATGCTCTCGTTCCTTGTCTTCAGAAGTGACTCAAAATTGTCATGCATTCTGCCTCCAAGCGCGTGTAATTCACCACACATAATTCAGTTGTGATTGAAGCCCTCTAACGACTATGAGCCCAACAACGAAAAACCAGTGATTATAAGCGTCCTTTCAAGAGTAACATAATCAGGACAACGTGAGTTGCTCACGCTTTTCAAAAAAAAAGCTCTGCATCATCAAGAGCGTTAAATAAAAATGAGGGCAAAACTTGAGCTATGAAAACACACCCGTACTATCCATGAATCGAGTCGTGTTCGCATTATCCTTAGAAGCTCAAGCTTCGATTGCAAAAAGTGGTTGCATACCAGACGAATTTCCTTAAGGTCGTCGTAAACTTGCCCCATGTAATGACGATATTGGAATGTAAAATCCTGAAAAAATTCAAGTGTGGAGTAGTGTGAGCTTCTACTATAATCTGTCTCAATTAGCACGAGCTTTTATCTCAGTTTTTATGCTATTCTCCCAGACAAAGAACTTGTTCTCAGGTCACGGGAGGATGTAAACTCTCACGGATCTTCTTATGGAGACCTAGGTATATCGATAGAGCTTGGAATACTATTTACGCATATAGAAACCAAAACTGCTCAATGAGTGAAATGATCTGAGCGAATAGGCATCAATGGTCAACGTGACGAAGTGGTAGTTACCCCTCGAGGCAAACGATACAGGCATTCCTCGCCGTCATGGAAGTTCTTGCAAAACGTGCTTTCTTCCCAATAGACCTCTTATAACATTTTTTGATAATTATCCAAGTGAGCGCCATGTTAACGCTATCACTTACGATCATCGCTTTTGATCAGGCAACTTCTTCTACCTAAGCGCCTTAACACACCTCCATTTCCAACAATGAAACACACTCATCCAATGGAAACTGTCTTCGAATATAGATACGGCATTACCACTGCGCTACGGCGGCCCTCGATGCCCGAGCGGGCATTGCGCAATGTAATTGGCACTACCTCTCCAAATTTCAAACTAGCAGACTTTGCGCTTTCACAGAACTTTTTTGGTAGAATCATTCAGCTGTTTCAAATTTATATTTGCAAACATCATTATAAACCCTGCCGATATGCCTAGGTCTCTATTCAACTAGTCAAAGTTCTATGGAATCCAGAAACCCTTCTTTGTTAAGCAACGTGGTTAACCATCACACTACCAGCTCCTTCTGGCTGCTTTCATAGTCCAACGGCCGGCGTGCCAGCCGAGGCAGTACTAGGAGGGAGGAGGGAGGCAGACGGTCGGTCGAAGGGCTGAAAAGAAAGAAGAACAAGATTAAAAACCAAACAACCAGGGGCTTGTACGGATGGTCTTTGATCTTGTCTTTCTTTGTTTACAGCCCCTCGAAGGGGCCGACCGACCAGACGGTCCCTCCCCCATAGCTCTGCTTCGACTGGCAGCCGGCGGACTATGAAAACGCCTCTCCATGCAGCTTTCAATTTCATAAAAATTATTGCAGAAAGTTTATCCTTTTTCCAAAGCATAATACAAAATATTTGAAGAGCAAGTTTTAGCTCAGCGTCTCATACACATATATTTTCGGTCTTTATTATGACACATGAATTAGGAACACTAACGCGGGTGTTAAAAAAGAACGCATCTGACAGGATCAGAGTTCCTAATTTAAGAGATGGCCATATGCTGAAGGCTTATGGTTCACCTAGAAAGTAATGTCCATCTCGAGAACGCTACGCCCACCGTGGATGAGACTACTTCGCCTAATTTGTTGACCTTATCCTCAGGAGGAGGGGCGGAGGTGGTGTAGTGGCAAGTGGCGCACTATATCACACGCACGGTCAGGGGTGCGAATCCCGAATTGATGCCCGCCTAGGCCAACCAAGCCCTCCATCCCTCCGGGGTCGGTGAATTGGTACCAGATTCGTCTGGGAGGATAAAAGCACTGACTTGTACATCGGCTGACCACCACAAGTTATTGTATAGGCCACATACGCGCTCATTACGCCACTCATTTCTGAATGGAAGTCGAGTGCGGGGGCGCATCCCTCAGACGGGATTGATTAACGCCAAAAACTTTATCCTTTACCTTTATCCTCAGGAGGAACGCCAGTTCCTCGCGTCCGTCGAAACTAGGTCAGCCTGCCGAGTTCGCGCGCGCAGCCCACTGCGATCTCGAGATGGCATTACGGTACTACTAAATGTCAGTGGAGCAAATGATTTCCTCTAGTCCGTGTTATCCTCCCTTTGAGCTGACTGCCGTGGACCAAGCGTAAATCGTATGCCCCATTCACAACTGCGACATCTGCCAAGGATCGCGGGCTGACGTGCCGCTGCGGTGGCAACGGCCGGACCTGGTTTCGGCGAACATGCCGAAATGAAGCGCACCCTGTCCTCAGCCTGTCCATTTCTTTAGGTGTCTAGACTTTTCTGAACTAAACTATGTTTTTTCCATTGCTGCGCCTGTTCGTGTATGTGCTCCATCATTTGTAAGCAGGGCTCCCCTGAAGCTAACAGGTGTTCTGGTAACCTTGCTTTATGCCCCACAAATCCCAAATTTAATCAGACCTCTTCAAGTGCTTCATCAGAGAAACCGGATTCCGTGAGAGACAGCCAAATATATGGAAGCAAACTCACTACACATAATAAGCAGTGATGATGAATTCATGGATATTAAATAATAATGAGGAGTTCATATGCGGAACAATGAACATTAGAAACGTCCTTGATTGGAGATATTCCATTTTGTGAATAATCCATTTTAGCTCAGCCCATTAAAGCGATTAGAAATTTTCGTTCTGAACTCTATATGCATTCTTCAACAGAATTCTACAAGATTTGAACATTTGTGAGATTACGGTCATAGCCCCGCTCACCTCAGTGTAATAACAACCTACTTTAAGGATTTGAGCTTTTCCCCTCTATAGCCTCCAAACGCTTTGTTCTACTTTCAATTAACCTCGGCATATTGAAACACTTCGTCGTAGACTGTGTTAGCCTTCGAGGTTTTTAAAAAACAACAGTTTATCACGGCGGCTTACGTTTCGGCGGTATCGCCTTCGTCGGAGCCTGTAAGTCGAAACAATATTTGTGATTCGTAGGCCACCATTTTAAATTACAAAAAGAGAACTCTAAGGGGAAGTAAAGTAGAAGCGATGAGCGCTGCCATTCGCGCTTGCCTGCGAAAAGCTGATCCCCAGGATAGTGTGCGAGTGGTCGAAATTCCCCCTCGAACCTCAAAAGGCAGTTGGTCCGAAACCGCCTCTATGATCGGAGATGCCAAACGCCCTCCTGTGTAATTTGCCCTTCCGGAAAGGAAGGTGATTGTATGATCTCAGGAGTCGTATATCCCATCACATGCCAACTGTGTAGGGAGGAATATGTAGGGGAAACGGGTAGACCACTCTGCATTAGGATAAAAGAGCATTTGGATGGGTTAAAAAAGTCTAGGAAGTCCACTCCTCTCGGTGATCACAGGATACAGCACCATGAGAATGAAGGTGTGACGGTCTCTGTTATGATACTGTCTCGTGAAGATGACATCTCAGCGCGAAAGACTCTGGAGGCACTGTGGATCGCAGCAAAGAATCCGAAAATCAACAGGAAGGACGAGTGCGTGGCAATTACCAGGGAGCTCGCGCCATTCGCAGACTTGTGTGGCTTTGATCTACACAGTCGATACCCTCGCGGGGGCGCCGGGGCAGGGGTGACGGGTGAAAATACCCAGACTCGCTGAAAAATCAATACCAGGGGCGATGCGCGACCATCGGCAAGGACCTGACCTCATATGACCTTAATTAGTTGTTTACATCTTGGGGGGTCCCCTGGAGCAATCCCTGACCCGACCTCTGAGTCCCAGCACATATAAAAGCGCCGTGAGGAACTTCGGACTCAGGGTGCAGACAAACAGCTCCAGCCGGTTACAGGTCAGCTCATCGCTTCTGCTTTACTTCCCCTTAGAGTTCTCTTTTTGTAATTTAAAATGGTGGCCTACAAATCACAAATATTGTTTCGACTTACAGGCTCCGACGAAGGCGATACCGCCGAAACGTAAGCCGCCGTGATAAACTGTTGTTTTTTAAAAACCTCGAAGGCTAACACAGTCTACGACGAAGTGACTTTGTTCTACATTCTAAAACATTCCGAACAACTTTTAACTTGATGTTTTGTTAATTTCTGTCATTTCGCCGCAGTCCGAAATGGGAAGGCCTCACAAGCTTGGCGACTTCTGAACAAAACTTCGGCTTTTGACGGGACTCGAACCCGCACTTGTACTATCTGGACATCGACCGAGACCCTATTGCCCTCGCCTTCTTAATGGCTTATATGCCACCAGTCGGGCCGCCCAGCTAACGCCGGGCTTCCCTCCTTCTAATGGGTTCGCCCGGCTACGCCGGGCGCTCCTCCTTCCTCTGAGAAATTTGCTATGCGCAAATAACACTTCGGATCCTACTTTTTCTTTGAAAGCTGTACACCCTCAGTATTAGCTTCAAATTGTGAGCGATTTTTTCTGTAAGCCATCTTCGCTGTGTCCGAATAGGACATCGCATTATATCACAAAGGCGATTATTTAGAGAAAAAAGTATTCAGACACTTCATCGCGGCTGAGTCTACTATGCTAGCTACCATCAATGTTCCCAGCCGACTCCATATGCCTTCAAGCTTCAACGGCCTGGGTCCGAACTAACAGTATTTATTCACGCCCAGTCCTTTGGGGCGGAGTTTGGTCTTGCAACCTATCATCAGTGTTCCTATTCTGCCTCCTGTATTCCTACTAAGTTTGACCGCTCTAGGTCCATTTTGACATATCTCTGTAAGCCCTGCACCCTTGAGGAGTTATGATTTTCCGCTCAACCCCTTCCCCCCTCCCCCATTGTGCGCAGAGTCCGGCCCTGCCACCCATCATAAGTGTTTCAATCCTGCCATCTGTACTCCTGCCTAATTTGAACGCTCCAGGTCCAAGTTTAAGTTTTTCACACAAACCCCGCCCCTTGTGGGCGGAATCCGGTCCTGCCACCCACCATAAGTGTTTCCACCCTGCCGCCTGTATTCCTACCAAATTTAAACGCTCTAGGCCCAAGTTTAAGTTTTTCACACAAACCCCGCCCCCTGTGGGCGGAGTCCGGTCCTGCCACACACCGTAAGTGTTTCCACCCTGCCGCCTGTATTCCTACCAAATTTGAACGCTCTGGGTCCAAGTTTAAGTTTTTCACACAAACCCCGCCCCCTGTGGGCGGAGTTCGGCCCCACCACCCACCATTAGTGTTCCCATCCTGCCCCCCTTACACCTACCAAATTTGAACTCTCTAGGTCGACGGGAACCGGAGTTATGAATTTGCGCTCAAACATTTATTTCGCACAAACCCCGCCCCCTGTGGGCGGAGTCCGGCCCCACCGCCCACCATTAGGGTTCCCATCCTGCCCCCCTTACACCTACCAAATTTGAACTCTCTAGGTCGACGGGAACCGGAGTTATGAATTTGCGCTCAAACATTTAATTCGCACAAACCCCGCCCCCTGTGGGCGGAGTCCGGCCCCACCGCCCACCATTAGTGTTCCCATCCTGCCCCCCTTACACCCACCAAATTTGAACTCTCTAGGTCGATGGGAACCGGAGTTATGAATTTCCGGTCAAACACACAACTACACACACACACAAACACACACACACACACACACACACAGACAAACCAACAGACACACTTAGCGCGTTATATATAGTAGGATAGCTTATCAGCTTTCGCACGTACAACTTGGTGAGCCGGTCCGCCAATATCAACGCTTAACCGTAGAACCGAGAGCTTTACTTGAAAATATTTGTTTTGACTTGATCTTTTGTTAAGTGTTGTTATTTCGCCGCAGTACGCGATACGAAAATAACGAAGTTTTGTCCATACCTCGCCAACTTTGTGATTTTTGTCCATAACTCACAAGGTTTGCGAGTTATGTACAAAACTTCGGCCTCGGACGGGACTCGAACCCTCCACGTGCATGTTTATGTATGTGTGTGAGTGTATGCATGAGTGTGTATGCGTGTATACACATACACACATGCACACCACATCACCCATACACATACACACACCTACGCGCATGCACACACATATATACATACACACACATACACACACGTACACAGATACGCGAGTGCGATATAAATCCTGAGGTGTTTCCAAGTGAATTGCTGGGCTGTCTGCCGAGGCTGGCAAACTGCTGTAGGCTATCACTAACACGTCAAAGATCAAGGCATGAGTAAGGAAACTGAGACTTGCCGCGGTTTCACCAACCACTTAGTCTTGTGCTTTTCTTCTGAGGTGGATTAGAAAATTATCTAGTCGGTATCGACGCAAACAATCCATCAAAAGCGAATGTTCTTGCGATCTAAATTGTTAAAATATTCTGAATTACTCCCACTAAATTCAGGACTCTGTACTAAATCCAAGTCGCCCATGCAGCTGGAGCACTTGCAGAGCAAAATTTTCATTTGAGTTACACGAAGTTTTGAGTTTCCAAAACATGTTACACGAAAATCTTTTCATGAAGCATAATCCCTTCCAATTCTTCTTTCACTTGGGCTGAGCAGCAATGACTGGTCAGCTGAAACGAAACCCATATGTAGAAATTCGGACAACGGAAAAACTCCTTTCTTTGTATATTTGACACTAACGAGTATACTGAGCAAGTCGTCTACAAGATAGCAGAGCTGAGCATGGACTCTTCAACCCCATTCACAGCAACCTAAGGCTCACATAGCCTGAAAGATTTTATCAACAGTCAAACCCCCACCTCGACGGTGCATTACAACCAAAAACCTGATGATAGGGACTCTTCGTCTGATTTCCTAACCTCTGCCCATTTTTTCGGCGTCGGGAAATTTCTGAGGCAAAATGACTTACGAAGTTCTTCCCATCACAAATACCGTTTCGGTCCGCTCTTCGTGAGGAGGAGGTTCCGAGCTTGGTTGTGTTTCTCTTGACCCTACCCATCTCAAGCTTGACCCAACCTTTTCAGGTTGCAGAATTAGTGACAGAGAGACAGAGAAACAAATTTTTCATATAGAGCTAGTAATGATGATGGTCTCATATAAAAAGCGATTTTGGAAAGTTAGGAACGTCTTTGGTCGAAATTGTGAGGTTTTGAACTTGACTCCGCTCACCGTTGGGTTTTGACCATCCTTCCTTCAGCGGACTTCATGTACTTTTTTTTTGAATTCTAGAACGTTTTTCAACATAATTAAGAGTGTTTAACCTTACAAAGGAAGTATGGTTGGTCGCATTCATTCAAGATGAATTCAAAATGCAACGCACGCCGCCGTAGGTGATTATGAACGCTGATCTCGAGTCTGCGTCAGAAATCTGATTAACACGTTGACGACAACGCGCGTTTGGGCACTTTTGGCGGCGTGGGACCGACGCAATATTTGCGGCCCCGTCCACCGCGGGATTTCGAAGCTTGAGAGTGAAAACTACCTCTAACTACATATCGCTACTTAGTAAGTTGGTTGGTAAAATGAAAAACACACATAAGGGTTCTATACAATAAATGTTCCGCTTTAACAAAAGCTTATACAGACATGAAAATGGCTGGGAGAGAAGAAAACTCGAAAGATGCTTTACAACTCGGCCATCTTCTGACCTAGAAGTAGAACTTTTAATGCTGTTAAAATGTCGCATTCAATAGCTTGCTTTCAACGTTTTCGTTTTACTTGCTTATTGATCTCAATAAAAAAGTCGATGTTTGAAGTAGGCTCATAATTTTGTTAGACTTGGAAAACCTGTGTGAAGATGAAGCATATCTGATCATTTTATGGACCATTATGTTTATAGCTTCGTTACTGTTTGATCTGTAATATAAACACGAAAAAACATTTAAATAAATCGCGCATGCGCTTGAAAAAATTGCGAAATGAGCGCGGGACACATGTGTCTCGCGTTGTCCCACGTGGCCTGCGAAACGCGGGCCATATACAGTAGCGCTCAAAAGTACTCGGCCAACTTTAACTTGCTGTAACTTTTTCTCCAGTGGAGCAAATCGCGTGAAATTTTGATATGTTTAGCTGAAACATATTATACACTGTCCAACATTACTTGACTGCAAAACAGCCATATCCACATACTAATGGGAAGGCGTTTGTAGACCATGCTGAAAGCAAGTTTGTGACGTCTGCAGTTATTCCGACCTTATGTACGTTTTTCTTCTCTTCTGGGTTCGGTATTAATGCTTGTACAATTAAGACATGGCAAAAAGGAAAGGACGTCTAGAAGGAACACCATTCGTATTTTCAGTTGATTTTTTGTTCAAGCCCTTTTGGATATCTGGAACATGGTCAGATTGCAGGTCAATAGTGGTAAATATTCACACTACACCAGTGTTAGACATATTGAAATTTCGCTTGATTAGATCCACTAGGAAAGAAGTTACGACTGAAAATTATAACTGAAGAAGCATTTCGCCGAATACTTTTGAGCGCTACTGTATGTCCCGCGCTGTCGTCAACGTGTTAACGTGTTGAGAAAAAATTTACAGAACAGATTCCCCTGTGTGTTGCTACTACTAAAGATCACCACGCAAGACATACATATGATACTCCGCAGTTCAGAGTATGAAACGCCGACACACGGAACGGCTGCAGACCGATTACGACGCCATCCTCACTGCCCTGTCTCCACTTCCGGAACCGGATGATTTCTACGCGAGGATCATCACGCGTCAGTTCTCGGTCTCGCCGAGATCCGTCGACAACTAGGGATTGGCGATTCGTACGTTAAGGGCCTCAAGAGATTCCTGACAGGAACGCTACGCTTTATGTGGGGTGTTAGTAGAGACGGTCGAAAGGTCAGGCTCGACTTTCTCCTTGAATGAGAGCAGCAGCGAAACCATTCTTGAAGAGGCAGGAGATGACCGTCAAGATGACGCGGAGGCAAATAATGCGGCAGGAAGGAATGGTCCCGCAGGAGAACATGGGATCCGGCATGAAGAGCAAGGAAATGACGACGCAGACGACGTTAAAGTAAGGATTGAGTTGGAAAAGTTCAACCCTGAGAAAGAACGGGAGATCCGTCCGCGAGAGCACGGGAATGTTCACGAAGAAGAACCCGAAGTCCGCAACGACGCGCAGGCTGCTGGAAACAACTGATCCATCAAGCACGTTACGAAGTGGCCGAGTTGTTACAGCAGCTAGAACACGCAAGACAAGCCGTGCGCGCCTTCCGACGAATGAGGAATGATGTGGAAAACAGGGAACTATGCCAGGTACGAAGATTCGACGGAACAATCCAAAGCCATCACGAGCGGTTTATGCCATGCGCTTTCTACTGACGTGGAGCAGACTACTATTCCGACTCGTGCACAGTGTACATGTTCACGAGAGAACGACTATGAATTATGGATCGAAAACAGTTATGCCCTACGTGCCTCTAGTACACCTGTTTCAGAGGGCAACCATGCCGGAAACGTCACACGCGGTGGTTCTACTGCAGCCACACTGGGCACCATTCGACGCTTTGTACCCTTCCGGAAACGAGTGCACGTATCGAAGACGAGCTGGTTTTATTATAGCCGCGCCCACAGACTGCGATCAATCTCGGGAGGCAAGGAGTGGACGTACAACCTCATACAGACAAGCATGGCGGGGCCGGGAATGTCGCGTCAATCCACGGGTCGCTGAGATTTGTGTGAGGCGAGAAAAAAATTATATACATATATGTAACTGACATCACTTTTATCATAAAACAGCTGTAATCTTCTTTAACACAGAAAAGGCTCCAATGGGATCGGAAGAATGTAGAAGAGGACCGTCCAGCTGGGCTTTTACTTGGTATGTCGGAGAAAAACACCAGTTGCGAACTCTGCATATAAGCGCCTGAGCCAGATACTGTACAGACACCTCACTTTATGTTTGATGATTCATATCTCTCAAGCAATAAATGCTCCTTTATTGAATTTGTCACCCAAATTTGAGGTTCACGTCCCTCCAGTGCAATAAACTGGTGACATTTTTTCGTGTTATTGTGTTGGTGGCAAGGTATCGACTATTCGAACTATACGTTGAATCGTGAGAGAGAATTAGGCGACTATCCTCGATATCACCCAAGGTTAGCCCTTGAACCATTCGTTTTCTAACAAAAGCGACAGTTTATAATAATTCCACTACCAAAGCAACCAAACCTAACGAAGAATACAAATCTTTGCTTTGATTTCTTTCTACAATGGCTGGCCTTTGTAAACCTTCATCCAATATAATGGCCCTAAATTTCCTCGGGGTTCTCAATTACCGCCA
>LS997567.1:22224757-22244757 GCA_000469685.2 Haemonchus contortus | reverse complement strand
ATATGGAAGGGGAACTAAGGAATAGGAACGTGAGAAGTTTGGTGGCTTTGCGAAAGGAAGTCTGCAAATCTGGGACAGTTTGGGCCTCGGCTACCTTCGGCGCACCGTCGACTCGGTGAAAGGGCGAATCGAAGCCTGTATCGAAGCAAAAGGCGGGCAATTTGGAAATTTGTTGTGATTATGTAACGTCATTGTTTGTTGTTTTATGAAAATACTTTTCATTCCATGTTGGTAAACGAATAGTAAAGTTCGAGCGTTTTTTATGGCGCACGTAATTTTTCGCCACCCTGTATAGTATGTATGTATGGTATGTATGTATGGATGGTATGTATGGATGGTATGTATGGATGGTATGTATGGATGGTATGTATGGATGGTATGTATGGATGGTATGTATGTATGGTATGTATGTCTATCTGTCTATCTGTCTATCTGTCTATCTGACTATCTGTCTATCTGTCTATCTGTCTATCTGTCTATCTGTCTATCTGTCTATCTGTCTATCTGTCTATCTGTCTATCTGTCTATCTGTCTATCTGTCTATCTGTCTATCTGTCTATCTGTCTATCTGTCTATCTGTCTATCTGTCTATCTGTCTGTCTGTCTGTCTGTCTGTCTGTCTGTCTGTCTGTCTGTCTGTCTGTCTGTCTGTCACACAATCCGGTTTTACCTGAAAAAACACCTTTAGAGGTCTGGACAAGTTTGGGATGGGTGGAGCCCAAGACAAAATTAATAGAGCACATACGAGTTCTGCATTGCATTGCAGTGCATTTAACCATATTTTTAAAAGGAAATGAGTAATAAGCTTTCATCGGGCTGCATTAGCCTCGTGGTAGCCTCGAGCAGGGTGTTGATCCCTTCACCTGCTTTTGTGGATTTAAGGTGCACTGAATAGCTTTCTGGTTTTCGAGTCCACTATCACCAGCGCCGGGGTTGGTGAGTCCGGAGTTGTTAAGCACCATCACACCCAATCTAGCATCAACACCCACTCTAGCATCAGCATTGCTCGTCATATGCATTTTCCCTCCCGGACCCTCAAATTTTGCGCACGGAGGAATCTCCCACTCGGTAAAAGGTAGGTAGATAGGAGGAGGTATCAGCAAAGACATTAAAAGGCACCACAAGAGTATTTTCTAGTCTTTAAGGAAAAAATTCTATGTAATGCAAAAATTCCGTCCCCCAAAAAAGCCGATCCCTAGCCTCTCGCCTATAAAGCGCCACGCTTATCACTACACCAAGCCGCCGTTGTGAGCTGAGGAGCATCCATGTAGTTTAAGTTTTCTCATGTTAAGCTCCCTGAAACCACCCTCATAACTCTGCTCAGAGAAACGCTCGGCAAATTCGGAAAGCAGATTTTAACTCAGCATCCAAAAACTTGTCTAGCAGTGTAGGTTTCAATTCAAAAGGCCACTTCGACTTGGGATCCTTCCCTGGTTAAACCGGTCATACGTTATTACGTCAAAATGGCTAATCCGGCGACATTCGAGAAGGCCGTTGCGAAAGCCCAGATGGTGGAGCAGTTGTGAGCAGAAGCCACAGCAGATCGCCTCATACGACCATCGCAGCCAGCGCAACCCATTGAGGAGGTAAAGGCAGCCACAGCTCCGCGCAGGGATAATAGGGGGCCCCGCCGCGATAAGCGTCCCCCGTCCAGGGCTTGCGCATCTTATCAATCGTTTCAGGGTATTCGGAGCGCTGGACCTCAGCAACCTGGTATACTCGTTCTTACATGCTTCAACTGCGGCAGATCCAGACATTATTCTCGAGTTTGCCCTACGCCACGCGCTAATCGACGTCAGTCAGGTACGGGTTCTTTTTCCTCTCGTCCTCAGAGACGTTCTCGTACTTCTAATTTTTCTTCTCGTAAAACCGATCACGATTTGCGACAGGCTCGGGAGCAAATCAGGGCACTGTCTCTTCCGTTGCGCGAGAATCAATCGGCTCTCGAGAATTCCGATGCTAGGGTAAATGCTCTCATCAAACGTGATGGAGAACTTGCAAATTCTGCTTTCGGTAATTCGGTTACATCGCGTTCATCCCTCTCTCATTCTGCTTCACAAGTAAAATTTTTATTACCTATTTGTGTATTGCTATGTTTTGGTTATTCAGAGGCACTAACTGCCCCAGCGTGGCTTTGCCCACGCGACCCAACCGATTCTCTCGTTCGTATTCCTCTTTCCTACAACTGCTCACGCATTATGGAAATCTTAATGGAAAACTCCGTTCTTTATCAGTTCAAATTTATCGTCCTAAGTATCACATATTCCGTAAACTTTTCTGGGGCTCGCTATGAGAGCCGTAGCGAAGTACCATCATAGTTTCTTTCGAAGAATGTAAGCTCGTTATCATCCATCATAAATGCAAACATGGAGTTGTGTCACAATCCGAAAATATTTGGTCCACTTCTAATAAAGCCGAAATCAAGTGGCCCTCGGCTCCGTAATATAACCATCACGACCGCAGCATCGCACCTTTGCTGGGCGACTTTTCCATGGAAAAGAGCGACGTAACTAGCGCCGTCGGTATGGCCGGTGTACCAGTGCACCTCCTTGAATGCGCCTCTCTCGCTTTCGAAATTGGCTCCTTGACTTTCGATCACCCTGTGTTCTTCACCGACACCGCCTGCACACCGGGGGTAGCCGATGCATACAACGTTATCGTCGGCAATGACCTTCTTCGCAAACTGCCTCCTTGGACCATCGATTATGCTACTCGCGCCTTTTCCATGGCTAACCAACAGGTCCGAATATTCTGTACATCTCCGGCGGAAAATGACCAAACCAATGACCAATCGGTTACCGTTCGCGTAGCTGAAACAACGGTGCTGCCGCCATCTGCAGAAACATTCGTTCGCTGCACGACAGGCTTAACCGACGAAGCTCCGTTGATTTGAGTCTCTCAAAGTGAGAAATTAGCAGAGAAGTCTATTATGGTTACGCCAGCCGTAATACGCTCCGCTAACCCACTTCTATTGATAGCCAACCCTTCTCCAACAGCCGAAACCTTAAAGGACAGCAGATCTCTGCAGCAGTTCTTCTTCATCACGCCGAACTTAGTCCTTCTTCCGCCGCGCCGTCTAATTCTTCCCCGTTTGTGGGGTGAATAAGGATGGTGCACCCCGATACAGAAAATCATTTCGAGGCTCAACGCATCGACCTCTCTCAGGCAGAGGTCTCTGATGCAGAACGTTTGCAGCTCACTGACCTTTTTCATGAGTTCAGGGATAGAATTTCCACCGGATCATATGACTTAGGGCTCTACGAAGACTCGGAAATAGTCATCAAAACGACTACAGATACTCCTCCAACGCGGTTTCGCCCGCCTCGTATCCCTGTTAAATTTCAAAAAGAACTCGATGACCACATCAATAAACTCCTCCAAGCAGGACGTATCGTTAAGAGCGACACTCCGTGGATTCATACTACGGTCCTCGTGATAAAGAAAGATGGTTCTCTCAGGGTCTGCCTAGATTTCCGACGGCTCAACAGCATCACCATTCCAGACCACTACCCCTTGCCCAGAATCGACGACATTCTAACCAAGATATCTGGTCATAAGTTCTACACTACGCTCGATTTAGCGTCAGGATACATGCAGCTCCGTTTGTCTCCTGGAATTCAATCGAAATACGGATGGGCTACTCACCGCGGCATCTATCAATTAGTTTACTTACCTTTCGGACTGAAGAATGCAGGCGCTTACTACTCTCGAGCGATGGCCCGCATCTTGGCCAGCCTTGGAGGGAATTGCTCGGCTTATCTAGATGGCATCGTAATCTTCGACAAGGACTTCCCAGGCCACTTGGAATCCCTACGCAAAGTCTTCTATAGATTCCGTCTTCACAACATCAAAGCCTCCGGCAAAAAACCTACTGAGATCGCTCGTTCGCGCACCAATTTTCTTGGTCATGTGATAGCAGGCAATTTTTAGTCACCGGCACAGCGCAATATTAGTGCAATTCAAGATTTCCCTAAGCTTACTTCCACCAAGGCCGTAAAAGGATTCGTAGGCATGGCTGACTTTTTCCGTAGGTTCATCCAAAACTTTGCACATATAGCTGCACCGCTGTATGCGTTACTGAAAGATCAAGCCTAATTCGTTTGGGGAATAGAACAAGAAGAAGCTTTTCAGCGACTCAAGCATTTGCTCGTTTCCAAGCCATGTTTGTCCTTCCCTCAAGACAAGGAGTCTGCTTTGCACACCCGGTAGCCAGAAAGCCGTCAGTGCGGCTTTAGTCCAGACGGACTCAGATGCCGAACAAAAACAACTAGTGGCAGTCGGGTACTTTAGCAAATCCCTCTCTGAAACTCAGCAAAGGTGGAGCCCTACTGACATCGAGCTGTTCGCCATTTAAAGCGCATTGAGGTTTTTTCGCATCACAATTTACGGCAATCATACAACCGTCTTCTCGGACCACCGCCCACTTACCTTTCTGCTCCGACACAATAGGACACACGACAATCTGGCACACTGGGTGGTTGAATTAGCTAAGCTATGACGTCACTATCGAGTACATGGGAAGGTTTATATAACGTAGTCGCTGACGCGCCTTCTCGAGCAGTAAACCCCGTGAACAAATTCCAGGACAACACGGCAGAGGCTGTGGACAATGTCGATTTTCCGATTAGCATCAACTTAGCATTGGCGTCAACCTGCTTCATGCAACCAACTATTCATTGTCTTGGCCCTCCATTAGCCATTCGCCCATACGATGCCCTCCAGGAACAACGTCAGGACCGACTATGTAAGGCCATCTTCAAGTTTATCGAAACCCAGTGCTTCCCAGAAGGCATCATGGTTATCTATCGCCGAGCGATGTACGATAGGGAAGAATGGTTGCCTTTACAATAACAGCGACCTCTCTTCAAATACTTCCTTTCGGTTTAAAGTTTAGTAGTTCCAGAGAAACTCAACTTCCAGAAACAAATACATTCTGGCGATGATCGACTACTTCTCTAAGTACGTGATCGCAGATCCTCTTCCAGATTGCTCTGCGGTCACAGTAGCGCAAGCAATCATCTCAGAATGTATCCTCAAGCTTGGCGTTATGACTCAGCTTATCTCCGATAATGCTTCGTACTTCAAAGGTGAAGTCATGTCGGAAGTCGGACGGCTGCTCCGCATAAGCAGGTACTTCACTACACCCTACCATCACGAAGGAAATGGTGCGTGTGAACGTATTTTTGCCACTTTCCAACCTATCTCCGTACTTACATAAATGAGAACCAATTGGATTGGGACAGGTATGTTAATGCATGTGCTTTTATGTATAACACATCAGTACACAACAGTACTAACAATACCCTTTTTCTGATGTACGGTCGAGATCGTGTCTTCAATATCGACCTCCTCATCCGCCACGACAATGAGCGTCATTTTCCCTCCTCCGAAGAAGCCAGCTTGTACGTTCAAAACATGGTTTCTACCCTTCATGCGGCTTGGCGGTCCGCATCCCTTTTTAACGATCGCCAACGACAAAAGTTCAAACGTCAACACGACCAATCGCCTTTGAACCCTCTATCCGTCGCAGTCGGTGACCGTGTTTTCCTCGCCAACTTAGCGCCTTCGGTGGGACTGTCGTGCAAACTTAGCTACCCTTGGCTTGGCCAATTCCGGGTAATTGAGGTGGATCCCCCTCACCTAACCTTCGTGAGTATCTCAGCTCCTCAATCATCTCCTAAACGAGTTCACATGAATCAGGTCAAACTGTGCCACTCACTGACGGGTCCCGTATTCACCACACCATGGACGCCAGAGGTAGAACAATTGGTCCTCTCGGCTTTGGGTGCTACAGATGTTTCCATGGTTGGCTGCCAACATACAGCAACTCCGCCAACCCCACCACAGGCTTCACCCCCCACTCACCCTTATAACACTCGCTTCAGATCCAGACAAACGTCCCTATAAATGGTCAAGTCACTTCCGCAGGCATACGTGCCGCCTCTGTGTTCCCTAATAGCTGCCCCGGACTGCCTTTATTCAAACCCTTATGTTAACTCACGTTACTCCTCCTGAACTTCAATGATTCACTTCGTACATTGATTACCGCGTCACGTGCTCGTTTCTTATTCATCACTTTATCATTTATGTTTCAGAAAGCTTGAGTAGGCCCGAATATTCTTTCTAGCGCTTTCTGTCGACATGGGTGATCCGCCTTCTACATCGCAACTTCCGGACTCCGATGGTCCTTCCAGGTATTCCGTGGGTCCTCCGACACGTCGGGTAGCTGCCATTACAAGGAATTATTCATCTGCCTGCATGTCAGCGGATGCCCATTTTTCTTTAAATTCGTTTTCTTCTTCTTCTACCGAAAGTCCAATGGACACTTAAGGAACTGCCGCCCCCAGCGACTCGGCCACGGAAGGTGACTCGAATGCTCCTCTGTTTTAGCCTCAGCCGCCAGCGACGTTCTTCCTCCTCTCTCGCCTAGCGGCGCCCCCGTCGTTCGGGTAACTGCATCCATGACGCGGTTATCGGTAGCTAATTCACCTAGGCCTCCAACTCGATCTTCGAAGCCCGCCTCACCCTCAGCCCCGCCAGCGAAGTCGCAACGCTCAGCCTCAGGTCGTCGCCGACCCTCGAACGCACAGCTTCGCACCCAACATCTTCTCAGAATGGTCCTGAAGATTCGTCACCAGATACGCAGGCTGTTCCACGTAGATCTCAGCCCCAATCTTCCGGCCACGGTGCTTCTTCCTCCACGGCTGCTGCTCGTCCTGATCGTAGAGCTGCTCGGCAATACCACGTCGGCCCGCTGCCCCAAGTCAATGTCGGTCAACTCCTCGAGAAGACCCCCAAGGGATTCTCCCATTACCTTATTCGTTGCCACCCATGAGCTTACCTAGTTAACCCGAGCCCTATCGATACGCTTTGGGAAAACCTTCCAGTTGTGACCATCACCTTGAGTGCGGAAGTTTACCGACACTTACCCGACAGCGGCTACTTGTCTCTACGCTTAATAAATCTCTGTTTCCTCAGATCGTCATACGGACGCCACCACGTCTACCGTCGGAATTCCCCTTCATCGAGCTTCAGTCCCTGGAGGATACGATCGGCTTCCGCGAGCGCTCTCAGCGCGTCCTCGAGAATGTGTTAGCGGGTACCTACATGGAAACTGACGCCAGCGGTTTGCCACGAACTTCGTGCGTTAAGCATCCCTATATAACCGCACCTCCGTATCGGAAAGGTCATCGCCCGGTACTACAATATATCAAGTAGTGTCCACTGGATGGGGTACCGGCGACATACTCGAGGCGAAAGATTTCTTAACGGTAGGTCCCGATAGGCGTGACCTACACTGCATCCTGCTAGACACGTTTGCGGTAGAAATAGTGAGACCTCGTCGCGGCTTCAATAAGTCACTGGTTTCAGTTAAAGATTTCGTTTGGGTCTACGATGTCAAACCTACGCGTCAAGCTCTTAAAGAACCCCTCAAGTCTCTGGAATAATCGGGAGTGCCTCGGACCACCATCGTTAATACAACCTCAGTATTCTTCCTCAGAGCCCCTCATTTCGCCTTCGTTAGACTCAAGGATCACAAGTCTCCGATTAACGGTATGATCCTCAACCTAATTTCGCGCCACCACTCTGTCGTCCGTGCCCGCGCAGCCTTCGAAGGGTGTCCAGACGCAGTCACGTTCACCTCCGCTAGCACTTCGTTTCCGCTCAGGCGTCTGTCGCAATATGACATCGCTTCGGCCCGCTCTCGCGTTAACGTTTCCTCAGCGATGCGTTTTTCGGAACCACCCGCTCCCCTAGAGACTCGAGAACAGCTGGCCCTTCTCATCCGTCGCTTTCTGCCCATGCATCCAGATGAGTATATGCTTCCTCTCGAAGTTTTCAGAATTACCGAAGAAGAACGCGCCTTCTTCGAGGATTGCCTGGGACAGTCCCACAACTACTTTAACGACCCTAACGCTTCGAAAGCTAAAGTCGCCAAAATCTGTAGCGCAACTTGTTCGGCACTAGTCGCCGTTAATAGCGAATGGAGCCTATGGGGATTTTGCCTGTGCTGAAGGCTGCCTGTATACCGACTATGGGCTCGTTGGAACAACCGAGGCGACTTTTCTCATCTAAGAGCCTCCTTCTGATCCGGGATGAGGACTATCATTTGTCGCTGGACAGAGAAAGTCCAATCTACCTGGGGAAGATTGGGAGGGTTCCGCAGCTGCAGGGGCTGGTCTGCGTTCGGGTCTTGAGAAGGCGTACGCAGATGTCGGCGGTGTGACCGATGCCGTTATCTATACCGTGAGCGGTAAACGCGCGCTATAGAGCCCGGTTCGACCAGCAGAAGGCTTCGGCGGTGACGTCCATTCTGCGGGCAGGAGAATCGCTCGACGGGTACGACCTTAACCTGAATTAGGTTATTCGAACCTACTACCCAAACTACTGCATGACGGCCAGGACCCCATCCTGCTTCTGAAGGCATGTCGTGGACGTGGAACCGAATGCGTGTAGGGAACCAGCGAGGTCAGACGGTTGTGACATCGGTCAGATGAAAGCGGCGATCGTCTCATCTGATACCCCCAACACTACCGTCATTGTCACGACGTCTACGAACGCGGCGGTACCCCAGTTCACGGACACGTTGCTCTCTCTGGATGACTTTTCTCATCTAAGAGCCTCCTTCTGATCCGGGATGAGGACTATCATTTGTCGCTGGACAGAGAAAGTCCAATCTACCTGGGGAAGATTGGGAGGGTTCCGCAGCTGCAGGGGCTGGTCTGCGTTCGGGTCTTGAGAAGGCGTACGCAGATGTCGGCGGTGTGACCGATGCCGTTATCTATACCGTGAGCGGTAAACGCGCGCTATAGAGCCCGGTTCGACCAGCAGAAGGCTTCGGCGGTGACGTCCATTCTGCGGGCAGGAGAATCGCTCGACGGGTACGACCTTAACCTGAATTAGGTTATTCGAACCTACTACCCAAACTACTGCATGACGGCCAGGACCCCATCCTGCTTCTGAAGGCATGTCGTGGACGTGGAACCGAATGCGTGTAGGGAACCAGCGAGGTCAGACGGTTGTGACATCGGTCAGATGAAAGCGGCGATCGTCTCATCTGATACCCCCAACACTACCGTCATTGTCACGACGTCTACGAACGCGGCGGTACCCCAGTTCACGGACACGTTGCTCTCTCTGGATGACTTTTCTCATCTAAGAGCTGTTCGCCACATTTCAGATTCAGCTGCAGCCGACAACCGTACTCCTACGGACGCCGACCTCAGTAAGATTCTGAAAACGCGACACCTTCTATAACCAGTTGGACTTCGACGAGCGCGTAATTTGTGCTGACTTCCGGGATCATCGGCAACTTCTCGAGGACTATCTAGCCCACCCTAAGCGCGTCCCCGAAATGTCGGACGATGACGAAGAATAGTACGAGGTAGCCGAGGAGTACGTCCCCGCTACACTCCGCCGCATGGTCCGCATAATGTTCAAGGTCTACCGTCCCTCCGTCATATGCATGACCACAGCGTCATTGCTCAACTCTACGGCGAGTCGTACCGGGATTTTCACCCCCTACATTCCCTCGTTTCGTACTATCATAGGCGATGAAGCTTCCCAGATACCGGAGCCTGCCCTTCTCGCCATCGCCGCCCGCTTCCAAGACGCTCGCCACGTAGATATCGGCGATGAGCATTAACTCACCCCCACGCCAAGTGCCCACATGCGTCAAATCCCGTACTCCACGGCGCCCGTGGTGTCATGTCCATTCTATCGCACGCTCCGGGGGTGCCTGTCGCTCCCTTGGCGACAACGTTCCGCGCGCACTTCGCTCTTATTGAGATCCCCAACACCATAGCGTACTCAGGAACATTAGTTAGTGGGACACCTGCGGAAGCGCGTACTCTCTTACTGAATTCTCGCATCCGCTTTCCGTCCCCAGGCGTACCCTTTATGTTCATCCACATGGAAGGCACATCGGTGCAGGACATAAGTAGGTCCCATTACAACACCGTTGAAGGTACCGTCTGCTTACGCCTCTTGGACCTCTTGGCCCAAAATGCTATCCCTAAAACGTGCATTTGTGTAATCACTTTTTACAAGTAGCAATTCCGGTACCTCAGAGAGCCGCTGTCCCAGCGCGAGATTGAGCCGACGACAGTCGAATCTGTGCAAGGACGCGAAAAGGACGTCGTCATAATCCTTACTACTAAAACTAATTTCAGCCCGAGTTCGGCAGAATTTTTAGACGGCTACCGCAGGCTCAACGTCGCTGTCGACATGGGCTGTTCATCATAAGACGTGCGCCCTCGCTACGCGTGATACCAACATGGTCCCGCTTGCTCGACAGACTCTATTGGCGCCATTCTTTCTAACACCAGGATGAATAGATTCTTTTGAGACCGACCCCACATAGCCTGGTGAGACGATTCTATTATTCCTTTGCTCTGTTCTTGAAGTCCGGGTCGGACTTTCGGTAAAGGGGAGAGGTGTAAGCGTAGCGCCTTACGGTCGCAACGCAGTTTTTTTAAACGATGATTCATCGAATACTTTCAGGGCGGGACAACGGCTCGAAGAGTTTCTTCGGGGAATCGACCTCTCGTCCGGAGCGAGGACGCTCGGGTCCCACAGCTGCCTGCCTCGTTTGTATGGCTCTTCTCATCAACACTTACTCAATTTCTCCTTATCATTATTCACTGCCATATATTTGCGTAGCAATACTATAGTTTTATCATCACTCCTATATCTATGTATTAGTTTATGCTTTTTAACGATAAACATGATATCCTTTATCCTATTGTTGGAGAGAGTAAGGTTAATCTGCTTCCATTGCGCACGACGCTTACTGTTATAAGGCTAGGTGCGATTACGGCTCCATGGTGGTAGAACGAGAAAGAAATGTGCTCCACAATCTCTTTGCGGCCACCCACGTTTTTCAAACATTGATTCTGACTCCAACTGCCGGATTTTTGCCGACGAAAGTTTCAAGGTACTGATTAGATTCCAGAAACAAAACACCACATCTGAAATTTCACGGGAGCAAGCACGTGGTATTAGGGAACTCCGAGACCTGACGAAGATTTACCCCTAAGTTCCGTAGATGGCACTTTATTATGATGGAAAAAATCTTGTTTTTCATGCAGAAGTGGGCTTCTTGTGACACTCGAACTATGGAAGATCACGGACTTTTCTGCCAGCGCTATATAGTTGAAGCTCATGATCGAATCACAAAGTTGGACTACGTTTCACTTTGCATTCTTCACATCATCAAAAAGCTACAAGGTTCCTCTCGCGCTATTATCGACCGTTGTTACCATCAGGGATGGCAAAGCTTCATTGTGATAGCCTTTCAGTGGCTCTTTTTCCTCGTAGCCGAGCACGAGGATGTTCATATTGCATCTAGTGGTACGGTAGGAAAGTTCACTATTACCTTCCGTTTCTCCCTAGATTGTGTACACGTTGTGTCGCAGCGACAGAATTTTCCAACAAATACGATGACACCACCTTCGGGTAGATTTCCGCTGGTAACGTGTTGAAGAGCGCTTCGATCCGATGATTCATTCAACATCTTTCTTCCTGGAGCGTTCAAAGCCCATTTTAAGCCAAGGTTTTGCCCTTTCCCTATGCTAGGGTTTAGCACTTTGATCCGGCCAGCGTGGGGCAAAAAAATCCAAAACACATCTCTAGTGCTCCTGAAATATGAGGGACCACCGTAGACAGCCCATAACAAACGTAAGAACGTTATTAGCGCTTTGAACGCTTTCACAAAAAGCAATACGAGCGCATGCATCAAGCATCCGAACCTCCACGTCGCGAATACAGGCCCAACACCCTACCATCGTTGCACAGCGACGTACTTGCTCATTTCAAATACCTATTAGATGCAGAGATATAATACAAGTGTGATTCGGAAGTCGGTTCCGTATTTCTGTTCCCAAAATCACATTAGCAACAGATTGGCACTTTTGAAACGAAGATTTCAGAGCAGCTTTCGTGCCTGTATACATCTCCATTGGAACAGCCACTGCGACCAAGTATCCTTCCTTTGTTGGCCCATCCCACTTTGACCATTTGACCACACTGAGCAGAATGAGTTATTTTTCGAAAAGCGTCCTCCACTCGTAAGCTAGCCCAGCTCATCATGGGCGGAGCTTTGGTGAGTTCTTCGATGCCAATCAGATATCAGACCTTGCTCATTCTGTTGATTTTTCGTCCTCCATGCTTTCACCGAGAGTTATGTATTTGAGTATAGAAGGTACCGACATACTTGTACTTCGAACTGGTTCTAAGCGAAAAATGTAGTTTTTTACCCAGGCAGCAGGAGGGGAGGAGCGCCGCGGTGGAAGTAAGATGATCACCTCGAGCCAAGAGCTAGGATGGAGCATAAGTTGAACGTTCAGTTTACTCACTTCGATGCTCCTTCCCTCCTAAGACTCAGGTCAAAAAACTATATGTTTTCGACTAAAAAACGTTCCTCAGCGCATTTATGGGCTAGCCTCCTTATCTGCGCTATAGCGCTGCTCAATGTTGAAAAAAAACGGAGGTCTCTACTACTATAACGATTTTTGTATTGACATACACAGCAGACGCAGTACAGATCGAAATTCTAGCGTTGAAGCACTACTTCACTCCACATCACTCACTTCATTCCGCAGCACTCACTCTACTCCATTAACCTACCAGTTAAGTGCTTTATAAAAATAGAGAAGGAAATGTGGGATGAGCAGGGTCATCCATATCACTATCACTTATCGTAATCATAGATTTCTCGGACGGACAGACACACAAACCGACAAGCATATAAACCGAAATACCAACATACCGACAAACCGACACACCAAGTTACTGCTTGATAAAGGAGAGTGATTTGCTTATTCTATACCTTTGCCACAATTAGGACGTTTTGTTTATAGCACCGTTCACTCTGCTGCATGTCTCGCCCGCTGTAGGCAGAGCTCTGCTGAGCCCGCATACCTTGTGTTGGTCTTACCCTGTGGCCAACCTACTGCAATGCGACCCGACCTCTCCAGGCTTTTTAAGGTAACACCAAACTTCATGAGAGACAGACAGACAGACAGACAGACAGACATGCAAACAAAGGGACAGGCGCGAGTGTGTTTCATATAGTATTTGTACTCAACCTAACAATAGTAAAGGTCATTAGGACATACGGTTCAGCTTATGCATGTGGATATACTCAATGAAGAGAAATTATGGCACAGACAACAACATCCAGCTCGAAATCGACGTGTCAAAACCTTGCTTATGATGAAACGAATTCTCAGAAAAGAATCGGGAATCCTCAATCATTGACGACAATCGCGCTGTGGGCGAAAAGAATCGCGAGGGACCGATGCTTTTTTCCTGTGCGCAATGCAGCCCACAGGTACATTTACAGGGTTCAACGTAACCATTTTTGAGTCCACTTGTGGATTTTTATTTTTTGACTGTGGCACTTAGATTTCATTTAATCATAAGCTCGATTACGACCAAGAATCGATCCAAGGATTCGTTACGGTCTTTACTCTCAAGTAATCTTCTTCTCGAAACATCTCATTTTCGAAGCTTCTCAATGAAAAATGCATGAAGCGTTATAAGTCCGGCAAGAACGTCCGCATCTATGAGCCAGCCAATTTATACTTGTCGAGGAAGAATCCATTCCTAGCAGTATATTCCTTCGAAGAATGTGTTTGAGGAACCGTATGAGAAGTGAAGGAGTAGAAATACTGCATATTTGGGTCATTGTGGGTATTTTCCTGTCCTCATTCTCAACAAATTATTCTGACAGATTTTTTACTCGCTATAATAGAACATACCTCAAGTGAGAATTGGTCGACCCGAGATGATGTATTCAGAATTTCGGACGTATGCATCTCAACTATTTTACTCCGATCTGTAAAGTTATCATAACTGCTGCATAAATGTTCAAAAATATGCAATGCACCTTCAGCATACTGTAGATGCTGTTCCAGATAGCTGAGTCTCATGTTCATTCCTTTTATCTCACGGCAATTGATATTTTTTGACATTTCCATCACTTTTTCTATGTTTTGAAGAGCCGACTTCATGTTTGTCTGTTGGAACTGGAACTAGATCATTTTGCAAAAACATGTATGGCTCCAAGTCCGAATCTACGGAAGTTGAGCAAGGAAATATTTCTAACTGATAGTAAAGAAAGTGAACACTTCTTAAGGATTATCGAAGAAAAGGTCACACATTTACAAGCTGCTCTGTTACTTGATCGACGAGTTCTTTCAGAGAATGTTCCGGATCGGAGGCAGCAATCCAACCGTATAAAGAAATGTCAGAAACAACAGATGGTTCGGCGCTACCATGAGAACAAGAAAGAATATTTTCAGGCACACGGATCTGTAGGAAAGTACAACGTTTTCGAATAATTTAAAGGGGTGTGAGGATGACATGTAAAACTAGCCCGCTTGAGCTGATCAATTGTTTTGTCGAAATTGCGCAGCATATCGAAAGCTTCCTTTTTTCCTTGGTGTACCTAAATTTGAATGGTTTTCATTCTTACTGAACATGCTGCAAAATGAAAAAATTGATTGAAAACTCGTACATCAACCCGATGAAACATAAAGCCAGACTTTCTCCAGAAATACCAAATGCTGAAAGTTCGATCGAGCTACAGTGGCTGCCTGATTACCTACTATTTACAAGACAGAAGACGGCGAATGGAAATGGGGGGGGGGGAATAAGCAGACACTGATTTCGAAATTTATGCGATGAAAAGGGAAGATCGACGGATCAATCTCTGGTTGTTCGCAAGCAGTTGCTTTGAACTTAGCTCAACTTGGCTTTTGAGATCCCTTGCACGGAGGTTCGATTCAAACAGGAATACCCAGCACCCTTTATAAACATGTTTGAAAAGCACGCGTAAAATGCTATTGCGAGCGTCATACGACATTGTTTAGCTGCAAGAGCAGATATGAGACAATAGAGAGTTGCTTAAGCTTCCTATCACCAACCGTGCTTTGGCATGAGGTTGTCGCCCCCCCCCCCCTCACGAAAAGTGTGCAGTGGGAGCCGCACCAAGTGCGGATTTGAAGTTGAAAGACTGCTTTACGGAAGCGGCTGTAAAAACAATGTTCGAAAAACATCGTTAGCTCATCTACGCTCGCCCATTACCCTCTGTATATGTCACCCACCCAATCCCTTCTATAAATTTTTGCCGAAGCTCTATCCAGTAGGCTTGTTGCTATCCATTGCCAAAAATCGGTAATGAACTGTAGTTCCTACCTAGGAGGAAAAATATGTATTAAGTTGATGCAAGCCGTGAAACACTCCGAGACACGTTTCAAATTCATCCACAAAGCTTTTTATACTTCAATTTATTGAACTACATAACCACCATTACTTTACATTATCTATTTATTACTTATATGCCTAAAAATGTGATTACCAGAAAAGACGAGGTCAAAGGAACAGGGAAGGCTGTCCTCTACTCCCCCTGTCCCCCTGACATCGTCTCTTCTGACAATCACCATCTTTTTCGATTTTCTTGAACTTGGAGTGTGCGGTCTTTGCTACGTGAGGCCAAGTACAATCATGAGAAGATGGACGGAAACCCTTTCCGGTCGCAGTTTCCAATTGCATGAACAAGCTCCTGAAGCTGTAGACGGTAGCCGCGATTGCTTAGTCTTGAGAAAGCAACACGCGGTATAGCATTCTCTCCAGTCCCACAGAAGCACACCGAAACCCTGTCTCGGGTGCTGCTCTGACATAGGCTGCACTGGTGGAATGACTGCTCTCGAGAAACAGACAGGGACCCTCTTGTTGTTGTTATGGAAAACCCAGCACTCATGAACCGTAACCGGAACCTGCCGAAGATGCTTGCGATTGAGGATGACGGAGGAGCGACTGGCTGATTGGACAAGTGTGTGACGGCGTCGTCGGTTAGCTGGTGTGGAAGCATTAGCAACAACCGTATTCCTAAAGACGTTGATCGACGAGCAAACGACTACCAGGTGAGGGTTTTAACTGAAATGAATGAATGAATTTCTCAATTAAGTTATGAGTTCTAAAAATCTTCTTGGAGATAGTTTTGCTTGAAGTGCGCAGATATAGGCTGGTTATCCCCAATAAGTTTCAGCAAGTAGTGCTGAAAATGTTGCATAATAGCCACCATGGTAGGAATAGGATGATTAGCTTGACGAGAACTAGAACTATTTTTTATGGTCCCCAGGCATGGATAAAGCGGTAGAGCAGGTAGCAAAGAATTGCAGCACATGCGCAGTCATGGGTAGAGATCCAGTAAAGATACCCTTACACCCATGGGAAGAGCCAGAGAAAGAATGGCAAAGGCTGCACATAGATTGTTGTGAGACAAGCGGGGGAGTAAAGTGGCTGGTGGTGGTAGACGCTAAGTTCAAATGGCTAGAGGTGATTAAGATGGGAACCACCACAGCCGGGAAAACAATACTAAAGCTGAAGGAAATTTCCAGCAGACATGAGTTGCCCGAACAGTTGGTTTCGACCAATGGTCCCCCCCCCCTCATGTTGGCGGAGTTTCGTGCCTATAGTGAGAGAACAGGCATTGAACAGATATTCACACCGCCATACCACCCCAATTCGAATGGCGAAGCAGAATGTTTTGTGCAAACGTTCAAAAATGCGCTGAATAAAGGGTTACGTTCCAATAAGACGGTGAAAGATGCCTTACTGGACTTGTTATACGAGTATAGGGTAACGCCCCATGTAGCGACTGGGAAAGCACCAGCGGAAATGCTAATGAGAAGAACCCTAAAGACTACTCTAGATATGGTAAGATCGAAATATAACGCGTTGCCCCCGAAAAGATATCGTGCAGGGATGGAAAAGAATTATGATGATGGAAAAAAAGACCGGCGATTCAGCGTGGGGCAAGTAGTTTTCATAAGAAATTACACCGGGTCGGGTGATCGTTGGATACCTGGTATTGTAGTTAAAAACTTGAGAACAAGCACGTACGAGGTCCACCATGGCATGCGGTTAAGAAAAACCCATGCTAATCAGATGAAGGAAAGGGTCATCCCATGGGAATTGGCAGATGAGGAGCTGATGAGGAGAATGGAAAAGCGGACCTTCAAAAGGAAGAGTGAGCCTACCAAAGAGCCGCTGCCGCGGCGGTCGAAGAGGAAGCGGAAAGAAACCGCTAGAATGACTGAGTTCCGTGAAAGTGGAAAGCGCAGCAAGATCAGTTGGATAGGGTTATCAGAAACGGAAGATGTAAATAAAATCAGTAGATATGGCGTGAGGCCTATAAAAGAAGCTGGAAGGGGTAGGCAACTCAGTTATGTTCTCGTGGCCTGGGCAGCACCAGCAGCAGCCGGCGTTGCTCATCGGGGGGAGGGGGGGAGGGGCGGGCCAGTGGGGCCCGCAGCCGAGCCCCCCACTGACTTTGCTCCCGGTAGGGACTGGAGCTCCGGTGGCGGGGCCGTCGCCACCGGCGCCAGCAATGGTGCCGGTGGTATGGGCCCCGCCAGGGAGGCGGGCAAGACCGCGTCGGAAGGGCCTCCACAAGATGGAGGGCGAAGAACGTGCGAGGAGCCGTTCGGGATCTGGGGGTCGCCCCAGCCGACGGCGAAGATCAAGAAGCCACAATGACCCGACAAGACGAAGCCGCAGCCGATCAGTAAGGCGAAGGAGCCCGAATTCGCATCAGCATGAGACTACCGATCCCCCATGTCGAAATTTTTATCCACTCTTATGTACCGTTTTCAGCCTTAGAACTCATAGCTGTATTGCCGTAGAGAGGTGTAATGAATAAAGGGCGAAATGCGTAAAAAAAACTTGCTATCTCCACATATTTTCGGTTGTTTTATCATTTTTGAGTTGCTTTTCTTTCGCTTTTCGCACTTTTCTACTTTTCGCACTATCTTTTCCTAAGCGATTTTGTTCATGTGCTCCAATGTTGGGAAAAAAAGGAGAAACATATGAATCACGTGCGAACACGTCGGTTTCATAGCTAGAGCGATGAATGTCAACAGCTCTAATAAGGCGCTTACTTGAATAAATATAAAAAGGGTATGGAAGCTTCCATAGTGAAAAATGCGCAGTGGGCAAAAACCTGGAGGTAACAAACACTCAACCTCGGCTAGACAAGGGAGAACACGATCTTTTCACAACGGAGGCGCTTACTGCGGTGCGGACAGCAGTGCACTCCTGGTAAATCAGATTTTCTTTAAGCAAATT
The DNA here is from genome assembly GCA_000469685.2 of Haemonchus contortus. NCBI lineage: Eukaryota > Metazoa > Nematoda > Chromadorea > Rhabditida > Trichostrongylidae > Haemonchus > Haemonchus contortus. Next base: position 22,226,622 of record LS997567.1, on the reverse strand, counting down.
TTGAGCACTCATAACTTTTTTGAGAAATTTATGCGGTAGATTTAACTTCTATACCCGCGAACAACATTCCGAACTCTTTCGATACGTCTCGGACATTATTCCGACTTCCATGGGACTTTGAAAAAGTTCGCTGGTAAGGTCGCATGGCTGCCGATCCCTTCCGATTGGTGTGTTGATGTTAGAGACAGCGCAACGAACATCTGAACTGGCACATTCCGTAGAACAAAATTACTCAAAGCTAGATAATCGCAACAAGGTGATCAGACACTTCTTTTTACATTACGGGAGGTCATTTTGAATCGCTTCTATAAATGGTACGAGGGTGGAGGAGATTTTTGTAGAGAAACAACGACACATTAAAATTCGGGCTTCAAGACAGCTCAATAGGAACATTACAGAGGTTCAACCGCAGTTCGTGCAGGTTGAGTTCGATTCCGTGAACAATGGAAGTATTTTAGCCATTTTGGAACCTTCGTATTTCCTCCATTCCATTTTGTATTTACTGCACCTCGTTCAGGGTTTACAGATGTTTCAAAGGATTCCCAACAGATCTCACGCCTCTCAATCTCATTTCGTAAACTTTGCAATTGATTTCGTGGATCTTGCAACCAAATTCGTAAATTTCGTAAATGTGTAAACCGGTATGAACTGGGCAAATGACAATCAACTCTTACAGTGAGGACACCCGTGTTCTAGCTAGGTATGGGGGTGGAAACACGGATCGCAAGCTCACAAAGAAACAAAAACGGGTGACCACAAGCTGAGTGGACGACGACTGCAGTATCACGCTTCAAAAGCTCGAAAGCCCCAAGAAGTCGAGAAGGCTGAGTCTGCATCAATATGGTGCCGATAACATTATCCTACCCATCACCTTCAACCACCGCGACTCAACGATGATAACATCATTTGGGTGAAAGATGAGTACTATCCTTTAGTGTGATTTATTTCACAAATTGTTCAAATCAGGATCTTACTTACTATAAAGCGCTTAGTCTGTCTGTCTGTCTGTCTGTCTGTCTGTCTGTCTGTCTGTCTGTCTGTCTGTCTGTCTGTCTGTCTGTCTGTCTGTCTGTATATGTTTGCATGTCTGCATGTCTCCATGTCTGCATGTCTCCATGTCTGCATGTATGTATGTATGTATGTCTGTATGTATGTATGTATGTATGTATGTATGTATGTATGTATGTATGTATGTATGTATGTATGTATGTATGTATGTATGTATGTATGTATGTATGTATGTATGTCTGTATGTCTGTATGTCTGTATGTCTGTATGTCTGTATGTCTGTATGTATGTATGTATGTATGTATGTATGTATGTATGTATGTATGTATGTATGTCTGTATGTATGTATGTATGTATGTATGTATGTATGTATGTATGTATGTATGTATGTATGTATGTATGTATGTATGTATGTATGTATGTATGTATGTATGTATGTATGTATGTATGTATGTATGTATGTATGTATGTATGTATGTATGTATGTATGTATGTATGTATGTATGTATGTATGTATGTATGTATGTATGTATGTATGTATGTATGTATGTATGTATGTATGTATGTATGTATGTATGTATGTATGTATGTATGTATGTATGTATGTATGTATGTATGTATGTATGTATGTATGTATGTATGTATGTATGTATGTATGTATGTATGTATGTATGTATGTATGTATGTATGTATGTATGTATGTATGTATGTATGTATGTATGTATGTATGTATGTATGTATGTATGTATGTATGTATGTATGTATGTATGTATGTATGTATGTATGTATGTATGTATGTATGTATGTATGTATGTATGTATGTATGTATGTATGTATGTATGTATGTATGTATGTAT